>JAOYMU010000028.1:31103051-31119107 GCA_025802295.1 Psammodynastes pulverulentus
GGGGGGTGAATGGATTGTCCAGACAGTGGAAGAATAGGAGGAAGGAGAAGACTGTGCTTGGTTGGGGAGTTATAGACATTCCTTCAGGGAATGGTCTATAACTCAATGAGCTGCTTGGAAAGCCAAGTCTAGGTCAAGTCAATCCAAACCTGAGGCACAGATTTGCCAGATTTGGCAATTAGGTAGGCTGAAGATACTGGAAGTTGAAGACATAGGGAAAGCCTGTGAAGTAAATTTGACTTTTAACAAAAGAACTAATCCTAAACAGCTTCTCACCACCTTCCATTTTATACTTGGACTCTACAAGGGAATCTTTCAACTGTGTTAGGCTACAGTTCCTACTAAGCCCTGATGATATGGCTGCCAGAAAGGCACCATGTTGGTAAAAGCATCTGACTGCAGTTCAGATAAAGACCTCCATGCTATCCACCAACTGCAATACCTTAGATGCTGGTATTTCAGATAGGTATAAGACAATATGGGCGACGCAGTGGCTCAGCTGTTAAGACGGTGGGCTTGTTGGCTGCAAAGCTGTCAGCCCGGGTTTGAGACCCGAGCACCACATGATGGGTTGAGCTCCCATCCTCACCTCAGCTCCTGCTAACGTAGCTGTTTGAAAGCATGCAAATGTGAATAGATTAATAGGTACCACTTCAGTGGGAAGGTAACAGTGCTCCATGATGTCATGCTGGCCACATGACTATGGAAATACCTTCAAACAGTGCTAGTGTCAGGCTTCCAAGCAGGGGTGGGCTTCAAAAATTTTACCAACCGGTTCTCTGCCCAGTGCTGGGTGGGCGTGACCATGGTAGGCATGACCTAGTAGGCCTCCTATACCATGGGGGGGTGTTTTTGCCCTCCCCGGGCTCTGGAGACTTTCCTTGAACCTCCAGGAGGGCAAAAACAGCCTCCTTGGGCTCTGGAGTCCCTCCAGAGACCCATTTTCCCCCTCCCTGAGCCTCTGTGCAGGTCCTGCACTTACCTGGCATCCAAAACAGGTAACATGGAGACTCTTGGGATGGGAGGAGTGGAGGGGAGGGGAGAGGTGAGGTGGGTGGAACCAGCCAGGAGTGGGATTGCCGGTTCACCAAACTGCACAGAATCTTAGCTAGAGGATCACCCGATTTCATGTGAACCTGTAGCAACCCTCCCCTGGTTCCAAGTAATACACCCAGGTCTTTTTTTCTGGCGGAATGCACAGGAACAGTGTTCCGCCACCTATTTTCAGTCAGTGTCACGTGTTCTGTCTCCACCAATCGCCATGCTCTATAACAAACAAACGGAGGCTGACCAGGGGGGTGAGTTCCACCACATTTTCTCTGAGAAAAAAAGCCCTGAATACACCCAGAGCCTCCAAGATGGCCTCAGTCAGGCCAGATTCAGAGTTGACAGCTGACTCAATGGCCTTGAAACGGAGGTGTGCACTGCCCCGTATAGCTGCAACTAGCGAAGTAAAATCCATAGGGAAGCCTTTACTTTTTTTTTAATAATGGAAATCTCTAACACCAGTCTTTGAGGTCTATTGAAAAGGCAAAGTATTATAAATGTTTAATTTTTTAAAAAAATAATACTACTTTACACATTTGGTTGCTGACCAAGAAGTAACCGGATTTATTCCACAGAGATGAGGTTCCCCACCCCCCCTGCCTCTTATCACCTATGCATTGAGGAAATGGTACATTTACTGAGAATAGAAGCTTCTAAGAAGTTAAAATAGCTGCCATAATCATTATTTAAAAGCATGGATACCTTTGAAATGTAACTCGTACAAGCTGTTATTAAAGAAGGGACTGTAGGCTTGATGATTTTAATCTCTTTTTCGTAATGCCTAAATGACTCTTCTCTTTTCTTCATGCCTGTCTTCTCACACACTGTGTGTCCACTGCTTCTTCTCTTCCCAATATAACTATTTTGTTCCTTTAAACCATTCTGAGTTTTTATTTTGAATGTTTCTGCTGGAAGGAAATTATGTGTGTTTGCGTAGTGTGTGACAGCGCTCTGTATGTAAAAGTGAACAGTTGGTAATGCATACAGAGGGTTAATTAATCCTATAAATTAGGCATCTTATTTTACAAACAATTAATTTTAATGTGCTGGCTCATTTGTACATGTATAAATTGTCTGCTACTCATATATCTATTCATATTCATATCTGAGGTGGTATTCTACCAGTTCGCAACGGTTTGGGAGAACTGGTAACAAAAAAAGAGCTACTGGTTTGGTTGAACCGGTAGTTAAAAAAACTCCGATGATCAGCTGAGAGGATAAATTCCTCTCAGTTGATTGGCATACACATGTGTGATAGATACACATGTATGCACAGAAGGGGGGCACACGTGCACTCATTCACCGAATGGTAGTAACCCACACTGATTCATATATACTGCCCCCTCCCTCTCTCTCAATGCTGAAGCCTTCAAGATGGCCTCCGACAGATTCATTTCAGGGTTGACAATCTCTCTGTCACATCCACACAGAGATGGAGTGTAGTCTGGATTCCCAGGAGGGAGGAAGTGCATTCCAGAGGAGCAAGACATATTTAGCGTATGGCATGTGTTAGCCAGGGGTCACTGAGTTGGCTGCCTGTCTCTGTGAAAAGATTTTTTTTTGGGGGGGTGATGTTATCTTTACCCGAGGGATGCCTGAATGCGTGGTTTATTCGCTCATGGGAATCGAACCACCGAGCTGCTAACCTCAGCGGTTCACAAGCCCAATTTCTTACCACATGAGCCACCACGGCCCTTAGCAAAAGACAATTCAATTTAGACAGTTTGTGTGACAGAAAGAGAGTGAAGATGGCTCCTCCCTAACAGTTACCACAACATATACCTTATAGAGGCATTAACATGCTTTAGTCTGGCAAGATTCAGTCTACAGGTGTGTGGCACCTCTGCTTGGAGGAATCAAACCTATTTCTTTGTTTTTGGACACACACACACGCACACACACACACACACACACACACCTTCACACCTGAGAAATTTCCAGAATTTAGTTTCAGCCAAGAATGACTGGAGATTGTGCAAGATTGTTCCCTGTTTGTGTGTGATATGTTCTTTTTAGTGCATAGGATGATCACCGTCAACAAATAATCTTACTTCATTTAAATCTGGAAATGCACAGATCCTAAGAAGGGCCCTAGGGGTATTTTATGCCCCCCCACTGGTGCAAAACATGTAATGGGGGTCACGGCATGTGCCAAGGGGTGGGGGCGGGGGTCACAGGAAAGCAAAGTGTATTATATTGCAAATCCTATCTTGTTGATGATATTGAGACTTAGACAGGGAGGGTATCACAGAAAAAGAAGGATAGAAGGGGACCATGGGCATGCATAAATAAAATGAAATAATACAAATAATATAATAATAAAATTAAAAAAATTAAAAAATCATGTAATAAAATAAAAAAAAAATAAAGTTGAAAAGCACTTCTCTAGGGAATACATTTAGGGAATAAAACCAAATCTCAGATAAATGTTTCCCCCAAAAGGTACAAATTTCTCCAAACTTTATTGATACACTGCACAATCACAACCATCTCTTATTCTTTCTGAATTAGAAAAGGTTACAACTACAATGTAACATGCACAAAATTTCAGGTAGTATATTCACCTTTTTTTTTTTAATACGATTATTGACAGGAAAAAAAAAAGAGAGACTTGACTTCATTTGCTTTAAGAAATTAAAAATAAACTTTAAAAAAGTATCTCTAGAAGGCTGACAGAAGAATAAAAGGAAAAAACCCAAAACCAATGCTTTAAAAACTTCCATTGGATTATACCTTTGCCCCCCCTTCTCGTTAAAGCATTTGAACACTGAAAATTTATTTACTATCGTTTTTTTTTTCTTTTTATAGGATAAAATGGTGTGAAAACAATATGCACAGCCCGTAGCTTTGATACAGCTAGAAGAATTGTACCATTGATAAGTCACAGAACCTGTATAAGGTCTAGCAAAGATAAGGACTCAAATGGACAGGTAACGCTTTCATACAATCAACAAGATTCCTCACAATTGCACTTATACATCGCACAATAATTGGGGTTTTGTTTGAAAGGGGAAAAAATGCTTTCTGGTACGTGTCAATAGAAGAAATTATCCCCCCCCCCCCTTATTCTGGGATTCCTTTTCGTGTCCGTTTGTTTGCTGAATTCAAACAGTGAGTTGTTTCTTTTCAGTCCGGTAAAGAAGAATTTGTGGTGTCTATTTCCAGTAATTCAATATCATGAGGATAAACAGGACAGAAGAATTTTGAGAGAGAGAAAGAGAGAGAGAGAGGGAGGGATATCTGATGAATTCTCCCTCGTGTTGGTTTGGCCTTCAATTTAATATATTGGCGAGTTTTTACCAAGTCGTATCAAACTAAACCAGGTGTTTGATTGTTTAGCATCCTTGGCACGAGAGCCTTAATGCATCCGTAGGGATTCTTGTGTTTATTTCAATAGAGACAGACATCCGTGAGATATTGAAATTCACAAAATGAGCCCTTAAGACCATGAGAATTTAACACCCCTATGAATGAGCGGGGATCTCTGAATCCTTGTGAATATTTATTATTTAGTCAATAATATAAGCAACCCTCCAAAGATTGAACATTCCTATTATTTTTTTTATTATTAAGATTGCACGGAATGGCTCTTAGCTCTTCAAAGGGCTTCACATAATGTTGTACAGAGTCACAGGAAAACCTAAATGAAGTTTGGGATTGCTATATGAACAGCAATCCCATTTTAAAAAAATACAACTACAGATAGTCCTGGATACAGCTGTCTTCTAGTGGGTAGTTCTCTGTTTTGATTAGGCCGATGGCCCAGATACTTGTTTGATATTAATCATTTCATTTTCTGAAGAAGGAGAGGTCACGTCCAAGAATGCTTAAAGTGTCTTAAATTCAGCTGATAGCATAACTAGGTCAAAATATGTCTTGACTTGCAATCTGCATTTTAATTCCCTTTTTTGAGAGCAGATTTCTGCCGAGCAGTAAAGGCTCGCAGTAGGCTTGATGCAGCAAGCCATGATTCTACAAGGAGGCAATGGCTTTCTTGTGTAAAAAGACCAGCAACGGAAGGTCCGATCACAATTTGTTGAAACAGAAAGCAGGGAGCACCGGAAATTGCTTTTTGATTAGCGGTGTAGGTCAACAGATGATCAGGAATACCTCACAAGATGATTTACTTTTGGGAGAGCTCTTTACAGCTGTTGCTGCCTGTCCTCCATCTTAGTTTCCCTCACAGGATGATTGAATGAGCACCTTAATCTGAAACCATGATGACACCATCAAACAGCAAGGACTATATGTCAGTTCCCACAGCCCACAGAGGAATCAGCCACAACTGTTTCCGCTTTAATTAACCAACTTACCCTGTAAACAAACCAAGTTTGAAATAAGTTCTAATTTTTTTTTAAAGCAACGACGTTGGAAATGTTTTGAAGTTGCCTCGTTTGACAATATATTCAAGTTTACCGGAAACAGGGAACTTGGAACAGCCTGTGAAGGAAGAACTAGCTCACCTAAATCTTTATTCTTCTTCTGAGCTAGATGGTTAAGGAGAAAGAGAAAAGGGAGCTTGTGAAGCCAGTCATACATTTCATGTATTTTTTTTTTATTATTTGCAGTTACTCAACCGCAAAAAGTGGAAATAAATATTTCCTTGTTTTATTGTCCTAAGAGTCTGGTTTTTTTAAATTAATGGCCTATTTGTACAGTTCTGTTTGGGTAGATAATATTCCCATAGTTTTCCCTCTCTTCGTCAAAATATATCAGGCTACATGGAGATGAAAAGTTAGTCTTAACACATTATGGCTGTGTTGACGTGTCTTTAAAAAGAAGTTACTTTACAGAGTTTTCTCTTTAATCAAACCGATTTGATTTCTTCTATTGGGGGAACCATCTAAACTACATAATAGGAAAGTGTTTAATTCATACATGTGGACCATCATTCCTGGTTTGTCTCCCTAAACCCCACCACACACAAGCCAAGGATAATTAAAGAAGTAGGTGTGACTTCCCTTTCACCTCCTCAGGAGAGAAACAAACCACAGTTCCAGATATGCTGATTATTTTGAACAAGCCAAAATAAGAACTTCTGTGCCTGACAGAAAAGGTCAAGCAGGATCTAGCAACAAAACAGTTCCAGTTTTTGTGAATGCAACCTGTGTGTCCTCCCATTCTTGGAAGATAAGGGGTTGTTGTTATTGTTGTTGTTGTTGGCAAGATACAAAACATTCCCCTGTGAGAGGAGCTTTGGATTGACTTCAGTGGATGTAATAATCCAACACAATGTGTAAGCTGTACTAGCACAAGTAGTAAAAGTATAAGACAAACAACCTTTTATTCATCTTACTTCAGGCCAATACAAGCAGTCCTCAACTTACAACCAGAATTTCTGTTGCTAAACAAGGTGACTGTTGTAATTTTGATCATGTGACTGATGCTACCACAGTCATACATGCGAGGACCGCGCATTGTAACTTCAAATTTAATTTCATTATTTTTATTTTGTTGTACGAGGTACAATGACAATAAAGTGAACTAACAAAGAGTCACTCAATGAGCAGTTACTAAGTCAAGGACTACTTGTACTAATGATTAGCACCTGTAAGAATGGCGGGGAGGTGCTTTGGGATGAAAGTACAGTAGATATTCTGACAAAATTCATCATATATCCAAGTCATAGTAAGTGAGAGAGAATTTCAGTGGTGCGACATCTGTTTTCCATGAATAAGGTCCACAAATGGTTACGAAAAGGTCTCCTCAAGTGGTGAAAGCAGCTTTCTATATTGTCTGCAGAAAGCATCCAATATTTCATGGGAAAAGACCCTTGGTGAATCAGATAAGAAATCTCCTTGAAAGTGCTTAGACTGATACAGCGATCTAAAGTGTCAAAACTTTTGTTAGTCTCCACTTACGTATCTTCAATGTCAACAAAGGGTTTTGTGTTTTTTTGTGCCATATTTTTTTTTAAAGATTCATCTCAATGCCTGCAACCTTGTGTCTATTTACTCCTAGGTGGGCTTATTGAAGCAAAAGAACCTTAGCGCATATAACTATGGTCTACTTGAAACCAAAGGATGTGATGGCCTTGATTCTCTCATGGTTATTGGAAAAGATACTTGAAGTTTTTCACCTTCAAAATGTGAGGCATTTCTCATAAAACCCAGAAGCGTTCTCCCAGAGGCATGTGGAAAATATTTGAACACATCAGGCACTTAACTTTAATCAGTCTTCAGCAAACTTAGCATGTGGTATGTCACCAGAATGTCAGTGCACTTAATTCAGGAAGAGTAGCTTGTTTCCCCCGTTGCAGAAAATCTCCAAGAGAATTACTTACAGCTAGAGTGTCTTCACTTTCCTTCCACTCAGTTTAGTTTTATCCCAAGGGGCTGGCTTGATCTTCTGAGACAAGGGGAGACATGCAGAATATTTTGCGCAGATTGCAAAATAACTCGGATTACACATTAAAGCCACAAATATTTTCTAGGCATGATTTTAAACAGCTTTAATCCTTTTGCTCGGCTGATCTTACCAGTTTCGGTGTATCTCCCTTTGAAGCCCTATTGATACTTTGAGTGGATATGGGCATGATGATGACTATTCTAGTCTACTGTTTTGATCCGGGTGTATCCAATTCAGGCCTACGAGTTTGTGGTGTAAGTCAAACCAAGAGTTTATTTCACTTGACTATGAGTTAGTGTGAGTGTGGTGACGATCAGTAAGCCCATGTTTGAGACCCAAGTTCTGTTGCGTGGCAGGAGTGAGTTCCCCGTCATTCCCTCCAGCTCCTGTCAACCTAGTTTGAAAGTGTGTAATCACAAGTAGATAGATAGGTACTACTGTGGTAGGCACATTTACGGGGGCACTTGGGCGTCTCCGGGCCATAGTGATGTCATCAAATAATCCTTTCAATCCGGAAGTGCCTTACATTCTTCCAACATGAATGTGAGCAAGTTAGTGTTTGTCTCTCCGTGTATATGCTTGGACACAATATTTCTCTAAAACTCTTTCTAAATCAGCCCAAAATCCGCCGCTGGAGTCAGGATCAACTAAAGTCCAAATGCATCTTTTGGGGTTTTTTTGTTTCCAAAATTCTCTAAGGCTGCGGGAAAAAAGCTATCGTCTTTCTGAGCATTTATAGCATTTATTTTTAACTCCGGGGCGAAGAAGTGAGTCTTTGGCCAAATATAGCTCAGCAGTTTCTGCAGGGGAAAAAAAAAATCTCCTTTACATTAAATAGACTTTTTTTCGGGTAGAGATTCAATCGGACTCCAGAAAGCTTTATGGGCATTGAGGCTCTTCATGACAACATGATCACATGAAAACAACACAGCATCTTATGACACTTTAAGGACAAATTGTGGCATATGCTTTCAAAGGCTATTTCAGCATTCAGTACTCAGCTTCCGAGTTGAACAGGGGAAGTTGTGTTATATCACTGGCATCCTATATGGCAGGGATGGTGAACCTTTTCAGCACCGAGTGCCCAAACTGGAATGTGCATGCATGCGCATGCATGTGCACGTGCTGGAGCGCTGTAAAACTGAACACCAGCTGGCTGGTGTGTGCATGCCTGTTTTTTGGCCCACTTTTGGGCTGTTTTTGACCATTTTTAGGCTGTTTTCTGGGACATTTTTGGCCTGAAAAATGCCCTGAAAAGGACCTATTTTTGGCCAATTTTGGGGCTGTTTTCTGGCACTCTGGTGTCTGCAAAGACCAGCTGGCTAGAGCGCATGTGCATGCCAGAAACCAGAAGAGCAGCTGGCGATGGCACCCATGCCCACTGAGAGGCCTCTGCGTGCCACCTCTGGCACACATGCCATAGGTTCGCAATCACGGCTATATGGGAAAAAGTATTGACTGACATGGACAAGAGAACGACATCATTGTGTAAGCCCTGTTCTCCAGCTTTTTATATTTCACTCTCTATCCCCACCTCCCCCCACCCAAAAAAACCCCAATCCCAGTTCTGATGATTTTCTTTTTCTTGAAATCCGAAGAAAGGTGCCACTATGGACAGTAAAATAAGTCATGGGATGAAAAAGTCTGTACATTCAATAATAATGCAGTTGGGAGGCGTCTCTGTTTTCACCCCTCATCTAAAAACCAGGCCGTGAGCCCTCCTGTGTTTCAAATATGAATATACCACCCAAATATTTTAGCCTTGTATAAGTAAAACATCAGGATCTTCGAATTGTGTTGTACATGTAAGCGATAAGGTAAACACTTTGAACGGCGCCTCTCTTGACTCATCCAGGTAGACCCCCTCGTGGAGAATTTGAACCCGTCACTCACAAGGTCAATTTGGTGCTGCCAAGACGCAACTGAGAGCAGCTCAGTACAGTGGCTGCCGTACGTCCTTACTGCTTTTCAGGGTGCAACTGAAGAAAAACCATTTTTCAAACCATCCACCTACCCAGAACATTCCCCCAAGAGAAAAACCGTAACATCAGGAACAAGGAAGTATTCCTCCATCTTGGTTTCCGGCTAAGAAATCACCTGGATCCACCACCCCACAAAGGGCACACAAAGTAGATATTTGGGAACTTGGATCCTCTCCGTGGGTCATCTTTGTGTAGAGGGCTTCACTCCTCCCAGCTGTCCAGCCTTAGTCGGGGTCTTGATCGGAAATGAGTCGTGTCAGCGTTCTTCGTAGCACTCTATAGATTAGCACTATCTATTGGTTGATATTTCTTTCTAACAATGGTCCGTAACGTTAGTAGGTCTTTATTTTATTTTTATTTATTTTTTTGTAAATTCTTGTTTATTCCAGACATCCACAAATATCCCATCTCACCAATACAAACAAAAACAGCGGGGGTTTTACCCCCTTTCCTTGTAGGAAACAAAATCCTTTCCTACAACGTTTAGGATTTGTGTTTGTGTGTGTAGACAGAAGCAATTTGAACCTTGGATTATCCAGAAAGAAAAGCCAGGGGAGAATTTTCAGGAACCATCAATGGTGCTTTTAAAAAAAACAAAAAACAAAAACAAAACAGTGACCTGAAACAATTCCTTAGCTGCTCTGCAGGGCTAGTGAAGAAACGGAAGAGGCACGCACAAAACCGAATGGATTTTCTCCTCCCTTGCTTCTTTCCATCTCTATATTTGTTGCTCTTCTCCTTGTTTCTTCGGTGTTAATTAAAATGCGTAGAACTTAAGTTGCTGGGCAAAAAAAAACCCCACTCCTTCTGCTCCAGGAGAGGTTTTTGAAGAAATGTTCAACTAATGTCGGAAGGAACTAGCAAAGTAATTGGCCTCCAACAGCTTCTGAGGATGGATCTGTAAGATAAGAAACGCAAAAGTTGTTCTGGGGAGGCTTGTGCCAGGGTTAGGGTCTGGAGAGGTGACCCCATTGCTGTATCTGGATAATGAAAAAAACAACAACAACCAATGGGTCTCTTTGAATGTCTATGTGCAGTAGAAAATTGGGGGCACTGGAAAGGATGGCAAATATTTTCCCCCACTAGATTCAGCACTTTTAAGTTGAATTATTTTTAAGGCAATGCTTGACAATGGAAATGTTTCGCTGGGATGATATGGGCAAGAATGCAAGAGGCTTAAAATCCATGGATTGACACGATTGCTGATACCGACGTGCTCCCAAATATTATTCCATTGTCTTTGCCTGTTCTTTGATTTTTGATTTTTTGATTTTTTACTGTGCCTTTTCTTCATCTGTATTATTCATTTTGATCCTTCATGGACCGTCTCTTAGTGCCTTCCCTCTGCGGCGAAGGAAGCCAAATGACTTTAAGCAGCAGAATGCTTAAAACTCATAATGGGTTGAATAATGAGGAATTAAAAAAATTCTCTAGCGAACGGCAGGATTCGACGAAAGGTGACTGGAAGAACGGATGGGGAATTGAAGAGGAACAATTTGGATTTTTCTTTTCTTTAAAAAAAACACACGCTCATCAGATAATTACACTGATAAATGGATTAATATGGCAAATAAATGACTGGGAAGGCAGATGGATGGATAATTGGATGGATGAACGGATGAATGGGCAGAGCGATGGTCTGATGAGGCTGATGAATGTGCTTGACTTGCGATTCCATCACTTCAGGGTTTTTTTTAGTAGCGACAGAGGAAAAGAGAGCTTCCAACACTCCCGTCGGTTGACTAACTCTAGTTCTGCTTCTTAAAGTGCAACTTGGTGCCCCACCATCACTTCCATCCCTCGGGTAACCCACATCCTGGGGAGGCTTGCAAAGACGGCCTTCGCAGACGGGTAGAGAAGGCCTCCAGAGAACCAACCAAAGGGGAGGCGAGAATCCAGGATATGAGTGGACACTTTGAAGCAGGAAGAGATATGTACAGCGTTATCATTATATAAAAAAAGGGAAGGGGGCATCTGGTCAAGGAGACACAGAAGAAAGAGGATGCTTTGTTGACTTGCTTGATGGACAGTTGTCTCTTGGACAAAAGCATCTGGTCAAGGAGACACCGAAGGAAGAGGATGCTTTGTTGACTTGCTTGATGGACAGTTGTCTCTTGGACGAAAGCATCTGGTCAAGGAGACACCGGAGGAAGAGGATGCTTTGTTGACTTGCTTGATGCACAGTTGTCTCTTGGATGGAAGCATCTCTTCTTCCAGGGGCATTTGGGCAGGCAGAAGCATTCGGTCACAGAAAGGAGATGTTTTTCCACAGGGCATTTGAGGCGGATGGAAGGGTCGAGGGAGGATGTGAAAACTTATTCGGGAAATATTTGCGATGAACTGATCCAAAAAGGGTGGTTGGCTTGGTTATCAGAATGCCTCTCCCTCCCCTTGTCCTCCCAGCAATAGAATCAAGCTGTAGACTGGTTTCCTTTTTTCCCCCAAGTTCCCCCAGTGGTGTGGATGGTTAAAAGTCTGTGGTGCAGGAGAAACCAGACAGCATTTTGCAAGGACCCTCACTCTTCTTATCAAAACTTGAGCAGGAAATAAGCAAAGAGAGTGCCCGATAGCCAGATGCAGGCCATCGCTCTGGAAGCTGCATTGTTGCCATCGTGTACTGCTCCTGGCCCTGGAATGGATGACAGACACAACAAAAAAAAGAAGGAAAGAAAGAAAGACAATGGTCATTAGCAAAATGAGATTATTCGCCCCCTACAACTATGAAGGAGGATTCTGAGCAACAACTTGAGAGCATAAGGTAAATTTGGGAATGAAAGTAAAAAAAGTTATAAGGAGACTTGCGTAGAATAACAGAGTTGGAAAGGACCTTGGAGGTCATCTAATCTGACTCCCCGCTGGAGCAGGAGAGTCTATTCCAAATATTAGCCTCTACCTAGGATTGAACTCACAACCTCTTGATTGTGAGGCAAGAGCTCTACCTCTAGGCCACCATACCCTCTGAGACTTGGGGACAAGTCTCAGGGCAGAAGGCAGAACAAAGGTTCAGATGCCTAAAATATAGCCTTTGAAGGTCTTGGGTATAATTATTAGATTTGTCCCAAAGTCATTACTTAACTACAATTCAGTGTAAAAAGTATTAGGTATGTAATTGGAGAATATCTATATTATCTAGACTTTAATGTCAATCCTAGTGAAATAACACTTTCCACTGATTTTTTTAGAGTATAGACCAGGAGTTTCCAACCTTGGCAACTATAAATAAGATTTGTGTCCCGAAGGTGCTTTTTTAAGAAGGCAACTGGAAAAGAAAAGTACCAAAAGATATATATTATATTTATAATAATTGGGAAAAAAAAAGAAAGAAAAGAGAAATACCCAAAAACTAACAGTAAGGACAGATAGACTCTGGATATAATTATATATTCAACCAAATCCTATTTGTAAATTCTTGTTCTTGTATTTATTTTGGATATATACTATCCATTTAGTCCAATCTTTTATATATTTCTCATTGGAGTGATCTTTCAGATAAGCAGAAATTTTGGCCATCTCTGCCAAATTGTTAACTTTAGTTATCCATTCTTGGATTGTAGGCAAATCTTGTTTTTTCCAGTATTGTGCAAGCAGCAATCTTGCCGCTGTAATCAGGTTTAAAATCAATTTAGTTTCAACAACTGGAAAATTAGGTACACCCAATATTTTAAGCCAGCATTGAGCAAACTGCGTTATGGCTTATTGCAGTGTACAAATATAGACAGCACAATGTGGTATCTGTAAGATGCTTACAAACAGCTTGTCTAGTGATCAATCAGCGATTTTAAGGTTCAGCAATACTGTACAGTAAAATACAGATATGTAAAGTGCATCAATTCAAAGCCAAGTCAATAAAAGCATTATGCAAAGCTTGAAAAATCAGAACTTGAAACTCATTCAAGATGTTACAGTTGAAACTGGAAAGGGATGAAGGGCTAGGGCAGTGATAGCTAACCTTTTTTTGTGGTGTGCCGGAAGCGCGCATTTGTGTGCCAGCACCCACAATATAATACACCTGCAACACATACCCCATGCCCCTGTGCATGCGCTTGTGACCTCCCCTCGCACATGCGCGCGTGACACACCCCACCTTCAGAGGGCCTTCGGAGCCCGGGAGAGGCCATTTTTGCCTCCCTGGAGGCTCGAGGGAAGTCTCTGGAGCTTGGGGAGGGCAAAAACAGGCCTTCCAGAAGTTCGGAAATGAACCGAAAATCAGCTGGCCAGTGGGAGGCATGCACGCATGCGCGGTGCAGGTGAGATGGATGACGGCTCGCATGCCTGCAGAGAGCGTTCTGCGTGCCATAGGTTCGCCATCACGGGGGTAGGGAAAGAGAAAACCATTTAAAGTATCGGTTAGAATCTCTTGAGAAGAAACGTTTGCATATTCAAAAGAAATTATCTCAAATTCTAAGGCTTTTTTCCTAATTTCATGCGACGATTTCCAAAATTCCTCTCTAGGAATGTGGAAAGGAATTCTAGATCAAAACATTAGGAAGGCACCAATTTAGAAAAAGTAGCTTTAGATAGCGCAGTGCTTTTAGCTCTGTGGAAGTTATGGGCAGCTCAGTGGTTGAGATAAGCGCTCTCCTTTTTACAAATTTACAAAAAAAAAATTACATGCCAGTTGCCAAGCCTACAAATTTTGATCACATGACCATGGGAATGCGACAGCAGTCACAAGTGTGAAAAAGAGTTGCAAGTCATGTTTTTCAGTGCCATTGTAACTTCAAATGGTCACTAGACAAATGTTGTAAACCTAGGCCTACCTGTATTAAATTAAGCAAAAATATAATAAGTGATGTATATAGAAAGAGAATGAATGCTCCAGACTTTATTTTTTATACATGGACATAACTTACTTCATCAGTGCTTTTGAAAAGTTATACCTTAGGAGTAGATTGACATAACCTTGCTCTGAGGCCATAGCTCAGCTGTGTTTGCCATCGATAGAGGCCCTAGGTGTGGTCATTTTGGATTTCACTAAAACAAAAAAATATATTCTAGAGCAGTGGTTCCCAAACTTTTCCGGTCCGCGGCTCACTTACGTGCTTCCGATTTCTTCCGCGGCTCCCTTAGAAAATTCGGATTTTTTCCGCGGCTCCCTTAATAGGGACATCCGGGTTTTTTTTCATTTTTTCCTTGTAACTGCGCATGCGCGCTAGGCTTCTAGAAATGGCGCGGCGCCCTTACAATGGTGCCGCGGCTCCCCAGGGAGCCGCGGCGCACAGATTGGGAACCACTGGTTTATAGATTTTAGCAATAATATGTTCATCATTGCCGCATAATGAAATTTCCAATTCATTTTTAATAACCAGTTCTTTTGAGCAGACAAGTTGTTTAGGCCTTTAAATCTTTTTGGCTGAGGATCTACTCTCTTCAGTGTCTGGGTACAATCTGGAGTTCTCCCACTACCAGTTGCTTTTTCTGGTGTTTCATTTTTTAAAAAAAAAAGGAATATTGATATTTGAATACAGATAATTGCAGAGTCACAAGTTCTTTTTTTTAACAGAATGTTTACGAAGATTAGTTATAAATTATGTATCCTCTCGATGTTTTCCGCTTCAGATTCCTATATAGAATGATCAGCTAGTTTTTCTAGATTCCTTGGCTATGTTATCTTCGTACTCTTTCTTGCTCTAGGCTGCTTTTGAAAAACTAAAAATTAAATGGATGGCTATAAATAATTTATCATTTCCCTACCCCATTGTAGGATACAACCCTAATGAGAATGAAATTAATTTCTGAATAATAAATACCCAGATACTACTAAGTTCAGGAACAGTGCATTAGATTTCTGGGTTATGTTGAGAGAAATAATCTTTCTGAACTGAGAGCCTGAAGGTATGATAAGGCTAGAACTCAGATGAACTGGAAAAGAGTTCACGAATAAAGTAGCAGAACTTAACCAGGACCACTTTTTGTCATAAAAGTGAGAAACCATGAAATTTAAGAAATTGAAAGTTTAAAGTACTTGTTGCTTTTGCTGAGAAATAAATGAATTCAGCTTACCCATTGTTTTTGACAGACAAGCCAAGATATTAACAACCTGTAGAAAAGATAGAGACAGAGAGACAGAAGAAAAGATTCTGCAATTTGATAAATTCTTGAACTTGAATTCAAAGTGACCAAGAGCCTTGAATGACTCTGTATCAAATCCTTGTCCTTGAACCAGAAAAAGTATGCCTACAAACATTTTTTTCCCCTTGATGGTTCCAAATTGTCTTAAAGCGTAGACATTCTCCTCTGTTTGTCTATGGGAGCACAGAATAATAGTAAACTTCTCTATCACTTTATTCTTCTGTCTTTTCTTCCACTTTGTTAGTGCTTTGTACCATTTGTAAGTATACATTATGTAGGTATTAAGTGTTCCCTCTCATTTCCTCTTCCTCCCTTTCACAGCTTTCTAATCTATATAGCTTTGACCAAATGCACCATCCCAGTTTCTAGTAACAAGCAAAGCAAGCAAATGTAGCATACTTGTATAGTGGACTGAAAATATATGGACAAAAATGCAAAGATTTTCTGTATTTCCTTTCTTTTTTTTTTTAAAATTTTTTTATTGTTTTAAAACATTAACAAAAATAATATTTAAAAATAAAACAATACATAAATCACCGAGTGCTGTACATAGAAAGGAAAATTTGGTTCCTTGGATATGTCTTCAGGGTTGCCAGAATCCGCGTTC
>JAOYMU010000028.1:31345697-31357090 GCA_025802295.1 Psammodynastes pulverulentus
CTTTCTTAAGGCAGCGGGAGCTCTAAAGCTCTTCCAAAGAGGGGAGAGGGCAACCCAGGATCCTCTGGGCAATGACCTTCACCCTCTGGAATGCTATGTTACTTCTGGTGAGTAGAACAGCTGAGGCTGTGCCATTTGAATCAGCTGAGCTGATATAGGACAGGAAAGGGCAGAGGTGAGTGGGCGGGGCCAACCGTTCACCGGAGCTACCGGTTCGCTAGAACCAATCCGAACCGGCTGAATACCACCTCTGCCGGAATCACGTGATTTGTTTCTGATACGCAAACTCAACGGGGAAGTCTGATTCGCTTAACAGCCATGTGACTTAAGTCAACAACTGCAGTGATTCCCCCTGACAATGGCGGCAAGAGAAGTCGTAAAACGGAGCAACGCTCATTGAACCAATATCTCGCGTAGCAACGTACATTTTTGGGGGCCTCCGCGGTGGTCGTAAGCCGAGGCGTTTTGTCATCCCCAAAATTCTGGAGAACTTTTGGGGTTGCTGGCGAAACTTTCTCGAAGGAACCTCTCCGTGTGAATTTCCAGGATGTTCAGCTGTTCCCTGTTGGAAGCAGAATGCTGGATTAATGGAGCCGGGGTTGCGTCCAATCAGAGGCTCCTTAATTGTGTGTGTGTGTTTTTGTTTTTAAACCCTCCGACTTCTTTCCATCAACACAAAGATTGGCGGCTCCCACGCGAAGGAGCGCAAGTGGGCCGGCTGAAGATGGCCTGCTGTTGAGCCATCTGCGCTCTTCGGGAAAGCAATCGAAGGATGGCACTGCCTTCGAATTCAACCCTCTCCGTGAGTCTCGTCTGGGTCAATCACGGCAACGTTTCTGATTGTGACAAATCTACGGCACTTGCAAACAGTCCATACTCCGAAACCGCAGGTCCCTGGGTTTGCACGAGAGCAAAAGAGTGGGAAGGATTCAGTGGTGGGATTCAAAAATATTTTTACCACCAGAGCCAGCGCTGTCCGAAGACGTCTCCGTGGTCACGTGGCCGGCATGACTCAACGCCAAAGGTGCACGGAACGCTCTTCCCTTCCCACCAAAGGGGGTCCCTATTTTTCTACTTGCATTTTTTACTTTCGAACTGCTAGGTTGGCAGAAGCCGGGACAAGGAACGGGAGCTCACCCCATTACACGGTGCTAGGGATTCGAACCGCCAAACTGCCGACCTTTCTGATCAACAAGCTCAGCGTCTTAGCCTCTGAGCTACCGCGTCCCTAAATATCTGGGGATACGAGTCCCCTAAACCCAGTTTATTTGCCATGCTGAAAAGCCGTTAGGGAGCCATAATTTAAGATAAAAAATAAATAAATTCAATAAAGGATAAGGACAAGAGCTTGGAAATGAGCTGCATAGCTTTGTGCTATAAAGCCTCAACTTTCCAGATTTTGATTTATTAACTTTGAAGCCAGGGGAAGCTGAGGAAGAGAGAGAGAGCGAGGGAGTGATGCAGAGATTCAAATTAATTCTCACTCTACTTTGTAGAAGAGCATACATTTTATATCCTTAATCCTATGGCATAGAAACAGTTATCCCGTAGTTCTCATTCAGCAGGATAAAACAGAAATGGCTTTTGGAATTCATGGGAAAGAGACCTTTTAAAGAAAATTCTTAAGGCTGATCAGGTAGTCCTCCCACTTACAACCAGGTTGCTAAGCCAGGGGGTTTAATAAGCAAGTTGTGCTTGATTTTTACGACCTTTTGCCATGCTTGTTACTGCAGTTTGCCAGGTGCCCAAAGGTAAATCATGTGATTGTGGGCATGCTGCACTAGTTGCAAATGTGAGGACTGGTCGTAAGTCACTTTTTTCCCCTGTGCCGTTTTAAAGGTGCTTTTTCAAGAGGCGACTGGACTTTCTGTTTTTTCTTGGAAGATGTTTCGCTTCTCCAAGCTTCTTCTTGGATGAGAAGCGAAAAGTCTTCAAAGACAAACCAGAAAGTCCATTCTTAAAGATCTCATCCTGGGATTATGGATCATGTTCACACTTATGACCATTGCAGCATTCCCACGGTCACATGATTTACCTTTGGATACCCAGCAACTGACACACATTTATGATGGTTCAGAATATTGGGGAAGAGCGAAAGCTAATGGTTAAACTTACTTCCAATCTCTCCATCAATGGAGGCTGCACACATCCGGCCGCCAGTTCATATTGATACATCCAGAGGTTTGATTTCAACCTCAAATTATCTCTTTCTGATTAGAATCTTGACTCTGAAACCTTCGATTGAGCTGCCAGTCAATCTGAACGCAGAGCAATGATATAATGCACCACTTTGCCACTTATCTTGAGTTCCTCTTCCACATATTTCCCCAAATCCCTGGGGTTTAGAAGGCTCCTCTCTGTCCTGTTCTCAGTTGTTCATCAGCCTTTGCATTTTCTCGTAAAACCTGAGAAGTTCAGACCTCTAGAATGGGGATATTTGTTTTTCCCCCTAAAGTTTGCCCTTCTGGTAGGAGGGAGTGTTGATTAATAAAAGTGTTAGAAAATAATTAAAATGTAAACATTCTTCCTCGTTGGTCCAAGTTGTTAATACCAGATTCTTCCCCTTAAGACCAACACAGCTATTTTTGTTTATTTTTTTTTTAAATCTAGAGATCCTATGAGATGAAGGTTGTGTTATCTTCCGAAGTTGGCCCTCAACCATTAGTTAATTCGGTTGCTGCAAACATCTTGAAGACTAGCTTAGCTGCGGTGATGATGACACAATTGTTCTGCCAATTTGAAGAGACAAATTCCATTGTTTATCCTCCCTCTCATCTCAGATTCCTTTGTAGTTTTAGAGAGCGTGCTGGAAAGTATTTCTCATGCCACATGTGATCGTATGCCACCTACAACTGCTCGGTGATATATCCTGCAACACTGAAATACAGGTGATGGTCGACTTAGGATCACAATTCAGCCCAGGATTTCCATTGCTAAGAAAGGCAGTTGTTAAGTGAGTCACTGCTGATTTTACAACCTTTTTAGGACAACCTCTGGCCAACTTGCCATGATCAACTCACTGCGGCCAATTCACTGTGGGACAAGAGTTACACTAATATCAAAGAAACTGTGGAATGAAAGGATTAAAGAAAGAATGCCAAAGAATTGTCTTGTCATGAGGTGGATGTGGAGAATTGTCATGCCATGAGTTGGATATGGAGAAGTGTCTTGTCATGAGTTGGCCATTAAGAAGTGTCAAGCCATGGGTTGCACATGGAGAATTGTCTTGTTATGAGTTGGACATTGAAAATTGTCATACCATGAGTTGGATGTGGAGAATTGTCATGTCATGAGTTGGCCATGGAAAAGTGTCTTGTCATGAGTTGGACATGGAGAATAGTTGTCATGAGTTGGCCATGGAGAATTGTCCTGCCATGAGTTGGCCATTAAGAAGTGTCATGCCATGGGTTGCACATGGAGAATTGTCTTGTCATGAGTTGGAAATGGAGAATTGTCATGCCATGAGTTGGATGTGGAGAATGTCCTGCCATGAGTTGGCCATGGAGAAGTGTCTTGTCATGAGTTGGACATGGAGAATTATTGTCATGAGCTGGACATGGAGAATTCTCCTGCCATGAGTTGGCCATGGAGAGTTGGCCATGCTGTGGCGAGTTCTCCTATTTCACACTTCAGATATTTCAGTGAATCGTGTGCTTATTAACCAAATTTGACCTCCCCACTGACTTTGCTTGTCAGAAACCAGCTGGGAAGGTTGCAAAGCCTGATCACGTGACCCTGGGATGATGCAACCATTGCAAATACACGCCGGTTACCAAGCGTCCCAAGTTTGATCACATGGGGATGGTCCTAAAGATGGTTGCAAAGACTGGTCATCGGTCACCTTCTTCAGGGTTGCAACTTCCAACGGTCACTCACGAATGCTTGCAAGTCAATGTCTACCTGTAATCCTAGGATGCAACTCCCAGATTTCAACATGAAGGCTTTGGAATCGTAGGAACGGCCAGGCTGAATCAATCCCAAACTCCCACCTTAACCGGAATGATCTTCCCAGATTGTTTCATTTGTGAATTAATAAGAAAACTCAGGAGCATAATACGAACAGAAGATCTGAACGTACAGCTAAAGCAACTGCAGCATAAAATGTGTGGTACGGCAGCAAGTCATAAGGTGCCTCGGGCTGATATTATGCTAGATTTAGTTTATTCTTTGGCCTCAAGACCTTTTATTTTTATTGACTCAGCTTATGAGAAGAGGGTGCACCCACCAGTTTCCCATTTGGGAACTCCTACCTCTAATGATCTGCTCCCTGAAATCTCCCTAGCCCGTCTTCTCCTTTTGATGCAGATTTCAGTACTGCCTATGTCACTGACTGGTATTTTCTCAGCCTATTTGTATATGATATTTAGCCGCTCGTACCATTTTTGCTTCTCGGTTGCATTTGACCTGCGACATCCCAGCAGTGTGCAGACAATTGGGTTAATGTCACACATCAGGCATTAATATTCGTGACACACAGTTTTCTCATAACCCTTTTGCTGATCTCTGCTGTTATATTAAAAAAAAATCCACTCTAATTATTCGTATGATGATTATTCGGTTTTTTTTTTCTTTCTTTTTTTACTATCCTGGAGAACATTTTAAAATCTTAACAAGGTTCTGAGATATTATATTGGTATACCGGAGAGAATAAAATTTGGGTTCACACCTTAGAGGCCGTTTGTTTCCTCTGACCTTGGGGTTCTGACTTCCTAACTGACACATTTTTAGATCTGTGCATGTGTTCCTGTTTTAACTATGATTGCCCATGATATGCAAAACTACCTAGACCACGTTTGGGGTGATTTATGGAGGAAATGCCGATACCAACATCCTAAAGGGAAAATGGAAGCATGGTTGCATAAAATTACCCCATCCTTACATGCTGCTTACCCTAATCTTTAGTAAGAACCACACCTGGAATACTGCAGTTTTGGTCATCACATTGCAAAAAAAAAAAAAGATTTTGGAAAAAAAATGCAGAGAAGAGTAAGTAAGATGATTAACGGCCTAGAAACTAAAACATATGAAGAATGGTTGCAGGAACTGGGTATGGCTAGTCTAGAGAAAAGGAAGGCGAAAGGGTGACATAATAGCAGTATTCCAGTATTTGAGGGGTTGCCACAAAGAAGATGCAGTGGCTCAGTGGCTAAGATGCTGGGCTTTTCAATCAGCAGTTTGGCAGTTCGAATCCCTAGTGCCGCATGACAGGGTGAGCTCCCGTTACTTGTCCCAGCTTCTGCCAACCTAGCAGTCCGAAAGCGCGTAAAAAAAATGCAAGTAGAAAAACAGGGACCCCCTTTGGTGGGAAGGGAACAGCGTTCCATGCATCTTTGGTGTTGAGTCATGCCGGCCACATGACCAGGGAGACATCTTCGGACAGCGCTGGCTCTTCGGCTTGAAACGGAGATGAGCACCGCCCCCTGAAGTCAGGAACAACTGGCACGTATGTGTGAGGGGAACCTTGACCTTTACACAAAGAAGAGGGGGTCAACTTATTTTCCAACCAGAAGGCAAGACAAGAAACAATGGATGGAAACTAATCAAGGAGAACCTGGAATTAAGGAGAAACTTCCTAACAATTAACCAGTGGAAAGAAGTTGCCTTCAGAAATAGTTGGTGCTTCATCACTGGAGGTTTTTGAAGAAAAGACTGGACAGCTAGTTGTCTGAAACGGTACAGGGCTTCTTGCTTGAGCAGGGGGTTGGACTAGAAGACCTCCAAGGTCCCTTTCAGCTCTATGATGGATCTAATCCTTTCTCCTCCACTCAACACAGACTTCCCGTATTCTATTTATGGTAGAGCTGGGGCTAAGAGGAGTGACATTTACATGTTTGGTAGCCCGTCAACTGAGTGGACCAGACTGCAGAAAGTTAAGGGAAGGAAGAAACCGAACAGGGCAATTTCATTCCATTCGAAATAATTCATCAAGAACGACGTATACCGCGGCAAGATTGTCTGTGAGGCATAAATGTCAGGTTTATGAACAATTGAGCAACTCTGTCCCTGTTCAAAATTGTTCTTTAAGGTCAGAGCGGTAAGTGTTCCCTGCGGCAACGCGACACCTCTGCAAAGTGCAGTGTAGCAAGGACGGAGAGGGAGTTGTTAGACCTTCCTAATCTTTGTTTAGTAAGAAAAAGTCCAGGATGAGGAGAGAGAGGATTTTCATCTACCGTGTTGTCTGCTGATCCTTGGCTATGCCACGCCAGGACTGCAGCCCTGCAGAACTGATGTTTTATTAACCTGGTTTCAAACAGCTCTCAACAGGGTTTCTAATTTCGGCCAACAGCAGGGGCTTGGTGAGGTCAAAGAATATAGGAATCCCTTGTAGAAGCACTGTTGTTCTGGAGGATGGCACTGTTCTGACCTAGGCTTCCCAAGACCATGAAGCAGACTCCTCGTCCCGATGAAACCCCTTTTATTTAGGTGAAAGGGAATTCCTCTCCAGCAATGTCCCGACAAACAGTCTTTTCATGAGATTTCACAACTACAGACCTTGATCAGGCTTGGAGAGTTACCAGGCTGATATCTTCCAAACACCGCGCTGTAGCAGCAATGACTTGGCAAGAAGTCAGGAACAGATCTTCACCCTCATGAATTGAACTAATTGTCTCCTGCAAACACCCATCCCCTTTCACTCCTCTTTATTCCCTCCTGAGACTTTACTCCAAGCTCTGTCCATGTTTGTAAACCAGGATTCTTATTTACAGCTTACATGCAGTGGTGGGACTCTAATAATTGAACAACTAGTTCTCCGCCCCAATGACGAGCTAGCTGGGTAGCGTGGCTGGGTGATCATGTGACTGGGTGGAGCTCAAGAGACAGTAAGTCTGGGCGTCCTGCCAAGAACCCTTAGCTGTTTTATCGGTTAACCAAGAGGCAGTTTCTGTAAGCAGGGCAATCAAGATGAGGCTAGAAACAACCCCAGAAGGTTTCCTTCCTGCCTTCCTTACAGGATTAGCCCTGTAAAGTTGAAAAAACCCAAAAGGAGATTTCTTCCAACAATCGGTTCTCCGAACTGCTTAAAAAGTTAACAACCGGTTCTTGCGAATAGGTGCGAACCTGTTGGATCCCACCACTGTTCTAGTCCCACCTTAAGCATAAAAGCTAGCTGGGTGACTTTGAGTCGATCACCAGGACATTATGAGTTCTAGTCTCTCTTTGGGCATGTGACTTTCAGCCAATCATCAGGAGACTGTGAATTCTAGTCCTGCCTTAAGCATAAAAGCTAGCTGGGTGACTTTGAGCCAATCACCAGGACATTGTGAGTTGTAGTCCCTCCTTGGGCATGAAAGCCAGCTGGGAGACTGTGAATTCTAGTCCCACCTTAGACATGAAAACTAGCTAGTTGACGTTGGCCCAGTCCCCAGGAGACAGAGTTCTACTTAAGTCTGAAAGCTATCTGGGGGACTTTGGGCCTATCGCCAGGAGATGGTGAGTTCTAGTCTCACCTTGACCATGAAAAACCAGCTGGGCAAGTTTGAACCAATCACCAGGAAATTCTTGTGTTCTATTCCTATTTTAGACACAAAATCCCAATGGGTGACTATGGCTCTGTCCACCTCACTTCAGTTCTTCTGAGAAACTAGAGGCCAAATTTTAGCACAGCAGCAAATTCTATATCTGTATGTTTCCACAGCTTTATGTAACCTATGCTTTATTGCCTTTATTTGTCATAGTTTTTCCCTTGTTAGTTGGGCCTTCTTGGGCTTTATTTGACTGCTAGTGGGTTGGGACCTGCCCACCTGCTGTCTTTTTCCTTGCATTACTGTGTAAAATGCCAAGTGTATTGATAGCACTGTATAAATTACTACCGCGATGGTAATATAGGTGATTCATGCTCATGTACATGTGCAATATTGCAGCTTTTTGAATCCAAACAGAACGATCCTTACATGGCCACGTGCCTGTGCACCCAAAACAGCCCTCTTCTTGATGTTTCTAACAATGGGGACAAAGGAACAGACAGCGATTACAACGGAGTGGGGTGGGGTGATATCACGGTTTGATGGGGATTCCTCAGTGTAGTTGCAAATAAAATCATTGCACTCAATTGATCGCACATCATTATTTAGGTTTTATCACCCTGCCTTTCAGCCTTGAATGGGGGGAGTGTAGACCTGCAATCTGAGCTGATTCCAGCTTTGAAATCTGATGAAAACTCCCAGGAATCTGAAAGTCAAATGCAATTTTCTTGAAATAAGGACTTTGGGCATCTTCCAAAGTTCCTGCATTGATCCAAACAGGATTCAGAGATTCCTCCTGTCCTTTTTTTTTCTACATCAAATCACGAAAGGAGAATTATAGCAGAAAGCTTGAGGTGAAAGGGGATGAAAAGAGATTCAAAGGTTGATTTATGCAGATTAATTGGTGCGAATAGCGGATTTCATTAACATGTTCTCAAAGTAACAGGAAATCTCTATGGCCCAAATGTTTTTGCCCTGTCCTCAAAAAACTTGATCACAAATACAGATTAACAGAGTTGGAAGGGACTTTGTAGGTCATCTAGTCCAAAGGAGGAGACCCTACACCATTTCTGACTGATGGCAGTCCAAGTCTCTTATTGAAAGCCTCCAGTGATGAAGCTCCCACAACTTCTGAAGGCAACTTCTGTTCCATGGGTTGATTGCTCTCCCTGTCAGAAAATTCCTCCTTGAATCTCTCCTTGTTCAGTTTCCATCCGTTATTCCTTGTCTGGCGTTTGGGTGCTTTGGAAAATAGCTTGACCCCCCTCCTCTCTGTGGCAGCCCCTCAGATATTGGAAGACTGCTATCCTGTCTCCCCAGGTCCTTCTCTTCCCTAGACTAGCCAGGCCCAGTTCCTGCAACCGTTCATCAGATGTTTTATCCTCCAGTCCCCTCATCATCCTGGTTGCTCTTCTCTGCACTCTTTCTAGAGTCTCAACATCTTTTTTATAGTGTGGTGACCAAAACTGGACGCAGTACTCTAGGTGTAGTCTTACTAAGGCTTTATGGAGTGGTATTAGTCCCTCCCTTGATCTTGATTGTATCCCTCTGTTGATGCAATTTAGGATTGCATTAGCTTTTTTGGCTGCTGCTTCACATGGCTAGCTCATATTTAGCTGGTTGTCCACTAACACTGCGAGATCCCTCTCACAGTGACTGCTATTAAGCGTGGTTTCACCCAGTCTATGTGTGTACTTTTGGTGTTTCATGCCTATGCTGCAGAGCTTAAACCATTCCCTTTGCTATAGAAAGTAGACATGGAGGAAACGTTGGAGGACTTGAAGACAAGTGCCATTTTAATAACAAGGCATTTTGTCTCCTCTAGAGCACAAGTCAGTAGGAGTAATAGCTATTCTGGAAACAGAGAATTTCGCACTCACTGATAACAGAGAGGGTTTTTGCCAGTCTCCAGATTCACTTCCTCTCGTTGTGTAAGCTGTGTAAGCTGCACAGTAATAGACTGCTGTGTCCTCTGGTTTCAGGCTGTTCATTTGCAGATACAGCTGGCGGTTGGCATTGTCCCTGGAGACGGTGAAGCGCCCTTTCACAGATTCTGCATAGACTTGCTTACTTGAGTCAAACCAAACAACAGCAATCCATTCCAGTCCTTTCCCTGGAGCCTGTCGTATCCAATGCATGCCAGCGTTGTCAAAGTCAAATCCTGAGCCTGTGCAGGAAATGTGGAGCGACTCTCCAGGTCTTTTCACATCTCCTCCAGATTCTTCCAGCTGAGCTTGAGATTTAATACCTAGGAATCAAGGGGCATTTTAATACGCGGTAATGTATAGAGAATCTGGTTCCTCTTCTTTTCCCGGAGAAGAAAAATCACGCCTTACCTCTGAAGAGGACCGAACATATAAGTAACTGCAGCAACAGGGCACCAATTTTTATCTTCATCTTTTGGCTGGTATTGATGGTGATGCCGTTGGGATTGGTAGTAATCTAAGTTAAATGCGGTTGAGACTTCCTGGTGAAGAGTCACAGGTCAATTCCTGCATTTCTACAGGAAGCTGGCCTTGCATTTACATATTTGTCAAAATAAAAGGGGCAACACATTACTAAGTTAACAACTCTTAGTGCTTTTTTGGCTATTTTGTTATAGAGAGTTCTAGCACTTAGATCATTAGTGCATTGTATAGATAATATATAATATTATATTATATTATATGAATCCATAGAACATCTGATCAAAATCCAGATGCTCAGCCACTGACTCGTGCTGTGTCCCAAGGTGATATGTTACCCTTTTATGACATTCTGATGAGCAAAGTCAACGAGGTAGCCAGATTTACTTAACAACGGTTTTGTTAACTTCTCAACTGCAGTGATTCACTTAACAACTGTGGCAAGAAAGGGCATAAAATGGGGCAAAATTCACTTGACTACAGAACTTTGGGGCTCCATTATGGTCATAAGACAAGGACTACCTGTATCTTCAATAGCAATGCATATATTTCTCAAGCCCACCAATATTCTATGCACCTCTGCTTGATTTTTTATTCCTAGTTCTTCAATTCTTTGTAATACTTTGCTGAAGACATAATCCCATCTATGCATTCCAGTTCTCATCGCCTTTTTTCAATATTCCAGTGTAAACTGTATGATTTGGAAGAACATTTTATAGAATAACAGAGTTGGAAGGGGCGTTGGAGGTCATCTAGTCCAACCCCCTGCCCAAGCAGGAGAGTCTAGTCCAAATATTAGCTTCCACCTAGGATCAAACTCACAGCCTCCTGATTGTGAGGCAAGAGCTTCACCTCTAGGCCACCAATTTTAAATCATGAAAAAAACCTTTCACAGGCTAGAGTACTTACACCCAGGAGCTTTTCCGTCTGGATTCTATATAGGAATATATATATATATCAAAGTGTGGCTATCTCTGAATTAATTGACGATTATGCAAATATTCTTGCGGGCAGTGTCTTTTCAACCATATTACCCCACAGCTTAATAGATGACAGGCTCCTCTTTCTGCAGGCTACAAGAGGGTTTTTGCTGGGCTTCAGATTCACTTCCTCTCGCTGTGTAACTCGCACAATAATAGACTGCCGTGTCCTCTTCTTTGAAGTCATTCATTTGCAGATGCAGCTGGTTGCTGAGATTGTCCCTGGAGGTGGTGAAGCGCCCCTTGACTTTGTCCGAGTACAAAGTGCTGCTTGAACTTGGATTGACCTGGGAGATCCATTCCAGGCCTTTCACGGAAGCCTGCCTCAACCAGCCCATGCCATGGTCCCTCAGATGGATGCCGGAGCCTCGGCAGGATAGACGCACGGACTCTCCGAGTCTTTTCAAACCCCCTCCAGATTCCACCAACCGGACCTGAGATTGGCCCCCTGGAAAGAAGAATATATAGATTTATTTATTTATTTATTTATCGGATTTCTATCCCGCCCCATCTCCACGCAGGACTCGGGGCGGGTAACAACATAT
>JAOYMU010000028.1:31916236-31926245 GCA_025802295.1 Psammodynastes pulverulentus
TCTCCGTTTCAAAGCCGAAGAGCCAGCACTGTCCAAAGACGTCTCTGTGGTCATGTGGCCGGCATGACTAAGCACCAAAGGTGCACAGAATGCTGTTCCCTTCCCACCAAAGGTGGTCCCTATTTTTCTACTTGCATTTTTTTTACATGCTTTCGAACTGCTAAGTTGGCGGAAGCTGGGACAAGTAACGGGAGCTCACCCCGTTACGCAGTGCTAGGGATTCGAACTGCTGAACTGCCGACCTTTGGATTGACAAGCTCAGCGTCTTAGCCACTGAGTCACTGCGTCCCTTAGGTTACCCCATGCTAAAGATGCCACCTGATTATGTTATATGAAGGATATGACTGTCCTACAGACCTTCTCAGTGGCTTACTGGTCACCTTCAATGCTGGGGTCTTTGGGGATTTTGCCATCCTGTGCAGATTGCCATACAATGTTTTGTAACAGAGGCCAACCTCAAATAATTTATTATGTATTAAATGTATACATCCACCTCACACGTAGGGGAATCTAGAAGGCTTACAACATTTTAAAAATCCATCACATGGTAAAAATCCATGTCAAAACCCACTCCATCCTCCATGCAGCAACCACACAACCAAATCAGCCACTTTGATCAGTTCCATCTCCATTCATGGTCCCTGAAAAAAACACAGCTTTCAGAAGAGGTGGAGGCCAACCGTATTTTGAGGGGGATGATATTCCATAAAGAAAGGGCCACCACCGAGGAGGTCCTGTTTCGTGGTCCCACCAGATGTTCAACCCTAGTTGATGAAACCCTACCTTCCCATCCTAATAGGCCAGGTGGATATCATGGAGGTGAGGTGGTTCTTCAAGTAACTTGGCAACTTGAATTGTAATTCCACTACTCCTATTCTCAAGAAGTGGAATTCTCTTCTTCCTGGGGTCACTATGTGATTGTGGCACGATGGATACATGGTGAGATCTCAACAGAGCATGGAAATGTGCCAGAGACCAGCCTATGTGTTATTTCTGCATTGGGAAGTTAGGGTAAACATTTTGCGTGTGAGCGATAAGGGGAAAATTTGGCTTACCCAATCTTTCTCTCGTTCCCTATGAGAGATCCAAGTCTCTTTTTATATTCAGGTAACTTAATGCCTCCTCTGCAGACACCAAGATTAGATCTTGTTCTCGCTGGTATGGGACATTGACTTTGAGAATATCAAAAGCAGCTCTAAGCCTGCGGTGCCTCTTCATCCTAAACAAAAAGGACAAAGATTGAGTGAAGTATGACAGAAAAGAAAGATATTTTCTTCCGACAAGGCGAGGGAATTAGCTCCCTTAATAAACAGGGCAGCCAAGGAGAATATATAATAAGACACTTTTATGTGCATCCTTGAAATGAGCAAGGGAACTCCTGGGGAATGCACAAGACATTTTGAGGATGGAGGGATGGGGAGAAGCGGGAGAGAGAGAGAGAGAGAGAGAGAGAAAATAAAAGTCTGCAGCAGCCATGGAAAAAGAATGTTAACTTTTTAAATTACTTTTAAGAAGATCCAGAGCAAAGTAGCAATGGCCAGCTCTCAGAAGCATTATGGCCAAAGCAGGGTTTACAATGTGATAAAGGGAAGAGGAAAAGAAGAGAAGCTAATTGAATCATGCAACACCTTCTTCTTTCGATCTAATCTCCTTTCCTGTAGCTTTTTACCAAGACCATCCAAGAGGGCATCCTAAAAGTTAAAGGGTTGATGCCTACAAGCAAGGCTTTCACAGCTCTGACCAACATTTAGTTGACCACAGAGAGAATAACAGAACCACAAAGTTGGAAGGGACTTTGGCAGTCTTCTAGTCCAGAGGTCTCCAACCAGTGGTTCCGGGGACCACTGGTGGTCTGTGAGAAAATTTTGGTGGTCCTCAGTGCACCTAGGTGGAGGAGCTTCTCCAGTCCAGTCCCTGAGCAACACCATAGGTCAAGCATGGCACATGTTTGCTTCAGAGACATGTTCTGTTTTAAGAAAGAGGCTCCTTGGAGTTCTAGTTCCAGAAAAATGGAATTTCCTAAGAGAACTGGAACTCAGGGGAAGCTAAGTCCTGAAATAGAAAGTGTAATTATCACTTGTGAGGCTCAGATCTTGTCAAAAGACTCTTGAATGGAGACTTGGAAGAACGATTCCTCAGGCAGACTCAGGTACAAAATGGAGTCCCAATCTGACCGTGACTTGATAATCTTCCTCATTTAATTTTTTTCTGTTCTTTTCCCTCCCTTCTTCCCAACTTTCCTGCTTTCACCCCTTGACTTCTCCATCAAAATGCAATCTTTTAGGCCATCTTTCTTAAAGGGAGATCAAAAGTCCATTTCCATTCAACTTTCTCTTCTCCTTCTCAGGGATTTATGAAAAACCCTTGAGCATATTGCTAGCTCAATGGATTTTTATTTTTTATTTTTTTACTTTCCTTCGAAAACTTCTCAAAAGTTCTGGCTGGAAATAAGTTTTCAATTTTATTTCAACTGGGTGGAGGACCCAAGACTGAGATAAGCAGGAATTAACACCAGGCAAACGATCAAGCAGAAAACAATATCTTAACTGAGGGGAGGGGAAAAAACACCCTTCACCAAAACAAGCAGGACAAACTCCTGTCTATAAACAAGGAGCAAACTCCGCATTCCCTCACACTGATCATGTTACCTAGTTGGGTAATGAAATGTCCACAAGCAAACAACCAAGCTCAGAGAGAACCAAAGACATTTAGTGCCATTTTAATCTTGCTTAGATTTTTGGGATATATTTATGTCTGGGTGAATTTGTAGCGTAGTGTTGATTCTTATGGTTCACCGCATTGTGTTAATTCATAAATGTATATATATATCAGGGGCTAAATGAATTGGATGATGTGAATACAGTCAGTGTATAGTGTGTGTGTGCATCTGTGTGTATAAGTTTTACACAATAAACAAGCGATAAAGGCCTGAGATTGCAAAACAGGCTGTATAACTTTTGTTTCAGTCGTGAGCCTTCCAGAGACATTGGCAGAGAGCTTTAAAAAACGGGGAGAAGAATTTGCAATCCGGCATCCCACTTTTTGTAGGCTAATAAGGTACAAGCCACTCCAGAAATATCCTCAAAGAGGGTCAAAAAAGTCAAGAAGATAGCGGCCACTGGGGGACGGAAGCACCATGCTTTTTTTTTTATACGTAGCCCTGAACTGTTTTTCTTTCTCATTTTTCTCCTTATTCCAAGCCCCCTATCTGATCTGCGCATTCAACACTGTACCTGGCATGCTTAATGTCTCTCTCTCTTTTTCTTTTCCCCTTAAAAACATGAACTGCTGATGTTCCTATGAAGATCTCTGGTGACTGACAGCCTAATGGTCCTTTATTTTATTTTATTTTATTTTTTGCTTTCCTCCTGCAGCTGCAGCTTGAAAAATGAAATAAATTTAGCTCCGTAAGCTTCCCTGCTGCTCTGTTACATATCATGTCTCCTTCACCATCCATGAGCTGTAGGAGTACGAGACAAAGGCTGCAATTCAACCAGTTAGGCAGTACCTCAAAGAAAATAAAAGTCAGGGATTTGAGAGGGAATCTATCTTACCTTCCCTGGTTTGGGTTGGATGTAGGTTCAATGCTGATCCTGTATCTCAGGGGCGTCAAACTTGACTTCATTGAGCCTGTTTCCCAGGCCTCAAGCACTTCCCTGGCTGTTTTTGAGCCTGCTCATCCAACAATCTTAGTAGCCAAGAAATTGAATGTGTGTCCTTTTTCATTGCAGTGTGAGGCTACCAATGAGTTCGGGTCCAGCTCCAACATGAGTCCAAAAACTCAGAAGGCTAATCTTCAGTGACCAACCCAGGTTGTATCCTGAAACATTATCCTGGGACACATATATTCACCTTTGTTTAGAAGTACAAATCAATTATTGAATAGCTCTCTTCTATTTCTCCTTCCTTTGTTCCCCAATGTGTGTGTGTGTGTGAGAGAGAGAGAGAGAGAGAGAGCAAAGAGAGAGAGAGAAAGAGAGAGGGGGGGGAGGGAGGGAGAGAGAGAGAGAGAGAAGAGGAAGTAATTCAAAAAAGTCATTTCTGAGCAAGAGAGAATGGTCGGAATATGTAGATGAGGGATCAGTTAATGTTATAAATGGGGTACTTATTTTACAGGCAATTAATTTTAATTAGTAGTTATTCATTCAATAAATATAATTTCTTTTTTCTTGCTTTCTTTTTTTTTCCCCCTCTTCTATCCTGGCACTTTCTATCCTCTTTCTTCCCCCTCTTGAAATACATCTTCTTGCATATACGTATAATCTGCATACTCATATATATATATAAGTGTCATCTGCACACTTTTATTGTGAGGAGGGGGTGAGAGAAATGCTAGGCATTGGCTTGAGCTCAGTTAGCCGTCCTCACTTGGGAAGGGGAGAAACAGGACCACTGAGGTCTTTTGTCTGTTCTTAATTTTCTTTTATATCTAGGCTTCCTTTTAAGAGGTTAAGGTTAACCGCTTCCCCCAAGTCTTCCTCTCCAGCACATTCCATTGTTTTCTTTTTAATATATAGGAACCATTCAAGCATGCCAACCTCTATGCGTCATTGTGTCACTGCATCTGGAAAGCATTATTTCTTCCCCTGGATGTGAAAATCATCTGCCAAGTAAATCTCTACCTGATAATAAACCTTCATTTAGGATCCATCTTTTCTTCTGTCCACTCTGGCATTGTCTTTCGTTTTGTCCTTTCTATGGTTTGGGAAAGCTCTGGAGATCTTTTTTTTTTTACTTTAGTTTAGTATAGTTCACTTTATTGTCATTGTACAACAAAATCTTTTTTTAGTGTTTATTCCTTTATTGATAACTTAAAACATTTAAATACAAATAAAAAAGTTTTGTGTAACTTACAGTCCTTTTTGACAGTACTCGCATATCCATTTGTTATTCAAATACATTTTAATACATTCCTAGTTATTCCTATATCTAAATATCTATATTTCTAATCTGTACATTTCTTGTTCCTATTATTCATCCATCCACTTTTCCCAAACTGTATAATATTGTGAGTCTTCCTTATCTCTTAACTCCAACATGAGTTCATCCATCTCGGCACGATCAAAAATCTTTTGGATTATCAAACAGTCTGTTGGCATGCTATCACTTTTCCAACATTGTGCGAGCGCTATTCTTGCTGCTGTAATTATGTGCAAAATTAAATATTTTATCTCTTTTGTATACTTTCCCTTAGCAATCCCCCCCCAAAACAGTTCTGCTTTAAATTCTATTTGGGTGCTTGTAATTTCCTGTGACCATTTTTGTATCTTAATTGATATTTTTTTTTTACTTTTGGGCACAGCCACCATACATGAAAGAAAGTACCCTGGGCTTGCTTACATTTCCAACAATTTGGCTTTAAGTTTATTTCTTCTAACAGGGCCAATGTGTTGTGGATGTGATGTGTTGTGACACCCCCAGTTATGTGGTGGCAATTCAAAGATGTGCATCCTAGCATTTCTTGAAATATTGGGATGGATCCCGGGATAGCATTCTGATATTGTATACTGTGGGTAACTTCTCACATGGTATTAAGTACATAGTTAGTTCAATCAAGATCTTTTGGCTGTTCACACAACATCACAAGGCATAAATCAACAAATCTCAAATAATTTAAGGTCAAGGATACTTTGTGGCACCAATGTGCATAAACAAATTATAACTACTACTGTACTACTACTAGTAGTAGCATTACTACTACTAGAGTGCCAGCTTTTTCAAGTAGATCAGACAGAGCCTGGTTTACTAGGGAAGGCTGACACTCACACGTCCGCACTACTACTACTATTACTACTAGTGATCATAGTCAATAAAAACGGGTGGTGATTTCCTGAGAAGAGTCCAGAGTACTCAAAAGGTTTCCTGCTATCCTAAACCCACTCACAAGATTGTGAGGTTTGTGTGCAAGTGTCAGCCTTTCCAAGTAAACCAAGTTCTGTCTGGTCTAATTGAAAAGGCTGACACTCACACAAACACAATCTCCAAATCTGATTTATTTCAGTGTTCTTATCTCATGCAAGGACATCAAAATCTCACACCCTATACAGAAATAAATGTCTTCCAAAGTCATTCCCACATACTATTGGTGTGTGTGTGTGTGAGAGAGAGAGAGAGAGAGAGAGAGAGAGGCGGGGGGAGAGAGAGAGAATATGTGTATGGAGGTGTCTGTTTACAGATATTATAATCACCAATCCACCCACATATTCCAGCAGAAACAGAATACTGTTGATTTGCAAGTGGATATGGAATAATACAGATTGAAAATGGATCTGTTTGTTCATTCCAAACACCAAACTCTTGTTAATCCCCAAGATAGTTACATGAAACAGATATTACCTGGCTTGTGAAGAAAGGTTAAAGTGCTTAATGAATGTTAAAGTGATTTTAAATAATATTCATGACTAAATTCCTAGTGTGTCTAATCACACTTGGCCAAATATTCTACTCTACTCTACTCTACTCTACTCTACTCTACTCTACTCTAATTTTCTGTTCTTAGAAATACCTCTTGTATGCATGCAATCTATGCTTGGATTAGCATCTAGCTATATTAATGCATGTTCACTCTCTCTCTTTCTCTCCTCCCTTCTTTCTTCTCTCTCTCTTTCTCTCTCTCTCTCTCTCTCTCTCTCTCTCTCACACACACACACACACACACACCAGACACAAATGCACACACACACACAAATCAGAAAGAGAGCAACTGATCTGGGTAAAACCAGAGCAATTAATCAATGTAGCAACTGCTAGCTACTTGCAGGAAAAAAAAAATTCCATCACTAACAAAAACGAGTGTCCTTCAAAAGCCTCTAAATCAGACATCCTTTAAATGGTAGCATATATATACATGGGTATCATTGGTATATATGGTAGCAATGGCAGCACATCTACGGTTATCATCTGGCATAGCTGTGCATCTTCCCATCCTAAAAGGAATTTCATTCAAACCACTCAAACCTCATTTCAGCCAGTTTAGTCCTGCGATTAAGGCACCAGACTAGAAAGTGGGAAACTGCATTGTAATCCCACTTTAACCATGCAATTGGATTATTTTGGGCCAATCACCAGGAGACTGTGAGTTCTAGTCCTGCTTAAGGTATGACAGCCAGCTGGCTGACTTTGGACCAATCACCAGGAGACTGTGAGTTCTAGTCCATCCTTAGGCATGAAAACCATCTGAGTGATTTTGGGCCAATCACCAGGAGACAGTGAGTTCTAATCCTGCCTTAGGAATGAAAGCCAACTGGATGACTTTGGGCCAATCACCAGGAGACTGTGAGTTCTAGTCCATCCTTAGGCATGAAAAGCATCTGAGTGACTTTGGGCCAATCACCAGAAGACTGTGAGTTCTAGTCCTTCTTAAGGTATGACAGCCAGCTGGCTGACTTTGCACCAATCACCAGGAGACTGTGAGTTCCAGTCTATGTTTAGGCATGAGAAACCAGTCTCTCTGTCTCAGCCCAATTCACTTTACCCAGTTGTTGTTCTGGGGAAAACAGGAGGAGGAGGAATGTTGTGGATATGTTTGCCGTTTTGAGTTATTTGTAAAAAAAAACCACAATAAAGGTGGAGTGGAAATAAACAAATATATCGTGACATTTCATGGAAGCATGAATGGCCGACCCAACAGAAAGAGGAAGATATGCAATTAAGGCTCTACAAAGCATTAAAAGTGTGCTTTGAGTTGGTGGTGCTCCAGAGCCCTTCACACCCTCTCCACACGTCAGAAAGGGAAGGAATTGCATTGTTTCTCTTCGTGTCACTCGGAGACCTCATCCGGCAACTCCAATAGCTTGAAGAGGCTTCCATTATCTGCGCTGGAGTGACGTGAAGTGCCACAATGTGGCAGAGTGAATTGTCTCCTTCCTTCAATGAACTAACTGCACCCGTCTCTGTGACAGGCTTTGTGCATCTCTCTTGCATGGGTCTCACTCCAATCCACCCCTTGGCCGCCTTAAAGCAACGGCAGAGTGGATTTAAGAGCCCAATATTTACAGACAAGATTTACGTGCATTTTGTCCCCTAACTCCATGATGGCGAACCTATGGCACGCATGCCAGAGATGGCACACAGAGCCCTCTCTGTGGATATGCACTACTGCCAGTTGCTCTTCTGGTTCCTGGCATGCGCATGCTTGCCAGTCATCTGGTCTTCACGGATGCTGGACCACCAGAAAACAGCCCGAAAAATGCCCCCCAAACAGGCTGTTTCTGGGCTGTTTTCAGGCCATTTGGGGGCTGTTTAAGGTCATTTTCTGGGCTGTTTTCTGGGCCATTTCCAGGCTGATTTTCAGGCCATTTTTTGGGCTGTTTTTGGCTCCAAAATGGCCCGAAAAATGCCCCCCAAATGGTCTGAACACCCCCCCCCAAATGGCCAAAAGAACAGGCATACTGGTCTGCAGGTTTCCAACACTTTGGCACGCACACATGTACGTGCGTTCGGTTTGGGCACTCGGTAGTGAAAATTTTGAGTAGTTCAGAGAACCAGTGGTAACCTTCCCCCAGGATTGGGGAGGAAATGATGATTTTGCAGTATCCTTCTCCTGTCATGCCCACCAAGCCACACTCATGAAGCCACACCATGCCCACCAAGCCATGTCCACAGAACCGGTAGTAAAAAAATTGGAATCCCAACCACTGGGGCCAATGATGTTACCTAACTGGGTAATGAAATACCTGCAAGAAAGAGAGCACTTAACAACCACGTTTCTAACGTAACCACGGTCATGATTCACTTAACAAATGTGGCAATGAAGCTTGCAAAATGGGGCAAAATTCACTTAACCGATGTCTCACTTAGCAGCAGAAATTTTGGGCCTCAATTTTAGTCCTAAGTCAAGGACCACCTGTATCTTGCCCTATCTTCCTTTGTGTACCAGTTCCTACTTTTTCAATTCTCCAATGTTAGGAAACCCGAGAATGGCAAATTTTTCTCTAGGGATTTGATAGAAGCAGAATGTCCTTGAGAAATTATATTTACTGGGGCCCTTATAATGTAGTAACTGCTCACAAAACAAGGAACAAAGGAGTTTGAAAGAGAAAATTGGTTACCTCCCACAGCTATAATCAGGTAAGGGAGCAGATCTACTTGTAGCTAAATGCCATTGATGAAACAATCTAAGGAAGAAATAGTGTGTTACAATAGATGCGTATTGGAGGTGTGAAGTTGTAACGCTCACCTTGTATTAGAAACTAGTATTATGAATCAACATAGTTTGTAAGAAAACAAGCAGAGAATTATGAGTCTCCATGACATTAGTATCTAGGGACAACAGGTTTGTGGTGTGACTAATATCATCTGTATTTCTTTTAAAGTCTCAAGCACTTCGTGCATGAATGATGCTTTGAAAAAGACTTGTATAATTCTGATAGATGCTGAAATAAACAGTCTGTAGGGAACCTAGATTGAGTATTAGTAATTGAATTAGTAAATGTTCTCATTTATGCTTACTCCAAGAATGACTTCAGAGCTTGCTAATATGCCATCCCAAACATTAAGGTGCTGTATTTCTTGTAGCAACCCCCCCCAAAAAAACCCCAGCAACCAGTGGTGGGATTTCAAATTTTTTTACTACCAGTTCTGTGGGTGTGATGGGCGTGGAGTGGCTTGGTGAGTGTGGCAGGGGAAGGATCCTGTAAAATCTCCATTCCTTCCCCACTCCTGGGGTCATGTACTCACAATCATGTTTTAAATTTTATCTCTTATCTGATGCATATTTGACAGAATAAAATAAATTAAAAATAAATTTTAAAAATCCCATTCCCTCCACACCCCACTGACCTGCTTTCCAGTTCTGTTCTCCTGTGCAGGGCAACCAAAGAAGAACCAGCTGATCAACTGGGACTCGGGAGGCAGAGAAGAGATGGGGGCAGGGCCACTTAGAGGTGGGATTTGCCGGTTCTCCAAACTACTCAAAATTTCCGCTACCAGTTCTCCAGAACTGGTCAGAACCTGTGTCAAATTCTACAGCAGACATATAATTTGCCATGCAAGAGAAAGAGGAGGGAGG
>JAOYMU010000028.1:32053974-32064760 GCA_025802295.1 Psammodynastes pulverulentus
TTTCCAATTAAACGTTTTGGAGTTTTTGAAGTTTGACTCATGGCTCATGATTTATTTGGAATGACTGTTCATAAACCTGACACTATAACTATTAATGTATTTAATTCACAGCACTTATAGACCAAGTTTAGCCAAGTCTGTCAAGCACAGGAAATCAGACATCCAGTGAATTTAAATGAATATAGGTTTGTTGTAAGCTAATGCCCTCTACAAGTATCTTAACTACTAGTGGTCAAAGCAAATTGGTAGTAGATAAGAGTCAAAGAAGTCCAAGATGAGCTGGATTTAGATCCCTTGTGAGCAAGGAGGAACTCAAGACTGATAACATGTTTGACCCCTTCCTTAGGGGTCATCTCCTAAAAGTCCAAGGCAAGTACATGAGCAAAGATGTAGCAAGTAGCTTAATATTTATACGTTTTCAACTGTCAATAAACACTGGAAAGTCCAGGTCTCCATCCTTGAGAAATATTCAGATGGATGGATTATCATTTTGCAGGAAGAAATGTTTGATTGGAAAGTTGATGCACCATTCGTTCTCTTCTGACTTGCAAGGGGTCTCTTAATTTTTCCTTAACAAAAGCCAGCATGGCAGCTTGCTTGTACTTGTGTGTGTGGTGTTGGTGTGTGATTTCAGAGTGTAAATTTGCATCGGTGTTTCTTCAGTTCCAGTCCTCCATACGGGATAATAGCAACAACTGCAACGCCCCTACAAATGCAAAAATGGAACACACTAGGGTTTGTTTGTTTTGTTTTTTGCAAATGTTTATTTATATCAAAATACAAAACACTTCTGAAGCAGAGTAATGTTACATGTGGAGCAATTAAATGATTTGTTTTTTTTTACTTGTACTCAATTCCAAAGTCCATCGTTCTCCTACAGAATGGCAGGTTTTAACATAACATAGCAACACACTGCCATGATTTTCTTTACAGGGTGCACATCTTTTTTTATTATTATTATTATTTTCCAAAAATCAATAAAATCATAAAATAAGAAAGCAAGGGGTTAAAAGTAACTTCATGAACATGCGATGTTACTGAACGTGGATTTGCTGAGGAGGCTTGTAAAATACCAGCAGGTGGAAGAATTCAAGGCATGCCATCCACTTTTAAGGCAGGGGACTGTGCGTTTTAATTCACTGGCAACGTTCTAGCTGCCCACAAGGGATACCATCAGCAGTAAAGAAAGTGGTTTTATTGCTTAGAAGAATCTTCCATACTGTATGTAGCCATTAAAAGCCATAAGTCTGAGGAAGGACCAAAAGATCCACTCCAGATAAACCGAGGAACTTGGCAGAAGACATGATCTACATTTGCTACGGCCACGGGAGGGACCTCCTCTAATCTGGTCACACTGGACCAAGGGATCAAACTGAACCCACATTCCTGGATATCATTACGCCTCTTCTGGTTTTGTCACCCTCGGAACCAAACACGTTCCTTAGTGTTAGGATTATTTCTCTGTAGGGTCCTGGAGGAGTAGCTAATGAACGCGAGTAATGCCACTGAATCTCGAAAGAAGTTCAAAAATTAGACGGTGATCCTATCGCATGCTAAATTCTGGTTTACCTGACCGTGATTTACTGAACAAACCACATTGACTGAGTTGGCCTGCGGTCTACAAACCACAATAGCTGGAATCAATGGTTTCAATCGATCTTGGTGGGATGCAGGTAGTTAGTTACCCTTTAGTAGCTGGGTCAACCTTCCCCAACGTTGTGGCACTAGATATATGGGCCTTAACATTCATATAGGCTTCTCTTAGTTGACAAGTCAAAACGATGCAAGTACATGTTTTTCAGGATCTAAAGGTTGCGTATTAAAGCCGCTACCAAACAATTTCCACAACTGCAGTGTATCAATGGTGGGTTCTCTTTATACCACAATCACCCTTCACGTTTCCTGCATCGCTTTTGCAAACCTGTTCCACATAAATGCCTAGAAATGATTCCCTTCTGAGTTTCTATCTGCTTCTCATTTCAGTAATGGACTAACCTTCCATCTCTGCTTCTCAGCCTCGGCAAGTTAAAGGCGAATGGAATTCAACTCCCAGAATTCCCCAGCCGGCCATGCTGATTGGGGGAATTCTAGGAACTGTAGTCGGCCCATCTTCAATTTGGCAAGGTTGGGAAAACACTGTCCTATCTGGTTGTTGTTGTTGTTGTTTTGATCGTGTGAGATTCTAATCAGAACCTGACCGTTCTCTCCAGCTTGCTAATTGGGAATTTTGACTTGTCAACTCAAATCGTCTAGGCAGCCCAACGTTGGGGGAAAGTTGACTTCACCTTCCCAGAATCCCTTTGCTGTAAGCCACCACTAATGTACTGATTTGTATTTGTGAGGTGCAGATACACCACCCTTCCTGCTTTTTCATCTTCTTAAGACTTTTGGGGTGAGGGGGAAGAAGCCTGACAGAGGCAAATAAAACAGAGCTTTGGTTCCTGTGATGTTACTGCCTATTTTCTCCTCCAAGCAAAAATTAATTAGCACCAAGTCATGGAGGAAATTCCTTTTGCATCACTCACTAGAAATATACAGGGCAAGGAAGGGGGACGCGGAGACATGGCACCAAACCAAACTGTATGCTGGGTGTCTACTTTGCAGCTTTGAACTGAAGAAGAAGCTCTTGAGAACCTCCATAGACGCTCATCACAGTAGGCCACCTCCATTTCGTGTCTGCTGGCATTCTTCCTTGTTCCTTTTGAGCTGTCCAAGAACTTGGATTGGTTAAAAGGAACAAGGAAGCATGCCAGTAGACACGAGATTGAGGTGGCCTACTGAGATGAGCGCCTATGGAGATTCTCAACCATCCATGGTCGTGGTTGTCCCAAAGGCGGTTTTCAAAAAGCAACTGGATTTGCTTGGCGGTTTGTTTTGTTTTTTTTCCTTGAAAATATTTCGCTTCTCATCCAAGAAGCTTCTCCAGTTCTCTAAACTGAACAGAAGAAGTTATCTAAACAGAACCGAAAAAGCTTCTTGGATGAGAAGCGAAATGTTTTCAAGGGAAGGAAAAACTCCCAAGAAAATCCAGTCGCCTTTTGAAAAAATATAATAATACCTCCGGGATTACGGCGAAGAGCTATTTGAGACAAGAGGGAAAGTGGGTGTGCAAATAAAGGGATTAGATGTGCACCACCTTGTTGAAGGATAGCAAACCAGCCTCTCCGCTTGGAAGTGCAAGGAGAGGAAGCAACAATGACTTTGCACATCCAATCTCCGGCCTTCTGCTGAACTTTGGAAGTGCCTCCTCTTTCTCCAAAGAAGACAGGCTATATATAGCAAGTCCAAAAGTCCATCTCTTGATTCACAACTTCTTTCTTTGCTGGTATTTTACCGGCCTTTACACAATGGAAGCAGAGAAGAACAATGCAGATATAGAGAGATTATACCTCTTGCAGATTAAATCTCATATAAGGCTTTGGTACAGCACCATTGTATCTTAAGGTTGTGTTTTTATTTTTATTTTTATTTTTTGGGAAACTTTGCAGGAAAAGAAAAACATACTGGAAAATGATGTTGCTATTATTATTATTTTTGAACAGCTTTCATTTCGGTTATCCGGAGTTTAAAATTAACGCTATCCTGAACTCTATTCGCCTGTGCAGGATTTTTAAAATCCTAATCAATAAATCAACCGTTACATCGTTTTTTAGACAGTCATTGGACCGTTAATGATGGAAGAGTTGGATGTGTGCCCAGTATGAATCAGGACACATTCCAACTATTTGTAACTGGCTCCCCCCAAAAATGCCCCTCCAAATCATAAAATCGTAAAAGAACCAGTGTGTGTGTGTGGGGGGGTTAAGTTTCCACTTTATTGTTTTTATGGATTTGTAAAGTCGTCCCCTTCCCCTCCCCCGCCCATGGCTGCTGTTGGAACAGCATCGAAAAGCACCTTAATATGAGTTATACATAGTAATACTCAACATTCAAGACATGGAATTGAGGTTGCATGGCCGTCAAATGTTTAAAGTCAGTTAAATTCAATAGGCAAGACTTAAAAAATACATTTGAATGGTTCAACGAAAATCATTTTTTAAGAACATAAGAAATAGCACCGTATGGAAAGTTCAGTGGTTCGGACACACGAGAAAACCAAGAGGGTTTCTTAAAGAACTTTTGAGATATGTCGAGACGAAACGTCCCACTGCGTGATAATAAAGACAGTGAGGGGGGAAAAAATGTTGATTGTAGTTTTCTCTCTATAAGAATATAGTTTGTCTCTTCTGTTGCTGTACCTGAAGGCGGATTACTTTACAGAAAACAACTCCTCTACTTATTCATACATTTCTACATATTGTTCCATCGACAGGAAAGACCGACATGAGGCACCACTCCGAGGCTTTGCCAAGGATGGAGTGTGCTCACACAACGCTTTCTGAAAAAAACAGAACTCTTAACCTAAAAGACAAGTCTTTGTTTGACCGATGATTCGGCGGGACACGGGGAAATAAGAAAGCCCTCGCCAAAATCATCAGTTTCTCTTGGCAGGAAGCAGAAAGTTTTGAACGGACAATGTATTGGATGGAATATAAGAGAATGCATTCATCAAGCACTTGGAAGAGACAACCCATAGAGTGAGTTGAATCTTCAGACAACACGAGCGAGACTTTCTATAAACAACGCTATCCGTGTGGCGAGGCCCTAACTGGACATCTCAGTGTCATCTCCATCTCCGCTATCGCGTTCCCATTCCTTTTTTGTTTTAAAGTTATCCTTTCATCGCACGAGGGGAAAACACGACATTTTAAAGGATGTGAACGTCCAGGCGACAAATAGCCAACCGGAAAAGGCTGAGACAATGAGGTCGCTTTGATTTAGTCATCCTCCTAAATGCTATCAGGACGTGGCGGTCAACAAAACGCTGGATGTTTTGTATTTGGCATTTAAAAAGCTTATCGTTATTACTGCTTAAAAGTGTGCTTGGTGAAGGCCCGTGATGTTTATTTCCTTCCTGTGATTACAGAGCGGGCCACAAAAACAAATCCTGTACTCAACGGACGATTCCCACGCTCCGGTAACTCAGATAATGGGAGAGGTATAAAACACCTTTCCGCTGTCCTATAGAAGCCAAACTATTCCCACAAAACAGAGAGTCGTGCCATGCCTGCAGCAAAAGCCCCACTGCACACTATGTTTTTAACGGGTCCTTGACTTACAATCACAATTGGGAGCAGAATTTCCATCGCTAAGCCCAATGAGTTGCGCCCAATTTTTTTACAACCTTTTTTTGCTCAGAAAATCCCGCCGTTGTTAAGGAAATCAGCAAAATGCAGCTTCCTCCTTTGACTTTATGGGTTGGAAGCCAGTTGAGAAGGTCGCCAAAGCTGATCACATGACCCTAGGATAGCTGCAACTGTTGTAAATACAAGCCAGTTGCTAAGCACCCGAATTTGGATCTTGTGACCATGGGGATGCGGCCACAATTGACAGTACAAGAACCAGTGGTAATTTTTTTTAGCGCTGTTGTCATTTTGAACGGGTTTGCTAAACAAATGGTTGTAAGTCAAGGACTTCCTGCATTGATGGATGAATTGTGTTGGGAAGGAAGGGCAAGAGAAAAGGGATGGACAGTGAAAGTTCAAAGCTGAAGGAAAGGACCCTGTTCTACTGTTGACATACTAGGCCAGGGGTTGGTAACCCACGGCTCTGGAGCTGCATGTGGCTCTTTCAGCCCTCTGCTGTGGCTCCCTGTCACCGATTGGCTCCACAATTGATAGGGGCTTTCAGTTAGGACAGGTAGAGGAAAAAGGATGCCATGCTAGGAGGAGACTCTATGGTGAGGGAACTGGGCTTCCGATTGACTCCAGAATTGAACGGGGGGTTTCCAGTTAGGACCTTTGTGGCTCTTTGGAGTGTTTAAGGTTGCCGACCCCTGTACTAGATGTACAAGTTGTACCACTGTATTCTCCTCCTGTAAAGTCACATTCTATTAGTGGCTTCTCTCTGACTTTGACCCATGGGGAGAGGAATTATTTTCACAGGACTACTAAGCCAACAGGGCTTCCAGCTTTTCCTGCAAGGGTTGCTACTCATGCTTGGTTCACCCTCTGTACTAAGGCATTGTTTGCTTCAGTACTGCGTCTTGCGTAAGCCGTAGTTGCTAAGTCATGTGCGTGTGGGCTTAGGTAATGTACCGCATGTACCACCTCATGGCTTAGTACAATTGTAAACCGAGATGAGAGTCTCCTAAAGATGTGCACCACGATATGCATGGATGGATGTAGTGATTGTAGAGAAGCGCCTTACAGAACGGAGGGAAGAACCACTGCACAGCTCTTCCTTCTGCCTCCCAAGGCCCTCCTCTCTACGCACTCCAAACGATGTCTTCAAGTAGACAGAGACAATACCCTAAGACTAGCCATTCAGCAGGGCAGGAAACTATGCTACCTTCACTTATCTAACATTCTAGACAAACTGCTTACTGAATGGGTGACAGCCCCAACAGCCCCTCCCCCGTAAATGCAACAAGCAAATCCAGAATGGAACTTGATGAGCTCCTACCCAAAGGTAGGAAGTCACAAGCTCTAGAACACTTTTTTTTTTAAAATTAATCTTGCATTCAGTCCCATAATTACACCTTTATCCTTAAAAGTGGTGGGTACTCTGGGGTGTAACCCAGGTTGAACTCTCTAATACTATTCCGAGTGTACCGCCTAATGTTAAAACTACTGAACTGCATTGACACCGTTAGGAAGAATTTACTTATTAATTGTACGCTGCTAACTACATGGAGACTCATAGAATTCAAGATATTGCCATGAAGAACACGTTCTTCCCACTCCAGAAAGATTCTTCTGGATGGTTATTTCCAAAGGGTACGAACTGAAGCAGGTTGTGGGCTCTCCCCCATTCTCCTGAAACAAGACAACAAGACAGAAGAAGGAAGCCCTACAACATCTAGAAGTCCCACAATATTTTCAGAGCGAGAAAAGGGTTGAATTCTCGCTTGGAAGCAATCCTTCAAGAATGAAAAGCGTCGAGATTTGGAAAGGACATCCAAAAGTTCTCAAACCCTGTTAAGAATGACCCAGATCAGCTCATTCTAAAACATTTTGCTTATTTCATTCCCGTTCCTACTGCAGTTGAACCTGAGTATTTAGCTCTTAGCCAGGGATGCTGTCACTTTCAATTCCTAAATCAATCAAACTTTGGGGAAGTTTGGAAGAAAATTCAGCTGAACATTATCTTTCCCTGAGCTGGGAAAAATCATCCTAGAACTACTGGGTAAGAGTGAGGATCCCTTCCATCTATATCAGGGGCGGCCCAGGGGCCAGATGTGTCACACGCAGGCCACACTCACCCCAGCTCCACAAAGGGAAAAAAACACCGCGATACGTCACGTGATGGCAACGTGACACCACGAGTTTCACACCCGTGATCTATACAGTGGAAGCTTCATTGCAACACCTCATGCAGTTAGGAACACAAGGCAGCTCTTGGGTTATAATACTGCAAGATAAAACTGCCCACACGCATCCAGGTGACAGAAGACAGGTGATGGTGGATGGTATCACCTAGACTGTTATTCCTATCATCCCTTAACAACAGCTTTCCCAACTACCTCCCCTCCCCGTTAACATTTCTCTAAACTACCCATGATAATAATAACAATAGTATAAAACACTTTTTCTAAGTTGTACCGTTGACAGGAGTGTGTGGCTGCACCGGCCAAACGCAACCCTTTTATCGCACAAAGTCAAGATTCTTTCAAAACAGCCAACCCAAGAAAGTAAAACTTTGGTCCTCCACATTACTCCTTCTCTTCGCTACCTTGACCCATCGTCCTTTCTCCCTCTTGATGCAGCCAATAACTGTTCGTTGCACAGACGAGAGCCAACGCTAACAGAGCCAAGGAGGACACCAGTAAGAACCTCTAGAAGACGAAGGGGAGAATTACTGGAAGGTAGGTGAGATGCCTTCACCAACACACAACCAACTGCCTTGTGGGTCTCCCAGAAAATGCCCCCGAAGTATTTTTTGCAGCATTTCGTCTAGAGTTAGCTGTTGGACCTTAAAGAGTTGCTGGCTCAGATTCTTTTAAAAAAAGCCAATGGAAATACCCCAGCACAGTGTGGACACTAGAGTGCAATACCAAACTTGGATGCATATAGTTTTTGTGTTCAAAAAGGTCTGGTGTCTACTGAACAGCAATTCTCCTGCCCTGGGAGCATCATTCAGCATTCCAGAGGAATTGCAAAATCTACCTTAACTCTACCAATTAAACCTACATGAGTTTGTAGGATGCCTTCTTTGGGAAAAGCACACACAGGTACAAGATGTTGGTGCCCTACCTTCTGCTCCCTGGAAAGCTTGAAGGCCAGGATTTCACCACCTATTCCTTACACACTGTAGTTAACCTCTGAGCTCTAACAAAAGAAATGTGTGCAGCTATTTTAAACACCGTCGCACCAGCTATCCTTTCAAAAAATTAAAACGGTGCATTTTGTGTGTTCAGCTCTAAATGATATACTTCGTAGCCTCGATTTGCTCCGATGTCTACCGAAAACACCCTTTTCTCTATACTCAAAACTCATCCAAAAATGTAAAATGAGGTAATGACTTTCGGAATTAGTCCAACCCAGATACTTCAATAAAAGAAAATAGTAAAATTAGTTGGGAAGTGGAAGTGTTAAGTGCCAACACATTTTTTCAAACTTAAAAAATAAAAATGCCTAGCTTATTTTTTTTTTTCATCGTTAATAACTTTGCTGAACTCTTAAACATCTATTTACTTGCTATCTCTTTAAATAGTCTTTTTCATCCTCTATTCCCATCCCATCCCCACCCCACATGTAAAATAGAAATCAAATTTATCTTTATATACTTTTATATACAACACGGTTTCTGGAATACCTGAAGGGCACATATTCCAAAGTCTGAACAGAAAACAGAAACTTCTCTAAATAGTTCATCTAGGACAGGGGCGTCCAACCTTGGCAAATTTAAGACTTGTGGATTTCAACTTTCAGAATTCTGGGAGTTGCTAAGGTTGGACACCCCTACTCTGAGGTGTTATTTCTGTCACTCAAGGGTATCTATATTTATAAGGGCCAAAGGACTAACAAAGGACTTCCTTTGACCAAAGTCTACAGTCATTGCTGAATCTCTACATCAGCTGTTATGTCTCTCAAACGATCAGGACTTGCCCCCAAAGAATCCTGGGAACTGTAGTAGTTCTAGTAAAAATCTTCCTCTTCCTCTTCCTCTCCTTGGCCTAACCTGGAGAGGAGAAATATCTATTAAAGTGGAATTGAAGGCTGGGGAAGAACCATGCCTTCAAAGCAAGTAGAAACTGCTCGACAAGATGGAACAAGAGACAAATGACATTAAAATAACTTCCTATAGAAAGAAGATAAAAGGGTGGTGGTTTTTTTTAAAATTTCTGTTGATACGGAAGAAGTTTTGTTAATGCAGAGTTCATACTTGCTCTGTTTCCACCCAACCATCAAAATATTTGGCCAAGTGCAATGTTATCTCTTTGATGTTACTCATGTAACATGTGCATGGAAGTCTCGACCATGTGGCAATTTAAAATCTATTTTAAAGTGATGCCTTCCAGACACCCTGTTCTTTAATGGATCAGTTCTTTCTTAGATGCTCCATGCTCACAATATCGGATTCCCTAACCTTTGGCTCAAAATTGTTTTTTGCTTCCAGAAACTTGGAAGTAGGAAAACTGGATCAGGGCAGACACTGTAGTTATTTTTTCCTTATCTCCTTCAGCTCGCTGACAACTCCGTTTTTCCTCTCTGATATTCACAGCTCAATGGGTTTGAAACTTCCCAGAACCAGCCCGTCGGTCTAAATAATCTTCTGCAGATCGTAGCCGTAAATCACAATGAACTTCAAGGACAGACTAACCCAGAAGGTTCATTCTACCTCTGAGAGGGCTCTCTGCAGGTTTTTTTTTTTCAAAAAAAGGTGAATTCCTTTCTCCTGATCCTTTGCACATCAATGCTTTCTGCAAACCCATCTAACTTCTTCTCTTGTCTTTTTTCTTTGTATTTCGCTATATAGTTCTTAGACGCATCCCTTTTTTTAAATTTAAAACAACCCCTTTTGGAAATATCACTCGCTCATTTGCACGTACATCCACACAGACTTACAATATAAAAACAAACAAACCCAGAACTGCCAAACTCAAGGCTGAAGCCCAGCAAATAAAAGCAATTTATGCTAGCTTGATTTGGCATTGCAAACTCCAATCCAAGAGGCTGCAAATCTCAAGACCTTTAGCATACGGGCAAAAAGATGCCACTGGTTTAGCTGGGCAGCCCTTCTGAAAATGTACACAAGTTGGCTGATTAGTGAATAAAAGCATTTCCCTTGAAGTTGGCTGTTATTTACTTAGGAAAAATCTGTATTGTTTCTGCTGGTCTATGAAAAAAAAATTGTATTAACGCAGCATTGAAATGGCACCGAAGCAGAAAATCAAATCCAACCCCTGAAATATTCCACTTTATTCCCTTGCATTTCTTCATGTAATTCAAGGGATGCTGAAGCCGAATGCAATTCTGTTCCAACAGCAAAATTAGCACGAGAGCAAAATTCATTTTAGTGCAATTTCAGTGTGTCTAGTGTGCTTCAAAGGAACAAATGCAGCTGTCAGCTTTCTTGTGACGTTTGTTAATACGCAGCTGAACCCCAAAATCTTGGAAGCTTATGAACATAAAACACTTTTAGCGCCTTAAAAATTAAAAATCATCCTGGGCTTTAAGGGAAGCTGTAGCTCTTTAATGCACCTTGGAAATGAACTCCAATTTGTCCAGGGATGAGGGCCTCT
>JAOYMU010000028.1:32629840-32642934 GCA_025802295.1 Psammodynastes pulverulentus
AGGGGTCTCCAACCTTGCTGAGGAATTCTGGGAGTTGAAGTCCACAAGTCTTAAAGTTGCCAAGGTTGGAGACCCCTGCTCTACAGCCGGCCCAATATTGCTGTGGATTTGTCCATTTGTGGTCAGCCATCTTGACAACACTGAAATGTGGACAGTTGTGATTGGGGAATGGAAAAGGCCAACTTCGAACGTGAGAATGGGGCAACATATTGGATTTTAAACCTGAACTATTATTGTTGGAGATTTTACCTGCAATTTATAGTAAAGAGAATGTATATTTAATTATTCGTGTATTAACTAGGATTGTATTTGGAAAAAACTGGAAAAGCGAAGTGATTCCTATAGATGAGAATGCGATCAGGAAAACATTAGAATGTGCAGAAATGAATAGATTAACACTAGCGATTAAGGTAAAAGGAACAAACTGAATACGACATGAGATGGGAATTATTTTATCAATGGTTAGAGAATAAATATGAAGGCGAGAAATCAAAGATGATTCGTGAAATACGGAAAACATGTTAAGATGAGGATCGTTTATAATGAGTGATATATGATGTATATTTAGTAATAAGAGAAGAATAAGAGAATTCATACTAAAGTAAAGAATATGGCTGTCAAACTCAATTGTTATGGCACAAGATATCTGTACCCAGACGACAGAGATATATGTTTAATGGAAGATGGATTGTTTGTATGAAAAATAAAAAAATTGTTGCAAAAAAATATACGTGAGGATGGGGGCAGGGTGGTCATTACCTGGGATCTACTGATTGGGATCTGTTCTTCGAATACCGTCCAGGTGACCACTTCATCACAGTTTGGTGTGGTGAGAGATCCTTTGTAGCGGTAATATTTGGACAAGGAAGCTAAGCTGGGGAGAAGATTGCTCAGGGAAAAGGTGGACGCCATGTCGACGTATTCCCCTAGGTCAAAAAGGATAACCGTGATTGGCCAGTGGAGAAGAAGCAGCTCCATTCCGGATTGGTGCAGGATAAGATGAAAGGAAGTTAACACGATTGCATAACAGACACTCCGTCGTATCAAAGAAAATATACAAGAGGTGACATTCTCACCTCAGAATCTCCGAAGACCTTGAGGGCTTCCAATTGATTTGGCCACCCAATAGGACTACAGCTCCTCCAGTTACTAAAAAGACTCGTGGCACCAAATTTGAGCTAGGAATTGGGGTTCCCGTGCATCCCCCTCCCTCAGAAATCTAAAGTATATCTTACTCAGTTCAGAAAACCTATTTCGCAACTTGCAGGAGCGCCAATAATGTTGTGTCTCATGAAAGCAGCTGCATCTTATTCCAGGTTTGCGTGGCTGCTGTTGAAGCCTCCCCCACAGCATCCGTGCCCTCCAGGGGGGGAAGACATAGCTGCTTTAATGAGTCATAGGCAAAAGAATCATTCACCTTCCAGGGTATGGATAAGAGGCTCACCTGCACGAGAGATGTTTCTCAGGCTGGCAACGACGGTGTTGTAATTCGTGTTATCGGTGTCTGCTATCTGCATGATAATGAGAAGAAGAGAGATCTATAACCTGGAAGGTAGCCAAAGGCAGAAAAGTAAGTGGACATCTACCCATGTTTCCCTGAAAATAAGACCCTGTCTTATCATTTTTTTGCCACCAAAAAAAGGCATCAGGTCTTATTTTCGGGGGAGGTCATCCACTGACTAACTTCACTTGCGCACATCACAAGTGAAAAAATTCTTGTCACAGCCTACAAAAGCCAAGGCTGAAGGAACTGCACCCCAAAGCTTCAGAAGCTTGTAGCATAAACTTTTTCATGGCAAAACTTTGACATAGTGACATAATTCTATTTTGGGGACCGTACCTTGAACAGGAAACTTAGAACAGCGAGTCCATTTGGATGTTGCTTGGCTTCATTGATGATTTTGTATTTGATGTTCATGTGTACAATGTGTAGCTGTGCAGAAACAAGAGAAGGATCGGTCACATTTCTCTGTCCTTCAACTTCTCCTCAATTCATTCATCCATTTACAGAATCAGCCTCTTGCCCCCAACAATCTGGGTCCTCATTTTACTGACATTGGAAGGAAGGAAGGTTGAGTCAAGCTTGAGCTAGTTAGGATCAAACTCTTGACAGTGGGCAGAGTTTGCCTGCAATTCTGCATTCTAACCACTGTGCCACCATGGCAGTAGAGTAGAGTAGGGTAGAGTAGCGTAGAGTAGCGTAGCGTAGCATAGAAATTAGACATATATATCACTTCACGATGCTTTACAGCCCTCTTTAAGTGGTTTATAGAGTTGGCATATTGTCCCAACAATCTGGGTCTTCATATTATGGGTTTAAAGGTAAAGGTTCTCCTTGCACATATGTGCTAGTCGTTCCCGACTCTAGGGGGCAGTGCTCATCTCCGTTTCAAAGCCGAAGAGCCAGCGCTGTCCGAAGACGTCTCCGTGGTCATGTGGCCGGCATGACTCAATGCCAAAGGCGCACGGAACGCTGTTCCCTTCCCACCAAAGGGGGTCCCTATTTTTCTACTTGCATTTTTTACTTGCTTTCGAGCTGCTAGGTTGGCAGAAGGTGGGACAAGTAACGGGAGCTCACCCCGTTACACGGTGCTAGGGATTCGAACCGTCGAACTGCCAACCTTTCGGTCAACAAGCTCAGTGTCTTAGCCATTGAGCCACCACGTCCCTTATTAAGCACTAAGGGATGTAATTAATAGAAAATTAATAACATTTATTTATTTATTTTAAAAAAGAAAAGTTACATCAAGAGTAAAACTAAGGGGACGGATGGCAGGAGGGGGAGGTCCTCTTCTTATCCCATCACCCACCTCCAGTGGAGAGCGCCCCCTACCACTTTAGCTTATGACTCAGTGCCAGAGCTGAAGGAACTTGGACATTTTCATTTCTGTAACAACTGTGAAGTCCAGGATTTTTAAGCAAGCGATTAGCTAGCTCTTAGCACCCACTCCAGCTTCTTATTACATTCGGTGATTAAAAGGAATTCAATCCAGAGCAATGTGAGCAAGCAATCTGCTTGATAGGCTATAATGGTCTTTCGCTTCCCGAATCAGTTTTACGAAGTTGTTGCATGGAAACCTATCAGAAGAAAAATCTATCAGAATCGCAGGTGTTTTCAAGGGTAATTTGAGAGCCTCAGTGGAAGATGTGGGGTGGGGGTGGGGATATGAGTCAGTTTTAAACAAATGAAGTGAGCACAAAGAGCTTGGAGCATTTTAATGTGTCATCGGTGTGTGCTATTATGCCCTCGTTGCTTGCTTTAAGAGCAGCTTCCGTTCTTGCTTTCGCCTCCAGTATCCTCAAGCGAAGCCATGTCCTAATGGGACCTACGGGGATCAAAGAGGGTTAAGCACAGCAGAACAATGCTTGCTGTGTCCTAAGGGCAAGTATTGTTATGAAGAAGGACAAAAACCCCAAGGAATATCCCAAATTGTGAGTATTTCAGTGATGTTGTTATCAGCTTGGAAGCCATTTTTTTTGTCTTTGAGGCTTCTGGAGTGCCACATTTAGTGCTTGGGAAATTGGGAGGGGGGACTTCAAGGAGGGATGGAAGATTAGCCACAACAACATTCCTTCCTCGGAGAGTCAAGGACATGTTACTCTGCACCTGGAGGGGAGTGACTACCTGGGGATAGTCTCCAGTTGGAAGGAAGTAATGATTGGACTATGGGATGGACTTTTGGGTGCAGGGATTGGATTTTAGATCCTCTCTGGGCTAAGGAAAACCTGGAAATCTCAGATTCGGGTTTTCCTCAGATGTGCTAATGTGGACATCTCTAATAAAATGGATCTCTGAGAAGATGACCGTCTCGGAGTCTTTTAATTTGGAGGTTGTTACTTGGATGTCTCAGTCAAGGGACTCCAGGCTTGGTTGTCTATGTCCTCTCCTGAATGTTCTTCCCCCAATTTCAATCCTTGCATGTCTTCCCATCCGTCTTCTGATACCTCCCTCCCTTCCTTTTGTATCTTGCAGACTGAGATACTTTTAGAAGGGCAAACCCCAGTAACCATCACATTGGGCATCTTAGTTTCTTCAGAAGACTTCAGTTGGAGAGAGGGAAGGGAAAAGGAGGATAGGATCCCCCCCCTCTTTAAATGTTACGTGTGCTACTCAATTTGTGGAGCTTCTACACTCCCGGCCTTTGATTCATTGACTAGTTCGGTCATAATGATTCTGTAAGGGGATGATCAGGCTGAGACCGAGGAAGGGGTCAAACGCATTATTAGTCTCGAGTCCCTTCACATGCACAAAAGATCCACATCCAGCCCACCTTGAATTCCACGGACTCTCCTCTACCTCCTATTTGCTTTGACTGCTAGTAGTTCAGATTCTTGTAGAGAGAATAAACTTTGCAATAAATCTTTATATTCCTTTGAACTGCCTGGACTTCCTTGACAGATTATTTTACCTGTTTAAACAGCCATTGCAAATACACTTCTGGCATTCAAATAAGAACCTTCTCTTTTCGGATTGTACTGTGCTCTCCATAGCTACTAGCTGAACTTCATGTAATGGGCAGCATAGACACACATATGTGTTGTCAGGTGTGAAAGACCAGGTTCACAGTGAAGGTTCAATAACTGATTTCTTGCTGTAGCCTATGCACCAGAACCTTCTCAACTAAGAGTTAACACTTGGTTAGAGATACGTAAGAGGAGGTGGGATTCAGCAGGTTCTGACCGGTTCTAGAGAACCGGTAGCAGAAATTTGAAGTAGTTCGGAGAACTGGCAAATCCCACCTCTGACTGGCCCTGCCCCCATCTCTTCTCTGCCTCCCGAGTCCCAGCTGATCAGCTGTGTCTTCTTTGGTTGCCCTGCGCAGGAAAACGGAGCTGGAAAGCAGGTCAGTGGGATGGGGAGGGAATGGGGATTTTACAGTATCCTTCCCCTGCCATGCCCACCAAGCCACACCCACAGAACTAGTAGTAAAAAAGTTTGAATCCCACCATTGGAATGGCACTCAAAGAGGGTTGGCCTTAGTTTGCTTATGGCAACATAGAGATTCTAGACCTACCCCTCTTTTAACTCCACCCCTGATTCTTCTAGTCCTTCTCTTACATGTGTGCATGTTTTCTTTTAGACTGGAGATTGCCCTTTGGGCTATGCATGCCCCTCAGGGACGGGGTTCCCCTTCTCTTACCCATGCCTACCTGGCTTCTACTGGGATAATTCCAACCTGAATGGAGGAGATGTATGCCAACCATGCCCAGCTGGATTCTACTGTGATTCTGTAGCAATGGTCCTACCTAAAATCTGTCCAATGGTAAGTTGGTAGAAAACAAAACATTGATCGCAAATCAATGGGACATGGTATGCTTCTGTCCAGGATGCCGAGCATCTATTTTTCAGGATACTGCAGATCTGTTTTCTATCTTCTTTGGACCTTCTTTGTCCCTCTAATACTCAGGTTCTTCAGCCTTGGTTAGACCTAATTAGAAATTCTTTTTCCCACCTAAGAGGCATTTCCTCCTTTCTTAAGGAAGATATTCTTTTGCTTGCATGAAGATCTGCAGATAATGAATTAAACTGGATCAAATAAAGGAGAATATTTGTAGCTGAGGGTTGAGATGAGGGTTCCTTGGTGCATTCTGAGCTTAGCTGTTTTCTTGCAAATGTTTCATTACCCAGACTTGGTACGATGATGTTGCCAGTCTGAGTAAATGAAACATCTGCAAGAAAACAACCAAGCTCAAAGAGCACCAAGGACCCCTCAAATTGGATTTAATTTACAGGAGCGACACCAAAGGTGGTATTCAGCAGGTCCTGACCAGTTCTGGAGAACCAATAGTGGAAATTTTGAATAGTTCGGAGAACTGGTAGTAACCTTCCCCCTGGAGTAGGGTGGGAATGGAGATTTTGCAGTATCCTTCCCCTGCCACGCCCACCAAGCCACGCCCATCATGTCATGCCATACCCACCAAGCCACGCCCACAGAACTAGTACTAAAAAAAATTTGAATCCCACCATTGAGAGACAGCAACTATAGACACCAATGTTGTCTTTGTTTTTCAGGGGTTTTATTGTCCTCCTGGTAGTACACAGACCGAAGCTTGTCCAGAAGGAACTTATGGAATCAGGAAGGGGTTGAGAAGCCTTCAGGAATGCATCCCTTGCAGGGCAGGGTTTTTCTGTGCCATTCCAGGGCAGACTGCCCCGAGCGGCCGGTGCGGGGCTGGATTTTATTGCTGGAGAAGAGCAGTGTCTTCGGTAAGACGGACTCGTGCTTAGATATTTTCTCTCCCTCTCACCACACCTTCCCAAGGAACAATAGTGACACATCGACTCGTGTACATATTTGTCTGCTCCTCTTAATCATGCAAGGACCCAACTCCCGTGAGAAATGCTGGGGAAAATAGAAGGATTAAGAGAAGAAGACAGCCAGAAGCAGAGTAGATCAATCCGATTAGGGCAGGAATGGGAATGCTGTGGAAAGAATCCAAGGGCCGTTCCGGAGAAGATCTTTGTGGTCCGTAAGAATCGACACCAGCCTGATGGCAGATGATCAATCGCTCCTACACTTTCATTCAGTAATTTATAGCATCTAGATTCAGCATTGCTGAATTACTGAAGAGTCTTGATGGCGCAGAGGATAGACTGCAGCAATTGCAAGCTACTTCTGCTTACAGCCAGCTGCCTGCAATTTGCCAATTCGGCAGATCGAATCTCACCAGGCTCAAGGTTGACTCAGCCTTCCCTCCTTCCAAGGTGGGTAAAATGGTGACCCAGATTGTGGGGGCAATATGCTGATCCTGTAAACTGCTTAGAGAAGGCTGTATAAAGCACTATAAAGCGGTATATAAGTCTAAGGGCTATTGCTATTACTCTCTATGGAAAATTAAATACAAAGGAATGTCCAGTGCTGGATTGCAACCAGTTTCACTACTAGTTCAGTGCGCTTTGCGTGTGGACGCAGCTTTCAAAATCCAGCTTGAAAACGTACCTTCTATGTTACTTCCGGGGAGTAACACATCTGAGGCAAGGTAATCTGCTCTGCCATGTAAATCAGCTGAGTGGATATAGGATAGAAAAGTACAGGGGTGAGTGGGCAGGGCCAGCTGATTGTTGGAGCTACCGTCTCACTCGCTAGCTGATCGTCGGAGCTACTGGTTTGCTCACCAGCTGATCGTCGGAGCTACTGGTTTGCTCACCAGCTGATTGTCAGAGCTACTGGTTTGCTCAACAGCTGATCGTTGGAGCTACTGGTTTGCTCACCAGCTGATTGTCGGAGCTACAGGTTTGCTCACCAGCTGATCGTCGGAGCTACAGGTTTGCTCACCAGCTGATCGTTGGAGCTACAGGTTTGCTCATCAGCTGATTGTCAGAGCTACAGGTTTGCTCACCAGCTGATTGTCAGAGCTACAGGTTTGCTCACCAGCTGATTGTCGGAGCTACCGATTCGCCTGAACTGGTCCAAACTGGCTGAATCCCACTTCTGGGAATGTCTCTGTCTTTTATCCTCTGATATATGTAGCTCTTCTTCTCTTTTAGGTGCCCACTGATGGAGTCACTGGGAACATTTGTCCACCGGGCACATATTGCCCCATTGGGTCATCTGCGCCCATCCTCTGCCCTGCAGGAAGCTACAGTAACACCAGCGGGCTGAGATACCAGAAGCAATGCTTGGACTGCCCACCTGGGTGAGTGTTAGTCTTCCCATCACCTGATGAGCTAATTCTATTTCACTGTAAGGCGATATTAACAGAATCGTGCAGGTCTGAAAGTACAATTCTCCCGCTGTCTCTTTTACAGCCTGAGAAGTTAGGGAGGATCCTTTCTGAGTTTCTTCCCCTGCCTTTTATACAGCTGCAGACTATGCCTTCTCTTATCTGGTCATTCCTAGGCAGCCTCTCTTCCCCTTTTCCCAAGACCATCTCCCGTATACTATTACAGTGAAAAGATGGTGATTCTGAAAAAAAGAGAACTCAGCTTTACAATATCACGATCACCCACCAGGTGTAAAGCAAACTTCTCAGTTGTGTGGGGTGCTGTCAAACACATTTGGAGGATACTCAGAGAGAGTGGACTAGAAACCAGTAGGAAAGTTGAGTCAGGTGACAAACATAACCTGAATCACTCATGAATTATACCACCCAAAAAATCTACATGCGAAGTATGATATCTGTTGGAAATGGAATTTCAAGAATCTGGCGCAAGCTTTCCAATTTACATAACTGTCGGGGAAATACAATTTCTGTTATAATGTATGAGCTGCATTAATTCTCCTGTTTCAAGGTGATTTGGGGGAAAAATGGTAATTGGAATTGAAGAATTAAGTTATGAGCCATGCTTAATCTTTGGTTGAAGTCCGGCGATGAATAGAGCGGCATGTCCTCTAGATTAAACATATAAGAAAGCGAGGTTTGGCTGATCGGAATGAAAGTGTGTCTTTTTCAATATTTCTTTTAATCTCCTTTTTTTTAATAAAAGTCAGATGCCTCTGGAAAGCATACAAAGAAGGTCTCACAGTCATAATCATCCTGTATTAGTTAGTCACCTTTCCCCAGTGCTCAATAGTCAAAGTCAAGTTGCCTCGTTTTATGATTATGATTATTGAAAGCAGTATTAAGCTCACCCTTCATCTGTTGGTTAAACCCTCCTTTAAAACATCTGTATTACGCTAGCTCCTTTTAATTTGTCCATGGAAATAACAGGATAAGAGCATGAGTTTTCCTAGCCTCCTTTAAACTTTCCAAATTACCGGACATCATCATCCTGAAACTGCACGTGTGACCTTTGAATAATCCCACCCGATCAAAGCCATCTTGAAAAATGTCCCGTTTGACTGATGGATTCATCTGAGGAACATCTAAACTAGGGGTCTGCAACTTGCAACTCTGGAGCCACATGCGGCTCTTTTGGCCCTCTGCTGTGGTTCCCTGTTGGCTGATACCACCAGTGGCTGGCCCCTCCCCTCCCCATCACTCCTCCCCTGGCCTGAGAAGGTAAGGATGATGGCGGGGGATGGAGACTTGCTCCATATTCCAGAGCAGGAGGTGACTGGGAGTGAGTAACATGGAATTGGCCGCGTCCACCCAGTCACAAAGGCTGTTAAATTATTGGCTCCCGGTGTTTTCTTTTCTGTGGGAAACGGGTCCAAATGGCTCTTTGGGTGTTTAAGGTTGCAGACCCCTGGGCTAAGTGATGGGTTAATGCATGTACATGAGCCCACAGTTAGTTTCTGTAATGAGGTTCAGGCTGTTGTGTGAATAAAATCTGAAAAGCTTTGCAGCAGTGGACATTTCAAGGCAGGAAGACACATCGACATTTCAGTATTCTGCAAGCATTTGTAGGCAGAAAAGGCACTGAAGGTGAAAAAGTGATATTGTTTTAGATTTTTTGTGACCTTTTCCTCACTCGCTCGCTTGTTTGGTTTGTTTCAAAATTATTTTTCTATTGATTTTGTCACAGATGATGCATTTCAGTTGTGGTACATACATCCCAAAATGAAAATCAAGCCATTCTCCTCCTTTGGAATGGCCCCAGGTAAGAGATACAGTGTATGAGCAGTGCTGGTGCACTTGGTCAAATTACCCTGTGCGAGCACATTACAAAATGGAACCTTGATTCTGGTGAGAGTTAATGAGACGGTCATTATAAAGAACCCACAATATAAGAGACTAATTTTGTTATGAACAAAATTTTTAACAAAATACCACTTTTAACAACAACAACAAAAAAATCAAGCCACATCTCCAAAAATTTGTTCTTGGACCATGCTGCTGTTATTATTTCATTTTCTCAATTATGCAGCAGCAGACGTGTCTGTTACTTTTCTGCCATCAAGGCCTTAGCCAAATATAAATGACTCTGAAAAACTGTCTCTTGACTATTTTAACCAGTGAAAGGCATTTGGCTGCAAGCCAGCCTGAACAGTATGTTATCTCGCTCAGCTGTTTTCCAATAAACTCCTGAGCTTAGCCCTAGGACTTAAGTTTACAGAACCCCCCTTAGTAATAACAGATGAGGAACAGTAGCCTGGAGCCAGAATTTTCCTGATGCCTCTGAGGTCCCCTCTTCTTCTGCCTAACTGATGGGTCTAGAAGGCCACAAGGGCTTCAGGAAAAAAAATCTGGGAATGGTGCTCCAGAGAGCAGGAGCCACAACAGAAAAGGCATGCTGCCTGGGTTCCGCCAGATGGAGCCCCATGCCAGATGGGAGCCACAACCCTTCCTGCTGGACCTGATGGGGTGGAGAGATGTGATCGGGAAGAGGTGGTTCCCCAACCTGGGCCCATGCTATGTTGGCTGGATGACTTTTGCTTGCAACTTAGAGCTAAACTACAACAATTTGTAGGAGTTGCATTTTGCTTTTGAATTGCATACCAAACCATAGCCTATCAAATAGATGGTGGTGGTGGTAGTGGGGTTAATTAAAATATAAATTAAATAAGACATTGACCCTGTTTCCTTAACCTACAAGGCTCTTTGTTTAAATCCATTTTCTCAATACGCACAATGGCCTGAATCCTAAACCCACTAATAGGTTGGGTTTATACCTAAGAATTAATTGAGCTTGGGAATAGTTGAATGCAGCCATTATATCCTGAACTGATACAGTAAAATGCCTTGTGTGAATACTAGGGCTGCCAAATCTGGACTACAAACATCCAGATTACAATTATATGGCAGCATAAATAACTGGACTTAATTCAGTTAGTGAAACCAAATTTACCCTGAAGATATCAGAGGTTGGGTGAGAACAAATATGAGTGAGGTCATTCAACTTTAGTGCAGATTCTGTGGTATAGCTGCTTGCTTTTTCACTGCTGGAGAGAAAGAAGGACAGGATGGTCAGTTCCAACTGGGCTGGTTGTTATCTGGAGACTAAACCGCAAGGACAGCCAAAGGCTCTTGTCTGGCCCTTTCCTTCTATATATTTTCCCTAAGTTGCCTGGTCCTATGATTTGACACACAGAAATAGTGTTTCTTCTCCTCAACCTTGGTAACTTAAAAGATTCAAGTTCATCAAAAATGAAAATGTTTTCTTGTTCCATCTGACATTTTCATCATGATTTAGGCTAATATTTTCAGGTTGGAAATGTGTTACCCCAGTTTTGATAAACTAAGATTAAACCCTGCCTTGTCTCTCTGTTTGCATAACCCTTACAGCATTCCATTGCAGAATTGCCATCACTCTTGGCTGACAATATAGACACTAACTTTAAAACTCCCTGCCCTACCTGACTTTTAAAGACTCTTTTAATTAGAAAATTAGCAAATAAGCTCACATGCAGCAAAAACCCAATGCAGTTATATGTTCAGGTTCCATTGAACTCCTACTGGGAAAGTATCCTCTGTGAATCAGTCAGCCTTCTGGCACACATAGGTTTGGGGATGCTGTCCATCCTAATGGCTATTTTTAGAGCAAACTATATATAAGTATGTCCTCTAAATGCCCTTGAAATTCCCAAGGTGCCCTTACCTCCCTAAACTGTGTATATAGCTTTAGGAGCAGAGTGAAATCAGGAAATGGGACGTCAAGCAGTCTGAATGCATGCAATTATTTTGGCCTTCTGCATGACAAAAATCAAAGTTTTATCTTCGTATTTAATAGATTTTCCTCATGGAACAGAAATAGCCTCTTCCCTGAGGTTTAGGCAAGGGGGCATAAAAGACCGATGGGACTTGCCACAAAGGAAGATGCACTATCAGTAGGATCTCCCCACGACCCTTTTCTGAAAAGAAAACATGATTCACAACCACCACCCCTGGGACTCTTACAGCTGGAGCCAAATAATGTTTTGGAGTGCACAACACAGGGGTATTTTTAGCTCCATAGCTAAAACTGCAGGGCAGCAGTAAAACAGAGAGGGCAGTAACCCCCACTGTGCTTTAATCACAAGCTAAAATTAGAGGAAGATGCAAAGCTGTCTCATACAAAGGTTCTTCTCCCCCCCAACTTTTTGTTGCAGGCAAAATTCCAGCAGCCCTAAAGTTGCTGCTATGGAAGAAAAGCGCACAGCTTTCCTAAAAGCTTTGGGCACTTTAAGCAGTGGAAAATTGCATCTTTCAAGTGGAAGAAGCATCAACATCTAGAATATTTTTATTCCTATCTATTATTATGGCACCTCAACTTCCCAGCTATCCTCTGATGGGCTACTTCAAGGAGGGATCTCCTTGTTTCACACAGACCAAAATAATTTACTACAAACATCATCTTCTGTGCCGCCACAGAAAACCACTACTACAAATAGAATCCCACATCAGCAACTCTTCAGAATTGCATCTCCTGCCTTTGCCGATGCTCCACCCCATTGAGAGCATATCCTTGAAGGCATTTGCAGATACTGTCATTCCTCAAGTGAAAACCTGGCAGCCAAAATCTACTTGTAGGAAATGGAGCAGAGCTCAGTGTTTCTCAGCCTTGATGGCTTTAAGATGCGTGGACTTCAATTCACAGAATTCCCCAACAGCATGGGGTGTCCTTTAAGCTGAGTTAAACTGCAGTTACAACAGCCGAGTAACTTATTTTATAGCAAACCACTGAAATCAAGATGGCAGCCATGACAGTGCAGTTGAAACTCGGCCTAGTTCAGGGGTGTCAAACTCACATTGTCACGGCGGCATCACATGACGTATTGGGACTTTTCCCCCCTTCGCTAAACCAGGCGTAGGCATGGCCAGCCCGTAGACCACGAGTTTCAGTCCTGACCTAGTTTTCTGTGCGTTTATTGCTTTGATTAGTCTGTTGTGGCTGCCATTTTGACTTTTTGACCACACTTTGCAGACACTTTTACTTCTTTTTTGGGAAGCTGGCTAGGGAATTCTGGGAGTTGGTCCACACATCTTAAAGCCACCAAGGTTGAGAAACATTGGACCATCCCTAACACTCAAACCATGGTCTGGGTCCTGATGGCCTTCACATTTAGAAATGAATCTGGGCTCTGCCATTACTGCCCTGCCCCATAGGTCGCCTAATTTCTATCCATGGAAACAAGATAGGGCGGTGTGGTAGCCTAGAGGTGGAGCTCTTGCCTCATAATCAGGAGGCTATGAGTTCAATCCTAGGTAGAGGCCAATATTTGGAATAGACTCTCCTGCTCAAGCAGGGGGTTGGACTAGATGACCTCCAAGGTCCCTTCCAACTCTGTTAT
>JAOYMU010000028.1:33770051-33781489 GCA_025802295.1 Psammodynastes pulverulentus
AGGATGGAAGGCTGAGTCAACCTTGAGCCTGGTGAGATTTGATCTGCCAAATTGCCAAATTGCAGACAGCTGGCTGTTAGCAGAAGTAGCCTGCAATTACTGCACTCTATCCTCTGCGCCACCAAGGCTCTTCCCTATTTTATCTTTCAGCATAAACAACTTCATACGACTGTTGTAGAAATGAAATTAGAGGATCAGATAAAGTTTATCTCATCTTGAGATCCTGAAGGCCTCAATTTTGGGGTAAATATAAAATTTGTAACAGGTGGAATTAAGCTGAAAATCACTTTTACATAAATGCAAAATTGTACGATATTCTAACAGAAATGTTTTGAATGACCACATTTGCTTCATTTGGCTTGCACCATTTCAAGTAAACATCTGCTTTCATTATGAACAAACTGATACATTTGTTTTATTGGATTCATTCATGCACCACAAACAATTTTAAGCACATCCATTTTAACTTTATAGATTCTGCTTTGTGAGTATTTCTTTAGGCAGCTGTTTATGGCTTGGCTCTTCGAAAGGATTTTTTTTAAATTCCTGATCCAACTCCATTTCGAAAAGATCTTTTAATATCAGAATTCTCCAGAAAGGAACTGAACAAAGCTAGTTCTTCAGATCCATCGATCTTGGCTAGGAAGCCATTCAGAAGCAGCAGGAAGAGGCAATGAGATTTCCCGGGCAGCTGGAAATTCATATAAAAGGGATTATTCCTCTGAAGATTAAAAAATAGATGAGAAAATAAGTTACCAATTATATGTGTAGGACAGCCATACTCACATGCATAGGCATAGATAAACATATTTAGGCTGTAAAAGGTATGGATGAATTTGTATTACCACAAGAACAGGGATACCGAGTGCTGAGTTTTAATATCTGACGATGCTAGCACAGTTTTTTTCTGGAAAGAAAGACTACTTATATTGCAGATTGTAATATAATAATATTGTAAGCAAATGGTGCTCTGTTGTTTGGCTTTCCTTGAAAACAGTTGCGGGACAGGAGTGGGGAATGTGAGTAATAATCCAGCAATAACCTTCTTGCCAAGAACATCAGTTTCACATAGCTACAACCTGAGAATACAGAACAGGCACTTTTTGTCTGGATCCTTCCACTCTGTCTTTGGGATTTCAGAAAGTTCAGGACATATGTATTATTTGTGCACATTCTGTACAACTTCCTGTGATTCAAAACTAGAAATATACACCTTTTCTTACACACACACACACACACACACACACACACCTGCCTAACTATTTATTATTTTGTTTGAGGCCCAAGAGTTTTGAAGGAAAAGCAACGATTGTCTTCATGTCCAATCGCCATATTTGGGCTTCTCCTTAGAAAGAAAAAAGCTAAGAGATACTAAGAACTAATTCTTCCTGGAAGAAAGAATGGCTCTTGATTTCAGGCAAATTGCAATTTCTTGTGCCTCTTTTTCAGACTTTGAAGTCATATGAGCAATACCAGGAAGATGAGTGTACCAGCCTTTTAATTTCCTAAGGACAAATGTTGCACGGCACTGGGACATTGAGTCTATAGTTACAGTGGGGCCTGCTGAGAATGCAATGCAAGCAAGAAGAAAAGAAGAAAAAAGAATGTTTAATGAGATCCTGGAAACAGATTGTTTATACTCAAGGGTTGCCCAAGAACTGGCCAGAGTATTTCCAATGCAACTCAGAAACATATACAGTATTGTACGAACAGATGGAAGTACTCACATTTCCTTCCCCATGGGGGAAAAAGGATAAAAGAAAAGATATATTTTGCATACAGAATCAGCCAAGGCTAGTCAAAATTTGGACAAAAGTGATACTGCAGCATTGTGAGGAGGCAAGCTCTGTTGCTTTTATTACATGCACAAGATGCCACAACAAGTGTATAAAAAGGATGGAGCTTGCATCATAATAATGCAATCTGCGGAATCTGAGGTTGTATATGACAACTTCTGATGCACAGAAAATATTTTTCAATTGCCATCCATCAGTTAGTTAGAAATGCAATATGACGAAGATCACAATCAGATATATCTGAGTCTGTTGCCAATTCCTCCTGAAAGACAAGGTTCAGTGTTTCTTCTCCTTATCATTCTTGATTTTTATACAAAGGTTGGACCAGGCAACTTCTCAAACAGGAGACTAAATAAAGGCATATCCTTTTTAAAGCAGGACACATGGCCATTTAAGCACCTTCAATGTTAATGCGCAAGCAACTGGGACAGTTGTACGCATCTTGCTTAGTGTTTGTATTTATTTGTTTGTTTGTTTGTTTAATAGGGTGCCCATCTCACTGTCAAGCAACTCTGGGCAGCTTACAACAATATAAAAACACAATATAAAATGATAACAATATTTTTTTAAAAAAATTAAAACCTTCAGGATTAAAAATGAAAACATTAATACTAATAAGATTAGGTAAAAGGTACTTTGCAAAAATGGGGTGAGGTTGGAATCTTCTCCTAATCTACTATCTTTAAAGTGGGATGACCTCATCGGGGCTCCCATCTCAGTTGGCAGAACCAGGTTTAACTCTGTCATACAGTGAAGTTAGTTCTGCATTTTTAACTTAAAAGTGTATACATTTTACCAGGGCTTTTCTTCGGCGCTGAAAGGTGCCGGAACACGCCTCCCGTCGCGCGCTAAAAAAACCCGGAAGTGATAGCGCGCAATTGGTCGAGACGCGTCATGTGACGCGGACTCGGAAAAGGTGCCAGAACGCAGTACCGCTGAGTTCCGGCCGAAAAAAAGCCCTGCATTTTACCCATAGCATATTCATCGGTTCTTCGTTGCTGAAGCATTTTGGTCAAACACCTTATTTTGCTTTCAGTGATTCATAATGGGCAGAAGATAAGTAATTGAAATAATTGTGAATCTCTACAGGTATAAGTAATTTAAAACTTTAAAAGTATTGGAGTGTATAGGAAGAACACAATCATAAATGCATTTAATGCTTTTTATTTTTGCAAGGATATCGGAAGGAATGTTGTTTGATCATGAATTCATATGCTAGTTAAAAAAAAGAGAGTGATAATTCTTCCAAATAGAAGATTTTTAAGTAAAATTTAATTGCAAAAGTTGTATTAGTGAATTCATGTGAATAGCCTGTACAGTATTTACTAATTAAAATATAATGTTCTTTTATGTTTCTAAATTTCTTTTATTTTTATTTTTATTTCATAAACTAGAATTAACCTTAAACAGTCACTCATGTCCTAGTAACCTTAGGGTTTGATTATTGCAATGTCTCAATATGGGCTACTTTTGAAGACCATCCAGAAGTTTCCAGAATGCATCAGTTCATGCAGTGATGAGAATACCATGGTAAGCCCATGGGACATTCTGCTGCATTGGTTGCCAATTTACTTTGGGTGTTGGTTATAACCTATAAATTCCTACATGTCTAGGGACTGGTTTTTTTTGAAGGATCACTTATTTCTCATGGTGTCTGCCTGGTTGACTTAAGCTGATAGAATTAGTATGTTCCAGGTTCCTTCAGTTAAACATTGTCATCTATGAGGACCAGGAAACACCTGCCTTGTTGGCCTTCTGGAAGGCCATAAAGACTTGGCTGTCTTTCCAGCTTGCCTGTCTGGAGCATGTCTATTGGATATGAGGTAATGAAATGTTTGCTGAATTTGCTTACTCCTTTCACCCTTTCTCTTCTGTTCTTTCTTTGACTTGTTTTTTGCTTCTTGTCATGTTGTTTTCAAATCATCTAGACTTGTGAGCTGCCCAAATTGAATTCAATAAGTAAAGAAATTTCCATAAGATGAAACAAATGAGTTTCTTTTCAAGTATAACAAATTAGGTTAAGATATGTGGTTTATGTCAAAATAACTCTTGGAAGACCCCATTTTAAAACCATTAGCCCAAAGGAAATTCTGTTTTTTCTGGAAATAAGAGATTTTTGATTGTGAGTGTTTGCAAGACTTCCCACTTGGGAAGATGAAATCCATCACAAACCCAATTCAATTGGGAGCCTACAGCCTTTCATCCTAGTAATTAGATTGTAAGATGGTATCATAAATCAGCATAAATGCACAGACAGACTGGAGGTTTAGTGGTAGTTTGACCTTCATTTTGTTTTCTAAATGTCCCATTTTGAACTCTCAAGAAAAATACTTCTGTTGTTGCCAAATGCTCCAGTGATGTAACATTTAAGCATTGTCATTTTCATGTGTCTAGACACTGTTTCTATTTTATTATTGGTCAACGAAGATTTTGCATGAGGAAATTGTCTCCAACTAATTGCTTGTTTCTTCCTTTATGAAACAATGTCTTTATTGTTTAGGCTGCACCCACAGCTATCATCCTTGGGCAGTAAAATGCTACCAAATAGCAGCAAATGATTAATATTTGCTGTCTTCTCCCATCCCCCAATATACGGATCATCTATATTTTTTAGGCATGGTGTGGTAGCACTATTTAGAAAAAGTGGAAGACTGTATAAGTTTGGGGGGGTTGTGGGTTTCTTTTTCTTATTATTTATTTATTTATTTATTTATTTATTTATTTATGTAGGGATATTCTTTGTATATCTTACATTCCATTGTCATTGAGTTTATTGTCTTATATTTTACACTTAAAGCTTATTTTTAAAGGAATGTCCTTTCTTCTGATCCTGATTTTTTTTCATGTGTATGAAAATAGCAACCAACATCATTTCCAGCTTTATCCTTTGGATAATGGAGCCTTTCCCTGTATCTCCAAGAGACGCCAAGGATTAAATCTGGGACTTTTACATACATACCATTTTCTGTAATGTTTTGAATTAAAAGCCTTCTTTTCTGTGATACCATGGCTTAAACATGACTTCATCTCAAAGGACGAAAATATTTAGCACAAAACAACAATGCAAAATACAATCTTTGTTGCATGTGTAATTAGATTCTGTATAAAATGAGTGATCAACCTCCCTAAAGAAACTATTTTGTTATAATAGTATACATGCCCAGAGACAGCAAGGAACTCTAGATTAAATTTTATAGTAATGGGAAATGAAGAAACAAGCAGAACTTAATTATCATAAAAATATGTTCTAATTGGAAGTTCCAAAGTATTTATGACCATCCTGAATAATGTTTATGCTTTTTAGTGATGATTTCTTTTCATTCATGGATAATTTCCTTATTTCACTCTGTATCCAAAGAAACACACTATGTTTCAGATAAATTGTAGCTGCTGCATGAGAACTAGAGCTAATAAACAAATTTCTAGGGATTTGGTTTCACTGTTGCTCTGTTCTTTATCTACATTACAGATGAAAAGCTGTTATAATATTTGAATTGTGCTAAATAGCAACTATTTGAAAAATTAATGCATGTAACCTCCAATTTTCTTGGATTAAAATCATGCTTAAGTATACCTTATGTCACCATGCACAACTCATGTATAAAAGGGTTTTGATCATATAGTTATAACTACCATCTTGACTTTTTAAATCAATGCACCTGTCCCACAGTTGTCCCTGGAAATATACTTCTGTCACCCACTGAAAACAAAGCTGCATCATGAAAATTGTCAACATTTTCTTGTTGACAATTGGCAGGAAGTGTGAGGAAAAACTTGATATGGTTCAGAGGTAGTGATTGGAACATCCCATGTATTTTTCTCACAATTGGCACAGATGGCATAATTTAGATTTCATTATACTGAAAATCGGTACTCTGCGACTGAAACCTGTTATAAGACCAGCTATACTGGTGTCAATCTGAAACAAGTAGGAAGGCTTTGATATTGAATAAGTCTATGAATTTTAAAAAATCAAAAGCAAGTGAATATAATGTTTATATTTTCTGTATATAATAATATGAATCCATTTGGGAAAGAACTAGGAATGTTATACTAATTATTATTTTAAGTTTAAATCCACAAATACAAATTTGTAAGATTAGCAAATAATACCCAATGAAGTGCTATGTTCCCAGTATTATTTGAACATTTATATTGGCATCAACATAACTTTATACCAGTGGTTCTCAACCTTTCGAATGCCTCGACCCCTTAATACAGTTCCTCATCTTGTGGTGACCCCCAATCATTTTTGTTGTTACGTCATACTTGCTGGCTTGCGCAGCCTCCTCCCACACTGGCCAATGGAGAGCGAGAGTGAGTGTCGGCGGCCAATGGCGAGGCGCGGGGGTGGGATACGGCACGTGCGGCGCCAAAATGGGGAGCGCACGGGATGCCTGGTGACCCCGGGAAAGGGCCGATCGACCCCCAAAGGGGTCGCGACCCCCAGGTTGAGAACCGCTGGACTAGAGCAAGGAGTGTCCAATCTTGGCAACTTTTAAGACTTGTGGACTTCAGCTCCCAGGATTCCCCAGCCAGCTGTACTGCCAAGGTTGAACACCCCTGGGTTGGAGTCTGCAAACTTTGTGCATTGTTATAAACATGCTGGCCTACCAAGTTAGGAACTCAGATCACAGATATAATGGAATAGTCGCTTGTCAAGTGTACATACAGACCAAGAGAGACCTATCTGTCACATACACTTAAAATTAACAGACTGGGAGACCCCCTGTAGGGTAAGAGGCAGACAACTCTCCCAGCTTTGCCACCAGGGACAGAAGTGCTGGAAACAGAACCTGAAAATGCCTGCAGATAAGGAGCCATAAACTGTAATGAGAAAGTTGCCCTGCCAACTACAAAATCTTAACAGATGGAAGCAACCGATCAAGAACAAACCACAATGTGGGTTTCTGAAACCTCTGAGCAGTCTAGATTTCTAAAAACCTAATTAAAAGTTGAGCATGCATCTACAAGGTCAAAAACCCAGTGGCACTTCAAGAAGAGAAAGAGGAGGAAAGAAGACAAAGCTTGACCCATGGCTAGTGCAGACATTTCTACCAGAATATTGATGGTACTCTTACTGTTTCATGAGGCTCAGACTTCTCTGGGCTGTCATCCAGATAGCTCTGCTCTTTCAAGACACTGCGAGGACTCTGAGGAGGAGGAGGAGAAGTGAAAGAACACTCTACTCAGTCTTTACTATGTTAGAAAGCAGGACCCAATAAAAGGATCCTATCAAGTCCAGCAGCTACAATTTAAAGAGGATGTAGGAGACTAATTTAAAACAAGATTGAGGATACATATTGTTAGATGTTTTCATTTAACCTTGCTTTTGCATGTTTCCCTGTATACATGCCCAGTGTTGATAATTCTAATTTCAATGTCTTCTCTGACTGCTCTGAATTCTGTACGAGGCATTAAAAAATAGCGCATTCTAATAATATTCCAGTTCCCTTTGAAGCACAACCTCAAATCGGACTCCGTAAGCCTCCATGTTTCTTCAAGGGAATAAAAATAACAAAATTTCCAAAACCAGCTCACAAAACACCTGTATTTTCTTTTGCCACAGTGGATTCAAGATCTCCAGTCAGACTCTACCAGATGAATGTTATCCAGCTTGATGCTGTTAGTAACTACCACAATGCCGATATTAATCTTCACAGTGGCAATAAACAGTTTTGGTTCACAAGAATTATTACCCCACAACGGAACCACTGCAATTCACTGGTGTGGGCCAGTTGGAAGACCACACTAAGTTAACCAGTCAATTGTAACGGCAGGAAGCACACATACACACAAAGAGCAGGAATTTAACCAATGCGAGCTTATGTCATGCTCATTCCACAGTTCGTATTTTGGGGAGGTCATAAGTTCTTGTGCCTCAAAGCTTCGTAGAACTAACAAGGGATTTTACTTGGGCAGAGTCTGACTGCCACACTTTTAGTCTTGTCACTTATCTCCGACATTGGCAGGACCGGGTCGGCAGCTTTTGACCCATCCACTGAACCCAGGTCAAATGTTTGCCTCACTCCAGTCAGAAGGAATGTCCGAAGATAGGAAACTATGCTAGATTCGTTTATTCAGATCCTTTTATGAGCTGATAATTTTCTGTCAGCTAAAATTTGCAAGAAACATTAACCAGTGCCTTGCAAAAATCCCTCGATAAGGATGAACGGTGGCAAAGCTAAACCCCATTTTCAATTTCCCCAAAACGCTTTCTGACAAAAGACTGTATCAATCCAGGTTTTTCTGAACTACTTTGAGCTCTGCTGACTGCTAATAACTACATCTGGAGATACACAGTTGCCAAATGTGTTTTTTTTTAATGTAACAACTGAGAAGGAGGAGGAGGAGAATAAAATGTCACAAATATAAGGTTGCTGTTGTGAGGACAAACAGGAAATTCCAGCTCAATCAGGGAGTTGTTTTGCTACTTGTAAACATTTCTACCTTCTTACTGTCAGGGCAGAGAATATAACAAAATAAATAAACATAACAGCATTTGGCATATACAGATAGTCCCCAACTAGTCATTTAGCACTCGTTCCAACCCCCCAAAAAAGTACAATATTCCCATGTCACGTGATCAAAATTGGGATGCTTGGCTACCAGCGTGTATTAACTATGACGAGAGCACACCAGGGTCATGTGACTGCCACTTGGGAATCTTCCCAGCGGGCTTCTGACAAGCCAAGTCAATAAGGGAAGCCGGGATTCATTTAACGACCGCATGATTCCCTAACTGCAATTATTTGCTTAATAGCCATGACAAAGAAGGTTGTAAAACTAGGTGTGACTCATTTAATAACAGGCTTGTTTAGCGATGGGAAAACGCTGGCCCCAATTGTGGTGTTAAGCGGGGGATTACCTGTGCTAGAATCTCCCTCCTTTGAGCTGAGGAGAGACTCCGAGCTCACTAATAAAACATTCTTTTTTTTTTCCTCAGTCAAGAGCTCACCTCTGCTGTGTCATTCACCTGGGGGCCATCCCCCAAATGACAGTCTCCTCTGTTGGGTCCATCCCCTCTCTCAGCTTCCACCTCGGTGATCTGCAAAGATTCGGAGATGGATTTGGAAGACAGAACGACCTCCTGAAAAAGGACCCAAAAAAGGAGGTTAAGAAACAGCAGACACCTTGATAAAACATTTAAACAGTCCGCTGCAGGTGACCGGGGAAGATATTTGGCAGGGCCACCTGCTTAGAGAACTATTTAATCATTTGTAAACAAGCAAGCAAAACGAATAATAAACCCTCCGCTTCTTCGTAATTTAAGGGATGCACCAAAAGATAAAAGCAGAGGCATCTGCCTGCAACTACAGTGTAACTAACACCCCCCCCCCCAAACCAGACTCTCTTAGCAAAGTGACAAGTGTGTAATTTGTTATCACAAGGCTTTAATTTCTGCATATAATGCTCTCCCTATCAAAACCAGTTTCTGTGAGCTAAATTAGAAGTCAGGGCTGGCATTTGTTCGCGCATCCTTTGATTTGCTATCCCTGGAAGACTAAAATAAATGGGCTAAAAGGCGTGGATGGGAGCAGCTCGTTCTCATCCCGGCATTCCCAGCTAAGGCAGCCCAGATCCGGACCGTAAAACCTTCCGATTCCTACGTATTACCTGAGCAGAGCCTGTTGCTTTGGACAACTGCTCCTGCAGTTGAGGAATATGCTTCTTGGCTTCCTGGATCTCTTTGAGCAGTCTGGGAGCTGGAGTGCGGTTGTAGTCTTCCTGCAGGAACTGAAAGGGTTGGAGGATAAGAGGAATCATCATCTCCGTGGTTCCCTGGTTCATGGTTTTGAAGACCAGGTTGGAAAGTCCTAGAAAGGAGCTTTCATACAATGGCTGGGCCATCCACGAAATTAGAACTCTGGCCTCCCAAGGAGCACTGCTGAGATGTATCACCTATTCCTCTAATACTCAAGAGAGATTTAATCTAAGGCTGGATGGCAAGCGTGTTTTCTAAATGAGGCCGATTACAGCTGTGTTATTTAGGTCGTAGACTCCCCAGTCTTGGCTTAAAAGCAACAGCCATTATACCAATTTGAACAAGGGATTTCACAAAGTCATGCCACCTCCCCAAAGTTTTTCTGGTTTCTTACCAGGAGCATTTTCTATTTTGCAACCAGAACACGGAGTATTACGTTTGTTGAAATGGCCACCCCCGGCTTTTTCATAATTTCCCCTTGTTGGTACCTGTAGTCGTTCTTGTTCTTTCTGCAGCATCTTCCTCAAAATCTCTACTTTCTGGTTGTGAACAATGTTATTTTCTTCCTAAAAAAACAAAAGGTGGCCAGTTTTCATTTACAAACACAGTCTGCCTGAACTCGAACAGATTTTCCACAACATACAAATCTAACCTTATTAAGCATAACAACAAATCTTAACTAAGTTTTAATCAAATTCAACTATATTCATTCCCATATGTTCCCCTCTTACTGCAACAGAAAATCATGAATATGTGTGTGTATATGTGTGTGTGTGTACGTCTATCTATATCTACCTCTTTCTTTTTTTCTTTCTCTATATTTCTTTCTTTCTTTCTTTCTTTCTCTTTCTTTCTTTCTTTCTTTCTTTCTTTCTTTCTTTCTTTCTTTCTTTCTTTCTTTCTTTCTTTCTTTCTTTCTTTCCAGAGTAGCAGATCAGACCAATTGCAAATACCCTCTCTAGTGCTATCCTAGTTCCATCTTCTCCTCACCCTTTCATATACATAGTCAACATAGTGACGAGTTCCAGAATGGGTATCTTAATCACACGCAAAACAGGACAAAGAACCTTTTCCAGCCATACAGTCCAATCCAAATCAATGAATATCTTACCCCCATCAGCACTGGGCTGGTAATTCTCTCCGTGTTTCCATAGGATCCAGGGGAGTGCGGTGATGTCATGATGGGAGACATATGCCCAAAGGCAGCTGAGTCCACCTCAGAATCAGCCAGGGGAATCTGGGGCGACCCAGGTGGGCGCCCCTGCACAGTGAGCGCTACATAGGAACCCGCTGCAGAAAGACAATGAAATGTTATTTATTATTTGAGAGACAAGGAAGGCTAGCTTTATACTAGCAAAATAAAAAATATGGGGTCCACGGAAGGACTACTATGGCTTTTGACATCAAGGGCAACGTTCAAAGGCAAGTCTTCCTCCACAAGGAAGCAGAATTGGATAGGTATTTGAGAAAAGACAAAGTCGTTGTTTTGCACAAGTGGATTCATTCGGTACAATCACTGAGATGTGTCAGTCAGCCAATCTGCCCACCTGCTCATAAAGTCAAGTATGTCAAATTTATTCAGCTCGTTTATAGTTGTGGTATTGAACCGATATCCAGAGTTTCAATCATGGAGGCAGAACCAATCTGTTGTTATTTAAACGCCACCTTCCTTAAGAGAAACTGAGGAAGAAGGACACTAACACTTCTGGAAGGAAGTAGTATGGAGAAGACCGGAACAAGGAACCAGAACAGCAAAACCCTAACATGGACTCAGTAAAGACAGGCCACTGGATCGATTGTGGATGATCGACACAACAAAAATAGGAAGTGGGATAACACAGGGCACAGTGAAAGTCAGCTGTCAATCAAAATACATTCAACGGGCTTGAGGTTTCCTTGAAAATGTTTTCCAAAGCTACGCTCTTTAGTTTTTTTCA
>JAOYMU010000028.1:33796614-33810124 GCA_025802295.1 Psammodynastes pulverulentus
TAAGAGTCTTCCGCAGGGAGCTGAAGACCTGGCTCTTCCAGCGAGCCGGCCTGGGGTAACCTAGGATCTTAGTTAGGACTGAAAAACTGCACCGATCCCATTTTGAAATTGTCAAATTAAAATAGATTATGGACTATGTAATATTTGTTTCCCCAAAAGCCCGTTGGTTCATTCCTATTAAATTAGCCCCTTGGATTACCAAACACAGCGTTTCCCTCTTACCATGTTGTTAAAGATGAACAAGATATTCAATACCGTTATAATCATTTACTAACATTGAACAATAACTGCCACAGAGACATTAAGCAGCCTTGCGTATGGGTAAATCAGAAAAGCTGGCAAGCGAGTTCTTACAAAGCAGGATAATGATGTGCATTCAGCTCAGAATCTCTGATCAAGAGGACAGCATTGCTGCCTGCATCCTCCATGCAAGACATATTTCTTGGCTGTCAAAAGCTTTGTTCTCAAACGGAGGCTAACGAGAGCAAAATATGCTTTCGCAAAATAGAAACCATCTCTCAGAAAAGCAAGTGCACTACGAGAACCAAGATGCACAGAATACATATACTCACTACTGTTCTATACATCGCTTGCCATATATTCTCAAGATAAGCTATTTTTCCAGCCTTTTTTAAAAACAAAACAAAACTGCATCTGATGTAAGGAAACAAAGACTTGGAGATTACCTGGGTTTTTTAAAAAAAAATATCCAGGAAAAGTCATTCCACTCAAAAGCCAAATCTTAAAAAACAAAACAAAAACCTGTTTTTGATGCTTTCTATAAAGAGATGCTTTAAAATCTCTGAAGGCTTTTAATCAGTTGGGAGACAGGAAAAAGGAGGTGGAGTTTCATCAGTTTTCCCTCCCAACAGCATTTACTGTACTGTGGTGTTAGCAGAGCAGCAAAACGGATTATAGTATAGTTATTTATATTGCTCTTCTGGAAATATTCCTACCAGAAAGAATTAGCATGCTTCATATCTGGGCAGTCATTTATCCTGAATGGTCAGCTAAAATTGAAAACCAAAATAAAGAAGCTTCAGCACAAAGCAAAAGGTAAACATGAAAACACAACATGAAATGGCATGAATTTTCTTGATCCAGGAACAGAGAACAAAACGATGTGTAGGGAAGAGAATCCATTATCATGTCTCCAGAAACTCATTGTCATTATTAAAATGTACAATTCTTTCATCACTAAAGGCTTTCTTCTATTTTACTAGGGTTCCTAATTATCTTGCTATATGGCTCATTTACTAAGATGACAATTAATGCTCTAGCTCACCTCCCAGTACTGTACTATTTGCACATTGTTTTCTTTTCGCTGTCCATGCTTTACATGGTTATAACTCCAATTCTACTCTATGCTCAACTAGACTTTTGCCAGGCTCCCCCAATGCTGCTTTTCCCTCAATTTCTCTCATTTAACCCTGTTGAATATTTTTTTACATGGCTCCCCAGTCGAGAACATTTTATTTGTTTTGCCTACTGCTGCTTTCCTCCTCTCTGCCAGGTCTTTCAAGAAATTCACGCCTGCCAACTACAAACCAGGTTAGGAACAATATTCAGGAATCAGGGCCTTCCTCTCCAGTGGAAGCAGGAATGAATAAAGGTTAAGAGGAGATCCGTTCAAAGAGGAGTTAGCAACTCAACCAACATGGGGAAGACAGAGAGCAGTGGAGGGACATGTTTTCTTTTTCTGCCCCAATAAACCTAATTAGGATTGTGAGCAGGGCTGGCAGGAGAGAAATTTCTTCACGCTACACTGTCTGTTTGTGTTTGATTAATGTAAATCTTCTCAAGACTCTAACCATGCCCTAGGCAATATGATGGCTGCAGTTCTGTTAACCAGCATCTATGCAACTGAAGAAAATAAAATACAGGACAGAAAGGGGACCCTCTCAAGACTCTCCCTTAATCTATTCTGGTGACACAGTCCAAACAATGGCCTTTGAATGCTGCTTGAGCGAATGTCACTTTGTCACAATACTATGCGAGATATTTCTATCAGGAATGAGAAAACTTAAAAAAAAAACCACATACACAGAAATCATCATTAGCAAATACAGAAAAGGGAGAATAGGCATTGTTTGTTGCAATGTTCATAGATTTTACACGATCTCATTTAAGGGAGGATATAATTACATTTTGAACAGAAATACCCATTTTCATAGTCAATGCCGGCTAAGGTAGAAGATCCAATTTGTTCCAATAATGTTACCAAAATGATATTTGAAACAACTATGATACAGTATAATGGATTTTTGTTTAATACGTATTGCTCAGCACTTCATTTCTGAATGTTTCAATGCATGGAATGACAGAGATATTGCGACCAGGAAGACAAAACACGAACCAATTCTGGAAGATCTGTTCCTCATTCTTTAAATTTCTCTTATGTATTAAGTAATTCAATCACCTCAGGTCCCTCTGCGTAAACAAATATGGTATTACTCAACTTCTGTTGAATCTGACATTACACAGGTAGGGCCAATATTTGTTTCTCACCTTTTAAATTGAGATATTTAAATGGGAATAGGCAGCACATACATTTTTAGAAGAGATAAGGTAGCTTACACTTCCTGTCTTTCCAGGTTACAATATTATTTAAAATATACTAACAATACATTTAACATGCAACGTAATGTAAAACAATTTAAAGCAACGGCCCTATAAACAATAATTAAAATACCAGAGCATTAAAATCTCTTGTAAATTTTAAGTTATTGATGATGCCTGATTTGGGCTAAGCAATGCTATTACGTTTTAATATTGATTTTGCTATAAAGCAAACAATACTTATAAAATATTCTGCAGCTCTAAAAACAAAGCTAGCAGAAATCTGAACACACCTGAATTACTCCATTTACCTGCCATGCCACCTATCAAGCAATTATTAAGGAGAAAGTTCTAAATTTGCAGAAATGAATTCTACCTCAATACAGACATATACATTAGATTAATAAATAAACTAACCTTCAATTGACATGAGTTTATGAACATTATAAATAACAAAATATCTTAAGAAACTTGAAAATGTGTTCTTTGATACAAGGCAAATTCACGAATAAATGATTTTAGTTTTATTGCCATTTTAAAAAAAAACCATTTAATTGTGCCTGCCTGTTTAAGCTAAATAAATAAGATTTGCTGTATTTCTAGTTCAGCAGCTTGTGCCTCCATTTATAAAGAATATTTTGCAGTAAGTTATATCAATTAGTTTAAGATTGAAGAAACCATACTTTTAATTTTCTATAAATCAAACATACCTTTGTGAGCAACTAGTTTATGGGTAGTACATTTTATAATGCCACAAAGTAACTTTACATCACTAAAGTGTGCTAAAATCAATATGTATTGATGTATTTCAAGTTTTTTCAAAATGGCTTCCCTTCCCAAACGCTCTCAATTCATTTTGCTCCATTGCTTCAGACTTTCAGAAAATGTGTCTTATCAACAAATCCAGTATTACCTTGCTTTTATATTATAGGTTTTAGAGTGTTAGTCACACAATTAATATCCTTTTGTTTATTGATTTCAGTTTTGTTTTGTTTTTAAAATCAGGCCGAGCTTGAAGAGAGCTACGGAGGTATAGATGCTACACAGGTGCCTATGCACATTGAGTTTTTAAATCCTACTTTATTCTTCTCTGTTTCAGTTTAATAGAGACATTATTCTTTGCACTAACTCACCAATCAGAGCTTTCTGACATAACAACAAAGTGGCTGTAAATATTTATATGGAATTTACAGACCTTTACCCCAAATAAAAAGTCAGGCATGGGAAACGCGCAGATTCTCAGAGCTGTGCACAGCAGATATGGACAAATCTCCAAGGAACAGAGAGGCCTCATCACTTGAAGGGCAATGAATAAATACAGTGTTACTAAATAGCCTTAGATTTCTCTTTGGTAAGATTTATTATCAGTGATTCCATATGAACACCCTGAGAATACCAAACAGCTTACAGAAATTCAATTTCTTAATGAGAAATGCAAAACAATACCTTGGAGTTGACAATGAAGTTATGGCTAAAAGTTTAAATGCTAACATTCAATACAATGTATCACCAGATGTCCAAAAAGAACCAATTTCTGTGTGAAAAAGTATATTCGGTATCTATATATAAAAAAGAATGAATCTGGGAGGTACAAGCAACTTACCTTTTTTCCAAAGTTGCACTGTTACCAGAGAATAATTCTACAATATTGCGTCATTAATTCTGATAAGTGGAATTCTTTTTCCACAGAGTGGTTAAACACTCTTAATTATATAATTTCTTAAATGAAGGACATTCAGGTGTTCTCTAATATTAAATAAACAAAAGTCAGTTGGTCACTTGATAACTAAGCATATTAATCTTGATGTACTTCTTTATATAGTAATTATGTGAGCAGAATGTAAACGATACATCATAAAATAATATATGAACTTCTAGTTTACAAGGAGGTTTTTCTCTGTACAAAATTTACAAAACTATTTTAAGGAGAGGATAGAAATGATTTGGAATCAATATACACATTATGGATTTCTAAATGTTTCCTTAATTTTTCAGAGATTTCTAAAGTTAAATACTCTGCTGCTAGTTAGCTGGTCTATAGTTTATTGCAAATACGCTGGCATATAAACAAATTCATACACAGTAATCAAACTGAAGTTAATGTCTATATAGCAAAAGGAAAAAAAGAATAGTAATGGAATGTTTGAGTAGGAAGTTTGCCGTTTAACTTAACTCTAGTCATGGAATACTTTTAAAACATCTCTAAGCCCAGCAGTAACAGTTGTTATGTGTTTATTGCAACAATTTATTATTTAATAAATAACATTTTATTTCATAGTATGGAAAAGTTAATATACTTTTCTAGTCTTATTTTATTGTTACTGCACTACACTCATCTTGCAAAATGATCATAGTTATTTTAGAACATGTCCAGATATACACGTGTATATGTGCATATACTAATCATCTTAATTCCAACCATTTTTATCAGAAGCTGGCATATCTATACTTTTTCAATATTAATGGATGCTATCCTATATCTCTTAAATACGGAGTGCAACATAAATCACTTCAAAACATGAGTAAAAGCTATTCAAGTTCACATTAGGAAGTTTTTAGTGTCAAGGAATCAAGATCAAGGAAAAATATTTTGGCATTATGAACAAATGGGCAAAGCTCCGATTTTTAGCAAAGATACAGCTTTTAAAATACATTGTACGAGTGTTCAAGAATCAGTGGCTCTTTCAAAGAAGAGAAACAAGATACCTAAAAATAGTTTTATTTGTTGTAACACTGTCAAAGCTTTTCTACTCATCCATGAATTAGGAATCCAGGGGTGTTTTAGTCCGTCATGCCTCATGCGCATATCAGTGTGACAGAAGGTAAAATGGAAAGGTACACATACCTCTGGGGAAACAAAACCATCATACATTTTGCTACTAGCATTTCGATGCTGCTTCATTTAACCTCATTTTTAAATCAACAATCCGTTGAATAATTGCACAAGCATTCCAGGGTCATAGACCTATGCACACAGAAATAACCTTTGGCCTGAGGTGCAGCTGTGATCAATGAGGCAGCTACATCTGGCCAACAGAGGGCAGGGCAGGTAGAGGCTTACGCCTCCATTTGTCCACCACAAAGGACCACAACGTGTAGGAGCAATCCAGGGGGATGTACATCAAATACTCGATGTATTTGATGATCATCTATGTCCCAAATGAGAATTGTCTGAGGATCTATTGGTTTGTTTTCTTGGCTGTCCACAGTATTCCCAGGTGTTTTCTCCAACACCAAATTTCAACAGCATCAATACTTTTCTATCCCATATTGACATTATTATGATGGACTATATTGCTATAGTTGTACAATTGTATTATAGTACTTATAGATACTGAAAACTATGTTGGTTCCAGTTGGATTGAGACAGTGTATTAACTACATATATAAAAACAATACTTAAAAAGATATCAACTGCTCCTTTTACTTAACACCTGCCAACAATTGGCAAACCCCAGTAATGAATAATAATACAAAGAGTTCAGACAGCTCTAAAATTCTCACACTACAAGGGAGATTTCGAAGTTGTGATAGCTGGGAACGTTGCTATCTTTTGCCATCTCCCGAATGAAAGTTCAAATAAGCTAAACAAATTCTATGAAAAATAGAAAATGTACAAATAATTCCCCCATAAACTGAAATGCCAACAAGTATTTGATGTATATTCCCCTCCAAGGAAAACCAGCTTTTTAGGATGCTAGCATAGGTTAAGAGTGGGCAAAACAGTTTAAACAAGAGTAGACTAATGACTTTGTGAACTTGGTTTTATAAAAACCCAGCTCTAGATAATCACTTCCGCTTCAGAAACCACAATGGCTTGCACAAAACTAACCACAACTTTTTTTGTTTGCATTTTTTTTTCATCAAATTGTAGAAGCATGCCACCAGTTTTGAGAGTTGCATATTCTTTTCACGATAAAGCACTTCAATTTTTGGTCAAATGAGTGCAGAATGACAATGAATTTGCTCAAATAAGTCAGTCCTCATTTTGCTAAGCAGCAAATTAAATTATTCCAAATATACTGCCCTTGCAAAGCCACACCTCATTCATGTGGATACAAGCACACAACTAAGTAGTTTTCCCTTTGGCAATCTGCACATGTCGCTTCTTTATCCACACTGAGAGGCCCATATTGTTAATTCACACCTTGTGCTTCGTGCCACATCGCCCAATGAGATCATAATAAAGAGAGCGTAATTTTGCTGAGTTGTTTAAACAAGCAGAGGTTTAAAAGTGCAATATCCCCAAATCAGCACATCCTGTGACAAGCCTAAAGGCAAAAATAAAAACCTTATACAGGTCGTCTTCGATTTACAAGAGTTCACTTAGTGACCATTCAAAGCTACAACGCCACTGAAAACAGTGATTTGTGACCATTATTCACACTTGGGACCATCGCAGCATTCTCATGGTCAGGTGATCTACATTCGGATGCTCAGGATACCAAATTAGGATACCAAGTCTATTATTTTATTTTTATTACAAATCCACGGGGGCATTATAGGCTACTCATACCATATAAAGATCAAGATGTTAAAAAGTCTGCAAGGACACACTCCTATAAGCTCCTTTCTTTACAGGATGCCAAGTTCTTGTAACATATTTCCAAAGGATAAAAAAAAAATCCAAACATCAGACAGTCCACTTCCTTTTCCTGTTTTCTTTTTTTTTTTATAACTGTTCACAATACACATTATGAAAACCCTGCTTGTTTTCCTTTAGTAATTTTAAACAGTGTCTTTTTTTTTTTTTTGGCTGAAATTTGTCCCATATAAAGTTTGCATTTTCTTTGATTTGCTCTGGATTTGCTCCTCCTTCTGCCACTTTAATTAGAGAGTGTGCTTTCAAAACAAAAGTAATGAATGTACATATATACATACTAATTAGGCTACCCCCTTAGGGTAAGTAAATAGGAATAACAAGCTAAAGGAAGGCAGGAGGTTTTTTTTAAAAAAAGAATTGCTAAATCTAAGGTTAAATTATAACCTTTCCATACCCTTTTCTAATCTTGAAAACCATCCTCCATCAATCCATACACATTTTCATACATTGTATTTTGTTCTTTAAACAGTGAATGTGCAATTTCCTATCTTTTGATTTAACCTCTGGCTGCTTCTGATAAACAAACATGTATTGTTTATTTATGCAACATCCTCTGCATAGGATTTCATGGGGAAAAAAATGCTGGGTTAGAGGGAGAAAAAAATTAACATAACCCCCCCCCCCTTAAATTCATTTGAACAATACTGAGGCTGTTAATAGGTAGGCTGGGTGTGCTGTGTATTTTATTGTTAACATTGATTTTCATAATTTAAAAAAAAGATAAATGTGTTGGTCACTTATCAGAAGATACGATATTTGTTGGTTCAATAAATACTAGCTTCAAAATTAAAACCAACCTCAATCAGCAAAGAGCAGCTATAAAGCAATTGTAGATTGCTTCACAGTAAATAAAGTTGTTTTATAGTATTGTTAACAAAACATACTAAGCAAACAGCCAAGGCTTCAGGAGAATTATAGTTCATAAAAGTGTAGTAAAGTTTGGTAAAAATTTAAAACTAACACCCTGAGGTTATGAACGGCGAAAGTCCCAGCATTCAAAAACATGTTGTAGAATAGTCTAAGTATCTCTGAAGAATTTTACTTAATCTGGTACCTTGAAATATGTTGTGATTGCAACTCCTGGAATTCTCAGCCAACTGAGTTGGGGAAAACACATCAGTTTGAGCCACAGTACAAATCTAAGATTGTATTCGAATACATTAATAGAAATAGGCCATCACTGAAAGGGACAAGTTCAGAAGTTTTGGTTCACGTTTACTTGAGGAAAGCGTATGTCCTTGAGATTATTTTTTTATATTAATAGGAAATTAACCCTGTTTAATCTTCACCAAAAGCCATTTTTTCATCCACACTGAAATTGAATGTTTTTTTTGGGGGGGGGCTAAAATGTGCAGTATGATCTTGCAATTCTGAGTTTCAGGAACAGAGCATCACACAAGGACAAAATGTGCTACTGGGGGTGGGAGAAATGCCCTTAATTTCATTACACAATCATTTAACAACAATCAATCCTACCTCACTACTTACAATACTTTATAGATAGAACTCCCTTGCTAGCACATTTACTATAAAGATATTTAAGAGTGGACATCCAAAGGTACTTTTTCAACTGGACAGCCATTTGTCTGGGATGGGATCAGCATTGGGTTGAACTATATGACCTCTAAGATCCTTTCCAACCCTATAACCCTAACTTTTAAATCAATAAATGTCTATGGCTTATTTTTTTTAATTCAAACATTAAATCCTCAGCAAGTTGTTAACATCAACACAAACTTAATCACCTCCAATTTCCCTATATCTACAAAGCTGTTAAGTTATAAACTACAGAGGGATTCAGGATAATAGATATATCTGAATAACTACATATGTAATACAACTCTGAAAAAAAAAATCCTAAAGCAGCTCTCACATACAGGTTTTGGTACAAAACTCTATCCCTCTGGTATTTGGCAGCCAATCTGAATTATGAAGATTGAATAAGTTTCCTTCATATGGTGGTAGATCCAAAAAGGATGTTCTGAATGGAATGAAAATAACTCAGTATATCGTTTCTCTGAATCTTTTAGTGCTCTGTAGATATTAACAATTTATGTCATAAGTTCAATGCAACTAAACAATTATATATATTGGGCCAGCAAGTATCGTGTCTCCACCCAAGTAATTATCTCAGCTTTCTTCAAAACCAGAAAAGCAAGATCTAGCATCAGCTACTGACAGAAGCCTAGACATAACATAACCATCTAGTTGTAACCAACAGAAAACTTTAAACATTTACTAAGAAGGAAAGGGAAGAGGAGGGAAGAAAAGGAAAAGGAAAAGGAAGAAGAACTAAGTGAAGATCAAGGTTGTGCTCATATTCCTGCTGTTTGTTCCACATCATATACGGCGCTCCTGAAACTTTGCTAAAGAAAAGTGAACTGTTCATTACTTAAGAACAAACTTTTCTGTTAATATCTGATGCCCCACTAAAACAAATTATCTAGATATTCACCCAAAGTTTTGTACGGAAAAAGCTATATTGAAGTCTTTAGATTTCTTCTTGCCAATTGGTTTCCAAACCAGCTTGATGCTTCCCTCAATTTTAAAAAGTGGCTCTAAGGCAACATAAATTATGACACACTTCAAGTGTCCCTTTCCCATGGAAGCCCAAAGCAGGGCTGTTTAATTGCCTTGCCTGAGAGATTTGTCCTTTTCCAGGTCACTCATTTATAGCTTCCTCTCAAGATTGTTGCGATAGGAAGCTACCTATACACTGTGAACTATCTGATCAAAAAAATGGATTGTACTAATTGTTTCACAATATGGTAGTAATATTTTAGTGTGAACTTTGTGGTATTTACAAAAGCATGCTAGTCCAGCTTATGTGGAAGTACAAAAACAACAAACTGAATTTCTTGAACTGAGTGATTCCTGACCGTGCAGCTGAGTATCAGAAATGATATATGGTGTAATATGGGCATACGCTCAGATGACAATAGAAGTTAATCAAGTAAATTAATAACAATTGCGCTATAATTCTATACATGTCTGTTATGAAAGAACTCCCTAGCAGAGCTCATTCAGAATATGAGGATGGCTGCAACCTCAATGAATTTCAGCATCTAGGCAGGGGGGAGAAAGCAACAATTAAAAAAATCTGCTGGAAGTCATTATATAAATCCTTTTCCATTCAAGTAGATTTCAGAGAAAATACCCAAGAGAATGGATATCATTTTTTTTTTAAAGTACCCATATAAATTTGCTCCAGGATTAGTCTTTACTTCTAGAAAATAAAAAGCATAAAACATGCCATGTCTGTAAAAAGTTTAAAAAGAGCAGAGTTTGGAAAATGCATGAAAAGAATGTCTAGGCTGCAAATTTAAAAAGGCAGGCACATTCAATGTTTCTAGGCTGCAGCAACATAATATGCCAGAGTTTGCATCTCAAGATTTTTCCAAATTCCATCCGAGCCCCAGCTTGCCCAGCAATGAAGAATAAAAACTTGTATCTCACTCAGCTCAGCCATGTATTCCCTATCACAAATGACACTCTCATGCAATCCCACCAATCTGACTTCTAAACTAAGTTTCTGGCAGACTTCCAGGCACAGAGAAATTCATGATTTTATCACAAAGTCACTACTACAAAGTTATCTGGAACAGCTGCAAGAAGTTTAGGCAGATACAATTTCATCTAGTGCACATTGACTCAATCCATGACTGAGGAAATATCAAACTGCCAAAAGTAGCAATCAGGTAGTCTTGTCATTGCATTACAGAGACCATTATATTACACTTGATACTCCAATTAAGGCTTACAAAGGAGAGAGTAGCAAAATATTTACCTTAGAAAAGGAAGCTCCACTAGGATAGACAAGGACAATAGCAACGAAAGTTATCAGCTTCCTATACATTCCTTGTTGCTATTGCATCTGAGTTGTTACCACCATCACTAGTAATATTTTAGAATTGACAAGAGTAAAGACTATAAAAGAAATCAGGAAAAATGTATACTTATTTTAAATCAGAGAATATAGAGAATATATTTGACTATTACAATATACTTCCCATCTATTTTGATGCTAACTATTAGTTGTATTAAAGTATAGCATAAATAGTCCTGCAGATCTGCTGAGCTACAGAAATTTTATGTTACAACCTTCAAAAAGTCTTTATGATGAATAATAATCAATGCTTCCTTCAGCACACGTTCTCTACAGAATAAAAACATCTGTATTACTCTATACTATATTTTAGAAGATAAATCTAATTAGGAAAATCATCCAGAATTCCTAATATTCTCAATGAAATTATATTAAAAAGAACCAGATATCTATCCTCATTTCAACTAACACTTCCCATACCCCAAACAGATTCAGCATTTTAGAAATGTAAGAATATACCACATTCACCTTATTTTGTAGTCAGCTTAGGAATCCAGAAAATAATCCGATGGATCATAAATAATCTATGTTCCTACTGACTGCACAACTCTTTCACAAAATGTATTCTTCAGCACTGTTGCATTGATCCCAAAACCAAACATTTATTTCTTGTAACATCCAAGTACCTGAATGGCAAGCTAAAATGTTATTGGTTATCTGCTAAGGAAAAAAAATGACTAATGCACTTTTTCTATTTATGATATTGCATCTCATCACTGTCGTCATACAGGCTTGTGGTAGCCCTGGATTTTGCACTTATATAATATTAATTGAAAAGTTTATGCTTTAAAGTTATCACATGACACTGATCACTATCCAATACACAAGCAGACCCAGCTAACTGGGCCCATACAACAGAATGGAAGTTGATTCTCCAATTGTAGTTCAATTCCCATTAGTTCCAGCAAACTTCATCAATTAACGTAGAAAGAGAAATGCAGCCCAGACCAAAGTTGTTACAGGTTCCTTTTTCTACAGGGGAAGAGTATCTTATAGATTCCAAGTCTCCCACTGCTGAGAGGAAATGGGGTGGGTAGAAATATAAATTGGTAAGGGAGGGGAAACAACATGGCCACCGGCCAACCATAACATCTCTCTTCTATTACATGAACAAACGTTTTAGTATTGAGTTCTGGAGAGCCAAGTAAGTCCGGCTGCTAAAATGACTCCAAAGGTAGATAAACAAACTACTAAAGAAGTGCTCCATCACTGGAGGTTTTTAAGAAGAGACTGGACAGCCACTTGTCTCAGATTGTATGGGTTCTCCTGCTCGAGCAGGGGGCTGGACTAGAAGACCTCCAAGGTCCCTTCCAGCTCGATTCTAATCTATTCTAAAGTGCCACTAAATCATCTGGGACATAGGTAGGCAACCTAACGTCACCCTGAATGACCTGTCCTGCTACGGAGGTACAGTATCACCTAAGATGCAAGGACCTTCTGCAAAGCCCAAACCTTCATTGCAAATTATATCAAGTTTTCAGCTGGGACTCCCATCGTGAGAAACTGCCAGTCCTGGTGGCCTAGAAAACTACCAGACCGACACATTTTGGAAAGGATCCTTTGATCAGCAGATCCAAAGCCAGCTCCCCAGCCTCGTGCATGACCACCTTTGGTGCTTTCCACGTCAGCCACCAGGTGGAATGTATTTTTCTTATTTTTTAACCCACATCCCAAGCAAGCAGCAGCAGCAGCAGCAGCAGGCGGTCCCACTGACCTGTCCGTGATTGCGGACTGTGTGCCACTCATTGGAGCCCCCGGCAACAGGACGATTTTTTAGCCAATCTGCATCTTACGGGGGCCAATTCTGATGCGACTTGTCACGTTCCCACACTCCACACACCCCGAGTTCAGAATCCAGCCGTAGTATTCCGACGGAGAGCAGAATTAAAAGCCACACGGGGTTTGTTATTATTTGTTTTGTTTTTGTTTTGTTTTTGTTTTCAATCTTCCAAAAGATCCACCTCCCAGGACCCAGGGATCTTCTGCCAGCAAGAAAGGATCACTGCCATGATGAGCTCCTCTGGAAACCCAGACGTCGCCTCGGTTCGAAAGGAAGACCCATCTCAGTCGGAGGACAGTTCATCGGCCGAAGAAGAAGACGACAATGATGATGATGATGGAGGAGAAGAAGAAGAAGGTGCCTCTGGTTCAATTCCTCCTTCCCAGCTCTTGGTTCCCTCATTACAATCCCAGGGATCTTCTCCAGTCTTTTAAAAGCATCCAAGATAGCCAGGTAGTTCAAATTTGGCGAGGAGTCCTCAATAGGCTTCCATAAACACCCCAAGAAAAACAAACAGAAAAGAAACCGAGGGGTGCAGGGTGTGTGCGTGTGTGAATGTAGAGATTCAGGGTGGATCTTCTCTAGACTTTTACAGGTGTCCAAGACAGTCAGGTAGGTCCAAGCGAGGAGTCCTCAATAGGCTTCCAGAAAGACCCCAAGAAAAACAACAGGGGCAACCCGG
>JAOYMU010000028.1:35046490-35059988 GCA_025802295.1 Psammodynastes pulverulentus
GGTAAACCTGCAAAGTGCAGGGGTGGTGTGACCCTAAACCTGCTGAGAATAAATCCCCTCTGGTGGAATTTGACAACTATCACAATGCCATTAGTATTGCATTATCAGAGAAACACAGATTCCTGACCGCAAAGCTAGGATTTCCCACTTAGGTTGCATAAAGCGGTGGCAAAATCAAATTTTAACAGGCTGCCCTTAGGTGCAAGATATTGTGTCATCTTTTGTGTGTATATGTGTGTATATTTGATTGCATCAGGAGAGCTTGGTGCTGTTATCTGGTATTCCAGAGATTTATTTTCCCACAAATAATGACCTTGTACTTTATGAACAGGTCATATAATGATGACTACCCTCCTAAAGTCAGATGAATACAAAAACAAGCGTAAAAAGGAAGCAAAGGTGAGGAGTTAGAACTAGGTAGCATTATCATTGTTTAAATTGCAAGTTACTTGTGTTCTGTTTATTTTAAATCCTGTGAATCATGGATACAAAGGTGGCTGGGGAAATCCATGTTATTTTTTTTTAACCGTCACTTTTTTCTTTTTATAGAATGAAACTTCAGGAACTCCACAATTGGGTTTTTTTGAAAAAAATGATCTGATTCCTGAAAGCTCCCAGAAATTTCATAAAACTGATACTTTGGAAACCATTTTAAAGGGTATTATTTTGAAAAGAATATTAGCCATTCTTCTTCCTTACATTTACACCCAAATTTTAATTACATATTTGTATTAACAGATACAGGCAAAGAAATCAATGCTCTACTATCAAAGTATGCCCAAATTTTGAGGCAAGTAAATTATTTTACTTTTGACATTTTAAACTTCCTTTTTTGAACGCGTATTCAGCTGTTGATGTTGTGTTTTAGTCCTTTTTATTTACTAAAATCAAAACTAAACCAACTGTTTGTACATTGTAACAAAACGCTTTCAGCTAGAAAAGCAGATTTAAAATATGTAGCAAGATCCAAAGTTATTTAGTGTCTGTCTTCTGAACCAACTTGTACTCTTAACTGTGTACATTGCATTGGTAAAATTCCGTAAGGTTTTTTTTTTACTGCCTTGCTTCTGTCAGCAGTATGGGCGTATGAAATATTGTCTCGTAATAACTCTCAGTGTATCTTTCCCGTCTGGCCTGGCTATTTGTTTTGGGAGGAGTTGTTTTAGGAGGTTAGGGAGCTCCAGATATGAGCAGAAAAAAGAAAAAGCTTCATTGTTTAAGTGGGCTGTCACAAACATGAATTTTACCCAAAATTCAAAGCAAAATACCAAACTCCCCACATACTGATACAACAAGTAAGCACTTTAGATAAGCAGGACACCAGAATATATATATATACCATGAATTCAATACCTTCTAACTAACATTTTATATTTATAAGTGAGGACATGTTCTCCTGCAATATGTATTTAATGGCTTACCTTCATTGTTTTAAAAGGCTTAATAATAATTGAAAACATTGCTACAAATTTTAGTTTTGTATGTAGCAGTTTAAACTATGGGTGTTTCTTTTCTTTTTATGGCTAAAGTGAGAGAGCAGCAATGGATGCTTCATATGTAGAGGAGCTTGAAGGAATCCTGAAAGAAGCTTGTTCTATAGAGCATCACCTGAAGTTGAAAAGAGAGAATCTAAGGCACAGTTTTGCAGCAATTGCAGGCCCTCTACAAAATGAAGAGGGTGTCTCTGGCAAATGATTTAAGGCATGCACTTACTTGTTCTGTTGTATGTGGGGGGGGAGAGCCTTTTAACTTCCATGACACTTGTATTACCCTTTTTTATTGATTCGGAAAGGAGTTTACAATTTCAAAACAGTATAACTTAAAAGAGACCTTAGTAGTTCTAATTCAATTATAATTAAGAAGCTGGTTTAGAACAGTTATGTAGGACTGCTTTTCTATGGAAAGGCTTATCAACCTTTCTTTGAATGAAAGAATGGAGAAAAATCTGGTGGGCTTTATCTAAAGCATGTCATTTCCAGTCAGGAAGACAATACCATGAACTTCAGTTATTTTGACAGATGCCCAAACTACATTTCATTTTGCTAGGAAAAAGTTATGTGGCTGAGTCACAGTGAAATCCTGGCATATAAAGCTTTAATTTTGCCTGGGTTGTATACGTTATAAACATATATAAGACTAAAAACTTGTTTTCACTAAATAGTTTTAGAAAGTGATGTTTTTCTTTCCTTATATTTTATTTTGTTCTTTTTCCCTTTGGAAAAAGAATTCTATTTTATAATGTTGGTGACTTGAAATGAAAATAAAATAGAAAGGAAGAAAATTGTAATAATGTTCTTATTTTGCTTGTGCATTATAGATCTTGTCCCAAAATAAAATCATGATTTAATGTTAATCTTATGGGATAATTACTTTATACATATGTATAGGTGTTACGATTAAACTGTTCATTATATTTTCCATCTCCAATGTGGTTCCCTTGTTTTTCATTGCTTTTGAACATCTAACTGCTACTTTTCTTTCCATAATCCGCTTTCATGGATTAGTGGGCTAGGATTGAACATTATTTAAATTTAAACCTGCAGTATCTGATCAGAATAATTTAATAATTCCTTATCTTCAAATCTTTCCCATCCTCTTGTTAAACTAAAGCACCCCTAACAGATCAAAAACAGCCTTCAATTTTCCCTGGTCAGTTTCATGACCAGGCTTAAATCGGTTTTACACTGAATACTTTTGTTGTCATGTCTGGCGCATTGGTCAGAAAATGAATATTTTAATTACCGTCCTATTTGTGAATGGTCACTAATCACAGTAGTGGCTGTGAGGTGGCTGTAGTCCATGCTAGAAATGTCAGGTGAGAAGCTCCCTCAGCTGCTTTTGAGCAATAATCCAAGTCTTTCCCCTTGTGTACCCAGATGTGGGTCAAAACAAACAGAAGGTTTGTCTCCCAATATAAACATGCCTTCCAAAGCATTGCTTACTATTTGCTTGTCCTTCATCCAAACAGACTTTGCTCATCCTTTTGCTTGAGGGAAAATGGTTCAGTTTGAAGAAATTAGGCTACTTTTAGAATTGTACCAGAATAATCGAAGCGTTATTTCTTTGGACCTGCAACAAGATCAGAATAATACAAAATCGTGGAGATATTATTGATGTGTGCCCAGGACATAAATCTTATCACCTTAGAGCCTGTGCATAAAGAAGACTGTGAATCAGTTGTAATTACCAATATTTAGCAGCTACAGCAGACAAGAAAGCTGCTGAAGGACAGAATCCATAGCATATAGTGGTTTTAACTTGGTAAAATAAAATGTACATTGCCTTGAACTTCTGAAGAAAAGACAGGAGTATAAATCTAGCACAAAAACTTTTGCCCTTAGTCGATTAGCGTCTCTGCTGTGGCAATACCGAGGTTTGGCTGTAGTAAACATGGAGAAGAACAGAGAAGGCTGAGGGAAACTTTAGGAAGAATAAAAAAAATGAATTGTGGGCAAGAAGTTAGTTCCTGTTGATCTCGGTCTGTTCTAAATTGCTAGCAAGAGCCCTGGGCAAAAGGAGAGACGGAGACGGCAACCTTGCAGACCTCGAAGCAACGTTTTTCTCCTCCATGCTCTGCTTTTACACACTCTGCTTGCCTGGAGGAACGTGTTGGCCATTTCAGAAGCAAAGCACTGACCAAAATACTCAGCAGTTGGCTGGTGTTCTTCAGGAACTGTCACCCACCGACTGAACCCGTTTCCCTGTGGGTTTGTTCGAAAGAGACATCAAAAGCGCCAACTTAGCCGAGTGCACTTTAGTGCCCTGGACACACCCAGCCTGAATGATTAGTAAATGGATGTGGTATACCATTAATTCACTAGATGATGTCTTAATCATGTGAGGTCTCGCAATTTAGGTCTGCTATAATTCTGTAACTTCCTCCTCCCCCGAAAAGCGATTTGTCCAAAGTTGACACGAGAGGTCTCTGCCCTCCTGTTTCTGCTGCCTTGTCTCCTAACCTTGTTCAGTCCTGAAAGGGGGAGGTAGTCTTGTATTGTGAAACATTGCGCCAAGCCAACAGATATTCCATCGGGGCCCTGCGTCTCTATTTGCGGCTTGCTTGCTATTTTCTCCCAGCTCAGCGTCGTGAAAATGCTTTTCCTGCTTGCTTCTTTCGTCGGCTTCCTGCTTCAGAAGGCAATCCTGGCTCTTGCGTCTTTGCTGCAATCTATCCCAGGTAAGGCCCTTTTCCTTCCCATCTCCTGCTAGTGGTGTAGTGTTTTTAAAAAAGCTTTGAGCCATGTAAGATCCACAGAGATCCACAGAGATCTTAATGGGGCAAATCCTGCTGCTTACAAGCTAAAGGCAGATTGAGTTTGAATTGTGACGATTCATGCCTTCCCTTGGCCTGGGTTTTTGTTTTTATTTACTTTTTTCACTTCCCAATTGATCTGACAGCCTTGGGATTATTTTTTTTGCAGGACCAGCCAAGAAAGGAGGGTGTCAATCAGGAACGTTGTGTCCAGAGCCAGAGGGCTATGGAAGAACGATAGATTTTGTACAGAGGAAATGGTTCAAAATATGAAACACTCGGTTGAACGTTTTATCTGCTCTTCCCAGTAGACAAATAGGAGCATTTTTGGCAATCTGTCAGGATGGAGCATAGACACTAATTCAGCCAAGAGTGTCTGTGATGAATTTCTTACTGGAAGGTTTGAGAAGGCTCCTGGTCTCTCCCGCTATCCAAGGTCCCCAGTCATGAAAGTCAGCCAAGGAGACCTCAGTTAGAATCTGCACAGAAACTCAGTGTGGACAAGATCTTTGGCAGGCAGTCCTGGACTTACGACCTCAATTGAGCCCAAAATTTCTGTTGCTAAGTGGGACAGTTACTAAGCAAGTTTCGCCCTGTTTTATGACCTTCCTTGCCATAGTTGTTAAGTGAATCAGTGTAGTTAAGTTAGTAACGTGGCTATTAAGTGAATCTGGCTTCTCCCTTGAAGTAGCCTTAAAACAGGGCTCTGGTTGGGTCAGGACAAGTTGTAGCCCTGTGCAATCATTAACCTTGTCGATTGCACTGACTTGACCTATTTCAATGATGGGGTGTGAGAGCCAGGCTGTATTATTATTATTATTACTATTATTATTTTTAATGGGAAAAGGAATATTTCATCATGGTAGTAAGTGTGATCCAAAAAGCAGCATTAAACAATGGTGGTTTGATTTTGAATTGAATCGCCCGCCTTTGGCAGAGGCTTACAATTTGAACTCCTTGTGCATTTGGACCTCCAAACCAAAATACCTTTGAAAGGTTTCTAAAAAGGGTTGCATTTTCTTCTAAACTAAAGTCTGAAAAAAATGCTCTGTTTTTGTGACCTTAGCCCTTTATGGGGCAAGAGGGGGTGGAGACAGAATTCCACTCCCCCAAGAGTTTCAGATATTAAAGCAACATCTGGACATGTCGATTCAAATTCAATTCGGATCCGACTTCGTAGGAACAAAGAAAAGAGCTGGGCTGCAGGATCAGATCAAATTAACTTTTCAGAAGTCATTGCTAATTTCTTCTCTTTTCTCCCCACCTTTTTTTTTCTTCTTTTTGCACCTTTTAATTCCCTCCTAGTTCTCTAAGCCTGCTAGACATAATAAATGAATTCTGATTGAGTTGGTGACATTCATTCTGAAAGGTCTTGGACATCCCTCTTTCTTCTCTGGTCAACCCACTATAAAAAGGAGAACGGCCACAAACCCCTTCTTGAACCCGCAAGGACAGGAAGGGATTTCTTGTGGGGAGGGTGCAGTAGGGCTGTGGATAGAAGCCCTCCTGGGGGAGATGATGGAACATGATGCGCCACTTCCAGAGCATGCATGTGCATCTTTGGATGTTAACCCCTTTGCTAATTGCCTGGTTTGTCTTTGCAGGGATAAAAAATCTGGTATCCAAGCAGAAAGTGCCAGTTACTTATAGACACAAGAAGGGCTTAGAATACATCTCGCCATTATTCTCCACTGTACAAGAAACACCTCAAGCGATCCCAGTAAAACTCCAAGGGCAGATTCCCAAATGGTTGAAAGGGAAGCTACTGAGGAACGGGCCGGGAAAGTTCGAATTCGGACCAGATAAGTACGTCTGTTTCGGTTGCTGTGGATGTTGCTGTCTGCTCTGCTAAGGATTAAAAAGCCAGTAGATAATTTTATTCTAGTCTGCAGTCTTGATCAACCACCCCCACTCATGTTCTTCAGTAATTGTACCCATCAGTTGTGGTCTTAGGTAGAAAGAAGCCTTGAGTACATATCTTGATTTAAGAGAGAGATATAACGACAACAAAGGACGTGGAGAAAGCTGATCTAGTAATAAACTTTTTTGAGTCTTCTTTAGAAATAACCTTTTTAACAATTCAAAAATAACAGCTTTGCAAGAATTACAGTCTTTGAAACCTGAGATACTCTTTGTGTGCACTTGTATGCTGAAAGGGGCATTTTTTGTCATCTAAGTGGATGCTTGGAACAGGTAGGGTGAGCTTTGCACATGGCTTCCTCCTCCTTTAATCTGGATTTGTCTTCTCCAAATGAAGGTACAACCACTGGTTTGATGGTATGGCACTCATGCATAAGTTTGAAATTGAGGATGGGATGGTGAAATACAGCAGCAAGTTTCTCCGGAGTAATTGTTACCTGACCAACAGCAAGAACAACCGAATCATGATCTCTGAATTTGGCACCGTGGCCATGCCAGATCCTTGCAAGAACATTTTTGAGCGCTTCAGGTCAAAGTTTGTCTTGCCGAGTAAGTATCATTTTTGGCTCAGTTTCGCTCATATTCTGCATCTGAAGCGAGTGCTTTCCATAAGGGAAATGCTGAAAGACACTCCCATCATTTTTTTGGGTAAGAAGTGGGGAGAGGGGAGAGGGGGAAAACTTCTGGACAAAGTTGGAGGTGATACTCAGTTTGTCTTCCAACTCTGTCCCTGCAACTTCACAATTTCACAGAAATTGGCTTTAAGAGAAGGTGTGGCAGAACAGACTTAAGTCCCATTTGTGACTACGTAGAGGTTCTTGGCTGATTCCTCTTTTGACTTCGCCCCCAGTTCTGCCACTCCTCCTCCTACACTTTCAGTCTTTTGATCCTGGCAACTTGGTGACAATGGGAATGTTTTCTGTATTGAATTTACGACACTCCAATGAGGTGAATTTTATACTGCAGAAGAGACAGACAACTGCGTCGTGAATTTTGCCGTCATCAGAGGTGACTATTTTGTCAGCATGGAGACCAGTCAAATGCACAAAGTGGACCTAGACACCCTTGAATCAAAGGAGAAGGTAAAGGAACAAAGCAAGCTACCTAGCATTGGGTGAGCCTATTTCACCATCTCATCCACAACTACCCAAATCTGGATTGACAGGCAGCTTTCCAGGGGCTCTAGAGATACTGAAGATTCAATCTGGATCTTCTACAAATGTTCCCTCGAGGTTCATGAATAGATACGCCCTTGTGGAACAGTTGCTGGGAAAGTGGGAAAGAGTAGTTGCTACTACTAGCCATGGCCATCCCACAAAATAAGCTTTTAGACTCAGAAAGAGGACCATCATGTTTCACAATGAGTTGTTGAGAGCACCTTCCCCTACCCTGGTTCTGTCCAGATGTGGCGATGACCACCTCTCAGCTGGTGTGGGAATTCTGAGAGCTTCAGTTCTACCTGGAAGGTGTCTAACTCAATTGTAAGATGACCTGCCATCTTTGCTCTTGCAGGTGAACTGGAAAAAATACGTTGCGGTGAGTGGAGCCACAGCCCACCCCCACTATGATCCAGATGGAACCGTCTACAACATGGGCAACTCTTACGGGTCGCATGGTAAGACAAACAGAAGTACCTGACTAGCATTTTAATGTCTGGAATTAGATACTAATCTCAGGGTATGGTTTTGACCTCATTGGCGATATAATTTCTACCAACCAGGCCCTTCTTGGCTTTTCACTCCAAACTGACAGTTACTTAACAGTTTTCAGATGCATCAAAAAAATTCAAAGATGATACAGGTAATTTTCCAATGAGTAGACACAGAGGTTTTGAGTCAGGTGCTGCAGTCCTTTTCACTGGATCGGAGGACCTGGAAAACCTGAAGCGGCATCTGATGGATCATGTGTCTGAATTTTATCCCTGGAGTGAAGGTGAAGTGGCTGTGGATTTCTCTTACAGTGCATCATCCTGGTGGTCTCCCCTTCCAAATCTTTGACGGGTGCTGCCCATACCTCAATTCCAAATTCAATTACTGTTCATAGGAAGCCTTGTTTTCTAGCACACCATCCGTGCTGAACTCAATTCCCCAATCCATCTGCAGCTGATTAGCTGGAATCGCAGTTCCCAAGAGCTGGGCTTTCTCTCTTACAGGCTCCAACTATAACATCATCCGTGTTCCTCCCCAGAAGTCTCGGCCTAGTGACTCCAGCCTGCAAGGCGCAGAAGTGCTGTGCACCATTCAGCCAGAGAACAGAATGAAGCCAGCCTATTATCACAGTTTTGGTGAGAGGGCCCATCCTCCTTTTGGCCGTCGCCATCTTTGCTGGAAATGCCAGAAAGGGGCAGCTGGAAGCTGCAAAAGTGAAATGGTGAAAAGTGGGCCCATAATTTGGAATGCCGCTGACGCGATCTGTCACGCAGCCAGAATAAAATCAAGTAGAACAGGAAACGTAATGGGAAAGATGAAATTAATGAAATTCATTGCTCCAAGCCATGAAATGATCCACCAGAACAGTTCATATAAAAGCAACGTAACATCTTTTGCTAGCTGGTGGCCATAATAAATTGAAATTGAAACCAGGCCCTGAGAGTTGCTTTAAAAACCAATGTCAGTAAAACTATGAAGCCGAACAGAAATTGTTGGCTCCTGGCTGTACCCCAATTGCTGGCCTTCCATTGGAAGCTGGAAGGGGAGTTGCATAAATTAAGTCTGGCAATTCTTTTTTTTTTTAAATTGTTGATTAAAAAAAAACGTGGCAATTCCTAAGTAGGTGGTGTAGCAGGACCCCAAGGCGTTAAATTTGATTCACAGAGTGTTAAATTGAATAATTTGAAATTACTGGCCATTATGGTGAATACTCTGAAATTGTTTTGGCAACAAAGGATGAAGCCGGCAGGTAGAAAGATAAAGCAGCTGTGTTGTTGGAAAAGTCCACGTAATTTGAATCGGAAGAATCGGAATCCGCTCTCCAGGAAAAGAAGCGGCCCGACTCTTTTCTTCTTCTTCTTCTTCTTCTTCTTCTTCTGTTTCTAGGAATGAGCGAAAACTACGTGATTTTTATTGAGCAGCCCGTCCAAATAAAGTTGTGGGAGATCATGACAGCCAATTTTTCTGGGAAATCCTTTCTGGATGGAGTGAGTTGGGAGCCTCAGCTAAACACTCGCTTTTATGTCGTGAACAAGCACACGGGGCAGGTGGGTCACCTGTTTGGATGGGTCTGGGGACTTCCTGATAACGTCTTCTCTGGGGTCGGGTAGATGATATTGTTGCTCTTCTCATCCTGGTGGTAGAAAGTGTCAACGAGCAAACCAAAGTTTTCCCCAGATTATTTTGGAGTGGCAGCTCCCAGAATGCCTCTATGGTATTGGTACTGAGAATGGTGGCAGAGTTGAGATCCTGAGATCATTGGAGAACGTCAGGTTAGGAAAGATCACTTCTAAACCTCTTTGCTTTGCCCGTCTGTTTAAATCTTTCCAAGCGTCACCCTGATATATAAGCAAAGATTTTGAAGAAGTTGTGCCTAGGACCAATTTGGGTGTCCCCCAAGGGCAGGAATTCACCCCCACGTCCTCCCCTCTTGTTGCAGACCTTACCTGTGCAGTACCATAGCCAGGCCTTCTGCTATTTCCATCAAATCAATGCCTTTGAGGACCAGGGGTGCATCGTCCTGGATCTGTGCTGTTTCGATGATGGGAACATTTTTGACGTCTTCCGACTGCAGAACCTCCACAAGGCTGGAGAAGCCCTGGACCAGGTACCCTTGCTCTGCCCTCCACATTGTGGGCACTGAAAGGGAGCCTCATCTGGTAGACCAGCTTGCTATCTCGCAGGGGTGTTGGATACGGGTGCTCCAGTCCTAGAGAAGGGTGGGATTCTGAGGGGAAGGAACCTAGGCCCTCTTGGCTGTCCTGCTCTTCATCCTTGTGGTGTGATCACAAGAGCGTGACTCTGTTTCTCTGTGCAATGGCTTTTTTTGTTGTTGTCTTGGCAGACCTACAACATGTTGCCGAAGCCATTTCCACGGCGCTTTGTTCTCCCCATTGCGGTGAGCTCCAAGGCATCAGTGGGGCAGAACCTTAACTCTTTGTCCTACACGTTGGCAGAAGCTGTGAAGGAGGCGGACGGGAAGGTAGGTAATTTGTGTGTTTCTGTGTTGTGTGTAATTTGCGGCCTTCCCACTCAGTTTCCGACAAGCAGTGTCTGTATGGGAAGCAGGGCTTACTTCACAACCATGGGATTCACTTAACAACTGCAGTGATTTGCTTAAGAACGGGGGGGGGGGAAGGCCATAATATTGGTCATGTCTTTCTTAATAACCACCCTAGCGATGGAAATTCTGGTCCTACTCCTAGTTGTAATTTGAGGACTACCTGTAGGCTTCAAGTGGCAGGGCCCAAAACCCCCAGAAAGTATTGGGTGCCAGGAAACGTTGCAAGTTCAAGTAGCAGATGGCTGAGGATCCTACGGTGCGATTCTTCTAGATCTGGTGCACACCTGAAAGTCTACACAACGAGGAGCTCCAAGAAGCCGGAGGAGTGGATTTCCCCCAGATCAATTATGCACGTTACTCTGGGAAAAAATACCGTTATTTCTACGGCTGCGGCTTTGGCCATCTCGTTGGAGACTCCTTGATCAAGGTTGATACAGAAACCAAGGAGATGAAGGTGAGGCGGGAGGGGCCAGCGATGCTTGTCCGTTGTGGCGGGGATGGAGTTCCACCTCGAAGGCTCCTGAGAAAAATACCCTCCTGTGCCCTTTGCTTTGCCCACCAGATCTGGCGCGAGAAAGGGATGTACCCTTCTGAGCCCATATTTGTGCCAGAACCCGATGCTTCAGGGGCAGAAGACAAGGGAGTCATCCTCTCGGTGGTGGTCACCCCCAAGCAGGTAATGTAGGCCTCGTGGCAGAGGTCAAGGCCTGCTTTTTGGGAATTCCTTTTAGGTTGCTGAAAAGGAATTTTTCTTCTTGTGAACGCTGCAGGGCAGTTTCCAAATGCTGGGATTTTTTGAAGCCCCTCTGTACTTTCCTGGTTTATTTTTCTTCTCTAGACCCCTCAAAGAGCAGAGGAAGCAGATGCCTTGCACGGGGGAGGCAGCCCTGAGGAACTGTTATCCGATATCCTTCTTTCTTTCAGAACGAAGGCAGCTTCCTTCTGGTTCTGGATGCGGAGAATTTCACCGAACTGGGCCGCACCGAAATCCCCGTCCAGATCCCCTACAACTTCCACGGCGTCTTTGTCCCCAACAAAAATGGCACCTGCTGAGACAGCAGAGATTGCCCCGTGACGTCCAAAAGGCTGGGGACAAAATTTCTTCCTCTAGATGTGCCTCAATTTCCTAGGCTACCCAATCGGGCTCTACTTCGACTGACAGAGAAATGGCCATTTTTCTAAGTCAGGTTTTCGAATTCAAAGCAAGACATTCATAAATTTTGGTGGTTACTCATCAGTGGGAAGTGATAATCAATCAGAATAGAGCTGGAAGGGATCCCTGCTTTTTCCATTGACTTCGTTTATGACGGGATGTAATCTGGATTCCCAGGAGGAACAGACTGCATCCCAGATGGCAAAGAGGTAGCGGAGTTTGGACAGTTTGGTGGAGGGTTAAAACGGCTCCTTCCTAGCCATTTCCAGAGTTTTTATCTGCGGTTATGCAGAGAGCTGCTTTACTCTGGCGAGAGTCTGTCTATAAGTGAAGAATAATAAAGGAAATCACTCTTGAGTAACTCCAGGTGTCATTCTTGGTCCTTGTAGTCTGACTATCAGGTCTGAACTTTGTATAAACCTGGCTCAGAGCCCTTCACACACTGTTCAGAAATCTTGGCAATCATATAAGATATATATCTTTTTCTTTGTACCCGGGACATCTCAGTCCATTAACCCTTGGCCCAATTCAAGCTGTATCTGGCTCACCCTTGAGGTCCCACCTTTGAACCCATCCCTCTGCGAGAGTGGCCCTTCTTCATTTTGGGACAACCCCCCCTGTTCTCAGTCCCCACTCTTGGGCTGGCCGGCCATCTAAGGGGCAGAGAGCCCCCATCAGCATGCAGGGGGCTCTCACTTAGCAAGGCTTCCCTGGGTTTGCCCACCACAGGGCTTCTTGCAAAGAACCATGAACCTAATTCCAACCAACAATCCCAGGATTCGTCAGGCACTTGAGATGTTCAGTGTGGAGACTAAGGGGAGAGAGAGACCCCGAGATGCCAGAATTCCAGATGCCACGAAGGAGGCCAGGAATTGTTTTTCGTAAAGTAGGAGCAGAACCAACTGGCCGAAAGGGCAGCTGCCAAGTTTTCATTTAAATATAATGGAAGACTTCCTGACGGGAAGATGAGTTCAACCGCCTAGTTAATATTTCTCCCTCTCATCTCTGAGGAGATGTGTTGTCTTCAACTCCCACAATTGGATCCTGGCATTCTGGACTCTGGGCGGCTCCCAAAGTTAACACAGCACACTATTAAAAATGATGAAATGCTCATTAACAACATTAAAACAACAAAAAACCACAACGTGCGAGGACAATCTCATCTCATCTAGCGTTGTGTTTGCATTTACACTGAATTCCCAAGGGAGCAAAGAGGAGCCCATGGGAGGTGGGTGGGGGGAGGAAGATACCAGGGAGGGTAAGGGATGCAAAGCCTTTCGGTCTGTAAACTGATTATGGTCTTGTCAGTTTCAGGCACTGCTTGTTAACTTGGCTGGGGCTTTGCAGGGAAGCTCGAGTTAGATACAGTACTCAAAAGCCCGGACAATATTTAAGGCTATGGTCCAGAGGGTAAAAATGGGCATGTCCACCTTTGGCAGGACATCTGGACACTTCAGCCATGCGGTCTGGCCCCTTTGGCAACTGGCCTCTGCCCAGGGCCAGAGAGGCCCTGCAGGTGGCCTGAAACCTCGCTGCAAGCTCACCCCAGGGACGGAGCAGCCATGCCAGCCACAGGGCAGCCTTTTGCACCGGCTTCCCCACGGCTTGTGCCAAAGCCCGGGCATCCCCAGCCACGTGCTCGGCCCCGCCTCCTTTCCCAAGCCTCTCTCTCGTTTTCCCTCCTCCCCGCCCTCCCTCCTCGCGCACGCGCGGTGGCGCCAGAGAGAGCGCGAGACCGACAGAGAGAGGGGGGGGAGCCGTTGCCATGGCGGCGCCGCCCACCCGCCGGGCCCGGGTCTCTCGTTGCGCGGCTTTCAGCGCCTCCCACCGGCTGCACAGGTGACCGGGGGCGGGGGTTTTTTGGGGGGAGAGGGGGAGAGAGAAGAGGAAGAAAGGGCTCCTGAGTGCGTGCAGAGCGCCGGGGAGTTCCGGCCGGACGAGGAAGAGCGCTCCCGGGGCTG
>JAOYMU010000028.1:35070447-35080511 GCA_025802295.1 Psammodynastes pulverulentus
CTCCACCATCCAAACATTAACTGACTACTGTTTATGCACACTCAAATGTTGGGTGTGAATGTTCCCCAAAGCCCTCCTGCTAACAGCTCAATCATCCCTGAATATCCCAGATGTGAGAAGAAAAACAACCCGTGGATCAGACCCGGGTCTAAACAAGGTAGATTTGATGAACCCTGAATGCTGACGGGACAAGAGACCTGTTTTAGGAGAAGCTTTTCCATCTTCATTAAACAGCAAAATCGATATTTTTGCTCAGGAGAGAAGGGTCTAACGTAGAAACATCTCCGGTTCTTCTAGCGCTTACGGCGAGAGTTTGCAATATCAGCTTGTGCCTCTTACGTGCTCTTCCTGATCTGTTTATAAAAATGCTCCGCCAACATCAATGCAGACATTTAATTTTCTTGCTCCGCTGAGATCAGGGAGCTGTTGGAAGAAGGCAAAAAGAAACAGGGCTGCTTAGCAGAAGAAACGAAAGGACAGATTTATAGTTAGTTTATTTGCGGTCTGCTAGGCAATATATATATATATATATATGGTTGGCTGTGAATGTCCCACCTAGAAACCAAAGTTTTGTCTTCTCTTGCAGTGGGTGCCTCAGCTCCCTGAAAAGCATTTTCTGCCCACTGGGTGGGCAGGGATGGCTGCCATCTTTTGTATCCCAAATTACCTCGTTGCTAACTGGAGGCTTCTACAGGCTTCGGTGGGATTTTATGTTTCATGAAAAAATGGAAATGTTCTGTGCAACTGTGGTGCAGACCTAGCTTTGGAGCTTGAAAAAGCCCAGGTAGATCCTTCAGGGTAGATGTAACCTGATCATATGTGATTGTCTCAGTTCAATTTGGAGGCAATCCTTCTTCTTGATGGCCTGATCAGTCCTTCTCCTGGGTCTCTGGTCTTGATCTGACCACCCCTTTTCCTGGGTCTCTGGTCTTGGCCTGACCACTTCTTCTCCTGGGTCTCTGGTCTTCAGTCCTCCTTCTTCTCTACATCCCATCCCATCCCATTTCTCTGCCAGGTTCTTGAAAGTGTGAAGGCAGGTGAAGAAACGTTGATAGACTGAAATCAAGATTCAGGTTGAATATTAGACAAGTTTAATGAATTTCTGCACTGCCTGGGGATTGGATTAGATGACCTAATACCTCCGAAGGTCATTCATTTAATGATGGGTAATTATGGCGTCTGTTGCTAGGCACAGCCAGTGAGCGTGTTGGAAAGTTCAATCAAGGCTTCTTTGCGAAGTTGACTTCTTCAGCAGGCAGTCTACCGCTACACTTAGAAACCCTTCCCAAAAGAAGCACCCCAAATTGCTTTGGCCTCTTAAACACTGTTAACTCCATCATGGCATGCACACTTCCTTGGACAATTATTAAAGTACAATCTGTAGCAAAGTGCACATTAACTCATGACTGAATGTGGCTACGGGGTGCGTAGATTAAGCAATCGGGTCAGAAGAAAATGAAAAGCAGAATATCCCAAGCCGTGATAATTACATTATAAATAATGGTCATTCACAGAAGAGTTGTGTGTTGCATATTTCTGCTGATTACACGCTCCCGATGTATTAAGTGCATTGTATTAATACAATTAATCTCGCGTGTGGGTATTACACAACGAAACAAACGCTTGTCAGCAGAGTTAATTCTAACACACACACACACACACACACACACACACACACATACACACACAAACCTGTTTGGCAGTAAATTGTTCCCTCCCGTCGCTCTCCCTGCCAAGCAATTAACAACACCATTAAAAAGCAAAGGCGTTTTCCTCGCACTAAAATTAATGGCAAGTGCAAATTAAAAAGGAGAAGGTTCACTAATATTCCCAGCCCTGGGCAAAGGAAGGGCTTTTATTATATTTTTAATTTCTCAATTCTCTCTCTCTTTCTCATTGTCTCCTATCTGGTTCTCTGGTACGGAACAATAGGAAAAGATCTCTTTGTGTCCGGCTGACAATGAAGCCGCGAAGAGGTAATCCCATGGAATTTCTAGGGCCAAGCTGAAAAATTGTGATTATTTTTCCCTGCTGGCTCCATAGAGCCTTGGATTACCAACCTTGCTTTCAAAAGAAACGGTCCCAGGCAGCGAAGAGATTGGTAGTCCCACCAGTGCCTCGCCAGACAAAGCCTGTGAGGTGCCATCTTCGTCGGAGCTTTCTCAGGCAGGAAGTTTGCAAGGAGGTTGAAGGTTGAAGACAGAAGCTGGAAGCCTCACTTGCAAAGGAAGGGAACATCTGGAAAATTACACGGGAGAGTTTGGCTCAACGGTGGGATGAGATGCTCCATTAGGCCTCTTGTCTCCTGGATCATTAAGTGGAGGGAAGGGCAGAGAAGAAAATATCCTGCCGGGCCAATTCCCACTGGCCTTGGGATGAATTCTCATGGCCACAGAGAATTTGACCTCTGCCCTTTAGGTAATGGGACCCATTATGCCATCCTGGCCTTCACATCCGGAAACTTTTATTGCATGTAATTTACAACGATCAGCACCCGAACTGCGACATTCCCATCCATCCATCCATCCATCCATCCATCCATCCATCCATCCATCCATCCATCTGCTTTTTCTTCTCTGCTTCCAGTTGTCTCCATTTCTGTGCTGCCTTTTGGTCCTGAAGATGAGCGATAACTCCTTAACTTTCTTGCCTAGCTGCTCGTAATCACTCAATATTGTCTTCAAGTCCTTTTTTGTGTCATTCGTCCCTACGTGTAGTAGTAGGAAAGGATAGTAATCTCTGGGCCTAATTATTTTGGTTAGGTTCCCAGCCATATCCTAGATTTTTGCTCCAGGGTGGCAACCTACCACCCTAGATTGTATGTCCGGTCTGCAGTTGGCTGGTTCTGTTCTTTTGAGAATAAAATCTCCTATCACCAACACTCACCTTCCTTTTTTGCACTGTGGGAAAAGTAGAGGATTTTGACTTTTTTTAGAGGTCAGCAAAAACCCCTGGACAGCCATCCCTCTCATCACATCGATATCGCTGCTTAGATAAAGTGTCTCCTTGCAGGTTCTGATGATGGCGCTGCTTCTCCAAAGTTCTGGCTACCAAGAAACAGAAGACGAAACTTGGCAATTCTATCTTATTTTATAAAAAATTTCAGCTTATTTTTAAAACTTTATTTGTCCACGAGAGCTGATGATTCTTGCAATATTATCTATATTTTATGAACGGTCAGTTTATGAACTGTCCACCAGTGGATTATCTTTTGGGATGACTTGTATGGTGTTGGGTTACTTCTGGCCAAGGACCACCTCATCTCGGTGCTTCGAAAGGAAACCACGGATGACTTGGGGAAACATGAGTTGGATGTTCATGCAGCAGGAGACAAATTAATCTGATGTGAACTCCGTCTTCCAGCTCCAGCAAAACCATTGCACCGCCTTCTCCTCTCTCCTCCCTGGCCAGATCACACCACGACCTGGCACGTTTTGTTTTGGGAGGGGGGGGGGAAGAGCCCAGCTTCCAACACGACCTTTGGAGATTAGAAACATTTGCTTGGCACATCATTTGGCTACACAAAGCAGGTCTGACAGCTTCATTATGGAGTTTTACAAACTGTTACTCCGTATTGAAATCCCATCGCGGCTTAATTTCAACCCCCCCCGCCCTTCCCAGCCTTTCCTTTCCTTTCCTTCCCTTCCCTCCCCACCTCTTCCTTATGTGGCTTCGTTATGTAGTTGGGAAGAAGAAGGAGGCGGGTGGAACGGACTTGACTCAAGGCTGTGATTGTCAGGCCTTGTTGTGTGTCGCGTGTGCGGAGGAGATATGCTAAGTACACAGACAAGCAAGATTGCAGCCTCTGCTATGTGTCATAACTCACTTCTCTATAGTCTGGGCTTTACATCATCCCTGGGGGGAGGGGGGGAAGCAGCTTTTTTTTCCTACAAAAGCCAACCCACAAATCAAATGCTAATAAATCACACAGCCATAACTACACAAATGCTGCCTTCTCAGACACATCTCCAGCTCAACACAGAAGTAAACACAACTTCTGGCTTGGCCCCAAATGAGAGTGTTTGGTGTGCATTTTTATTTTTTTTGTTCAGCAATAAGATGATGGGGAGAGGGGGAAAAAGAAAGAAAGAAAGAAAGAAAAAAAAAGAGGAAGGAAGGAAGGAAGGAAGGAAGGAAGGAAGGAAGGAAGGAAGGGGAGTGAGGGAGAGAGGGAGGAAAGGAAGAAAGGAGGAAAGGAAGAAATGAATATGGAAAGAAAGAAAAAGAAAGAAAGAAAAAGAAAGAAAGAAAGAAAGAAAGAAAGAAAGAGAAAGAAAATGCTTTCCACAGGCCAACAGAGTCATGAAGGTTCTCCTCCTTGCTATCTTTCCAAGGAGTTGTCATCCAAATGGTTTTAATTAAAAAGCTAGTTGCTGGGAGGAACGGCGAAAAATGGACATTTCAGCTAAGTTAGCTTGATTTGAGCATCCGGGATCTTGCTTCTATTTTTATGGGTGAATTTTTCTGAGCTGGACACTCAGATAATAGCCGCTCGTCAACGCTCTGAAACGAAGTAATTTGCTTAAGGCAAAAGCAAAATGGTCCTTTTTAAAAAAAAAAAGTTTCTATGAGCGTCAAGTGTAAGAAGGAAATATCACCCCCTTGGAAGCCAACACAGCCACAGAGAAGCGTCAACTGGGGAGGTCTAAGCAGTTGAGGAAGGAATTTTGATCGAGAAGTTCTTTGTTGTGGATCCGCCTCGTTTGCAAGTAATATTTCCTCCAGGTAGAAGGAAAGAGAAGAGGAGGAGGACCTGCAGAAGGCAAGATGGGGTCAGTTACCAGTGGCGATGGAGACCTCATTGGAAGAGCTGAAAGAACCAGGTTGGAGACAGATTGTCATGGAGAAAATCTGTCTGTGAGGTCACTAGGAATCAGCAACCTGATGGCACATCATCTGTCAATCCATGGATTCATCCACCCATCCATCCATCTGCCCATCCACCCATCCACTTGCCTGTTCATCCATGCATCCATCCGTCCGTCCGTCCATCCATCCATCCATCCATCCATCCATCCATCCATCCATCCATCCATCCATCCATGCATCTATCCATGCATCCATTGATCCATCCATCCATCCATCCATCCATCCATCCATCCACAAACTTTTCAGTCTTCAAGATCAGAGACCTGTTTGTGTAGCTCACTTTGTTCCATGCTGTGACATCAAACTCATTTAGGGGACTCATGGCGTACCCCTCAATCTGTTCTCCTAGCTTTTTATTTCAAAAACTTCAGCTTTAACTGGCGGAGAAGGGTTTCAAAGTTCAGTTTGAGTCAATAGGTAGGGGGATTTTCTCCTCTCAGCGGGAGACTTGGAGCAGTTGGGTGTCCTTGGAAAGCCATGGACAAGCAGGATGTTGTGGAGATCATAGACTCTGGCAGAAGATTCCTTCACCAGGGAGGAGTTAGTGGTGAGTGAGGAGTTAGTTCATCGTTTCCTAGCACCACCTTGGTGCTAGGAAATGATGAACTAGCTTTGAACTTTCTTGAGATGGCAAAGGAATTTGAAAACGAGAAATTAAGTGCTTTTAAAAAAGGCTTTCTCCCAAGTGCAGGTGAATTATTAATTTTAAAGCTTTGTTTCTGGTAGATCTGATTTATGAACTGAACCTCCCTCCCCCACAACCCAAGAGTGTAGCAACTGAAGCCCACAACTGCAGTGCCATCAGTTGGAAAAAGCAGACAGCTTTCCTAGCACCTTCCAAGGTGTCAGGAAGACTCAACTTATCCGCCTGTGCTCATTTTTTTTTAAACGCAGCCAAGATACTGCCAGGTGCTCAGTCTTTTCAACTGAAGGGCCAAAAGAATCCAGAATGGCAAAAAAAACCCTTAAAATCTTAAATCAATCTGCAGATGGATGTCCCGGGCATCTTATACGGTGACTCGAGGTTCTGCTCCTTTCTTGTGCCTCTGACTTCGGTGTGACCCTCCTTTTAATGGAGGTCAGGTTTATTAACCTGCAGAAATGAGAAACAAAGAGAAAGAGAGAAGCCAAGAGACACCCAACCTACAGAAGCTACCCAGCCACTTCATATAGTAAAGTTCAGTGGAGATTTAAGTCCTTTATTTATTTATGAGTTCAATCCGGCAGCTACCCAACTCCATGGTGACTCTGGGAGAGCTACAGGTAAAAATTAAAAGTCAACAAAGGATATCAAAAGAGGGGAAAAATGCAGAACGCTTGGTTCAAACAGTTTCTCTGGTAGTAGTTTATAGACTTTTAGCTTTGAGAAATGGGCTTTTTTGGGGGACCCTCCCCCAAAAACCTGGGCTCACAGGTGTAACCTTTTTCTTTCTGGCAAGACATTTGGAGATCTAATCGGATGTCATTTGTTGGAGGATATTAATTGATGAGAGACAAAAATCAGAGGCTGAAAGAAAGCTGATGCTTTTTAGTAACTTTTTCTTAGCCTGGAAAGGGGCTGGAGATGATTTCTTTACGTGTCTCTAAAGGAGAATATTTGTAGCTCAGGGTTGGGATGAGGAGCTCCTTGGTGCTCTCCGAGCTTGGTGGGTTTTCTTGGAGACGTTTCATCGGCGAACTAGGTAACAACATCAGTGCTAGAAGGGCTAGGGACTCAGCCTAGTTACCTAATTGGGTAATGAAACATCTGCAAGAAAACCACCAAGCTCAGAGACCACCGAGGAGCCCTCATTGTCTTCACTTGGTATAGGTCAGGGGTCGGCAACCTTAAACACTCAAAGGGCCACAAAGGTCAGAACCGGAAGCCCCCCGTTCAATTCTGGAGCCGACCGGAAGTCCGGTTTCCCCACCATAGTCTCCTCCTAGCACGGCGTCCTTTTTCCTCTACCTCTCCTAACCGAAAGCCCTATCAATCATGGAGCTGACAGGTGACAGGGAGCCACAGCAGAAGGATGAAAGAGCCACATGTGGCTCCAGATCCACAGGTTGCTGACCCCTGGTATAGGGTATAAATGGTATAGGGCTTCCCGCTTGAGTTAGACTAGAAGACCTGCAAGGTATCTTCCAACTCTGTCATTCTGTTTAAGCTTCTCCAAACAGCCACACTGTTCCCTTCTCCCCGTTCCACGAAGGATTAATCCCAAGCCACCTTCCATTTTGTGCATTTTTAGGCTCTCCGGTGTGTTGCTCTCTCTTTTCCCATCCCATAGCAATTTATTTCTATCCTGGTTTATGTTTAGCTCGCTTGAAGTCACGGATGCCACCTGAGCAAGTCAGCCTTCGAGATGATATGAGAAGTTTGCTCCCAGATTGAAGGCCACAATCTTGAATGACTATTATTTGTCAGGAAATTGTTAACAACCCCCGAGCAATTTCCCTTTCAGGTAAGAGAGCAGGTGACGGGTGACAGCAGGTAGGACAGCATATCAAACCTGGGGGGCATAACAGCCAGGTGGAGAAGGAACTTCTCTTTTCTTAGCAACTCCGAGAATTATCCTCCCACATCCATTATTTCCTTGGAGAGATGCCAGAAGCGATCTTGATATCAATGGGCAAAATCCTCCTGAGCTTTCTAGTCTGGTGAAATCTGGCAAGTTTAGGACCTTCCAAGAGACTCTTATTAAATCCTGCCAAGATTTTTGTTTACAAAGTTGTTTAAAAAGAAGTCAAAACCGAAAGGCACATCACACAACCCTTCAGCGCCAATTTAATTGAAACGAGGCAGGATGTTTGCAAAGTTCATCCACTTTTGCCCCGCAGAAGAAGCTACGTTATTAGTTGATTTACAATGATAATTGGAGTCAGTACATTTGCTCTTTCTGCACGGAGATTCGGATTCAACCTTCAGGATTATGCAATCCTGCCAATTTTAAAATGTAGAATTGATTTGTGGTTGATCCATTTCTGCCCTGAAGGTATCTGGTGAATGACTGTTGCTCTGAATGGCTCCTCTTACATTCAGGCTGTGCTCCAAATTGTAGTGTTGTGTGAAGCTCCGCTTGAAAAATGCACGTCGCTTGTAATTCCCCAACAATCTCGGATTTGCAACTTTACAAGAGACTAAAGGTTCTTACTTGACAGCTGCCGGAATCCTATTTGATGCTGTTGACATCTGTCTTCCTCCCCAAACCCTGGAAACAGCCAAGAGCAGAAGAAGCTATAAGAGGTCTAGCATTTATTCCAGGGAATCTACGAAAAGGTGGTGGGGAATATTCAAGGGGTAACTTGAATGATTGTGCTACAACATTCCTGGTTTATTAGTTGAGATAGTGTCTCCCAACATTGGCAACTCTTAAGGGATGTGAACTCCCAGAATTCCCCAGACAGCCAAGGCACGAAAAAAGGCTGGGGGACTTTGGGCCAATCACCAGGAGGTGGTGAGTTCTAGTCCCAATTTAAGCATGAAAGCTGGTTAGTTGCTTTTGGGTCAATCACCAGGAGAAGGTAAATTCTAGTCCCGCCTTAGGCATGGCGGCTGACTGGGTGACTTTGAGCCAGTCAGTTTCTCTCAGCCCAACCCACCTCACAGGGTTGTTGTCATGGAGAAAATAGGAGCGGGGGAGAAATATTAGACATCTTTGCTCTGTCTTGGGTTATTTATAAAATAGTAAAGGTGGGATAAATATCCAATAAATAATAAATTCAGGGACCTGACCCCATTCTAAGAGAGAATTGAAGAGGGGGGGGATGCCTAAATTCTCCCCCCACCCCCATTTCAGAGCTCAGGACATCTCAAAGGCCTCCCAGAAAGAATTACAATAGTGCACAGTTGGCTGGAAAGCATGTTCCCTGGAGGGCTGGGGGACATTTTAGGAAGCCAGCTAACCTAAATATATATATATTTAAATATATTGTTCTGGGAATCTGGAAACTTTTTCAAACCACGGGAAAGCACAATATTATTTGTGGGGAAGGGAATGTGTGTGGAAGAAGATAGTTTACATACCAAGGGAGAATCGCCCATCTGGTTTTTTTTTTTCCAAAATAAACCCGAGGAATAATGGAGGCGAATGTCTCCAAATAGTTTGTATATTTACACACTGGAAGAAGCCTCTCTTCTCCATGCTGCCTTTTTTTTCTTCTTTCATTCGTTCAAGAATGTCTGGTTTCAAGACCAGATGATTTCAAAGCTCCCTTTGGATTAAAAATAGCTCGCTTCTTTGAGAATGATGGACTTCCTGGGTGCAATTAGCGGGCCATTTTAAGAACAGGCTGCTGGATGAGATGAGCCAGGGAATATATATTCTGCTTTATATTCTGTAGTTCCAGCATCTGAAAGTTAGGGAGGGGGGAAAAAACACACGTTTGTCCCTTCTGCAGAGTTGGGAGCCTGAAATTACACAACGAGCAAGTTCCCAGACCTAGATATTGTCTGTCGGGATTTGAAGGTAGCGTTAATAAAACATTTCCACAGCTCTCCATAAATAATGGCCTTCATAGCCAAAACCCCAAACTCCACCACAAGGCAGAGAGATGGAAAAACTGGGAACCCTCTTTTAGTGATTAGGATGGATGCAGTCAAACAAGCCCTGTTTTTTGGGATGTGCTCGGAGCCAAGTGCCTCTCATTTCAAGGATACATTTACATGATGATAAACCACATTATCAATCCTGGTCTCCCTCGAGACGGCCTGCAGACTCTAATTCTACTAAGGGCTGCTGAACATCCACAAGGAACCAAAGTCGCTCCAGGCGCTGCTTGTGGCTGAAGTTACTAACATCTCCTTCTGGTTCTGCCAACTTGAGCTGCACCGGAGCTTTCCAAGGTGCTACTGGCTTCTCTTGGGCTTTTTTTGTAGGACAGAAAGGTGTCTTCTGCTCAGCTTGGAAGTTTTATTTTGATTTATTTATTTGTCTGTCAAGCATCAGTGGTGAGATTCAATTTTTTTTAACTACCAGTTCTGTAGGCAGGGCTTGGTGGGCATGGCAAGGGAAGGATACTGTAAAATCTCTATCCCCTCCCCACTCCTGGGGGAAGGTTACCACCGGTTCTCCGAACCACTCAAAAAGCACATTATTAAATTTAGCTATGCTCAAAAGGCAGGAGGTTTTCTTCTTCTTCTTCTTCTTCTTCTTCTTCTTCTTCTTCTTCTTCTTCTTCTCCCTCCCCCTCCCCCTCCTTCGCCTTCATCCTCC
>JAOYMU010000028.1:35288823-35305385 GCA_025802295.1 Psammodynastes pulverulentus
CCTCCTCCCCTTCCTCCTCTTCCCCACCTTCTCCTCCTCCGCTACCTCTTCCTCTCCTCCTTCCTCCTCCTTCCTCCCTCCCCCATCCTCTTTTCTCCTCCCTCCTCCTCCTCCTGCTGACGTTTTCCCTCCCTGAACTCTGCCTTCTGCATATCTACCCCAGCCGAAGGAAGCCTTGATGTCTTTTTAGACGGAGTTCATAAACTCGCAGTTAAGGAGAGCGGCTGGGCACAAAGGCAGGGCTTGTTGTGCTGATTGTTTGCCTCCTCAATGCGCGTTTCCTTAGCTTCGTGGAGGACTTGGCTCAGAGTTTGGCCTTCACCACGCACTGAATGAACAAGACAGCCATTATTTCCACCCCCGGCCTTAATTGCGGAAGCAAAATATGGAGGGAAAAGGCACCGGGGTGTTGTGAGTGGCTTTGAAATATGGCTGGGCCTCTTGCTTTTTCCTTTGTTTTGGGGAATGTCTAAAGGCAGCCCCCCTTTTCTGGGCCGTTTCCTGGGGGTGGGGGAGGGGGCAGCAACGCAAGGTAAAGGACGCAATGCAAAATCAGGGCTTGCACCAGGGTGGCAGGAGGACTGGGGCTTCCCATGGCCTTAGACGAACAGGTGGGGGCCCAAGAAGCTAACGGGGTTCTCCGTGTAACTGAAAGGACAAGATGATGATGATGAGGAGGAGGAGGAGGAGGAGGAGGATAGAATAACAAAGTTGGAAGGGACCTAGGAGGTCATCTAATCCAACCCAATCTATCCCAAATATTAGCCTCCACCTAGGATCGAACTCGCGGTCTCCCGATTGTGAGGCGAGATCTCCACCTCTAGGCCACCACAACGTCCCACGATGAAGATGGTGATGATACGTTGCTTGGTAGCACTGGGTGCTCAGATCGATTCAGGGAAGAAATAACCGCAGATTCAATGCTAAGAACACTTGATCTAGGCCAACAGCAAGGACTGCCATCAGCACAGAAGATGTTGTCGTGCCTGGAAAAAAGGACAATAGAACCTGAGAAGACGTTTTTCAGACAGTATTCCGGAAATGGATCTAAATTTGAAAAGGCCTTCACCCTTTTCAAAATCACAGTCACATAGAGAAGGCCTTTGGACAGTACATGGACCGACCACAGTACATGGGGTGGGCTGGAGACCCTGTCGAGAAGGTCTACCTGAGCAGAAACCCCTCAGAGCAGGGATCTCCAACCTTGGCAGCTTTAAGACTTGTGGACTTCAACTCCCAGAATCCTGGCTTCTGCGCGTACTGGAGAACCTTATTTCCAGATTATCCCTCGTGCTGCCCTAGTGGGCAATAGCGGACAGCGAAATTAAAAATAAGCGATTTGAGCTTCTGCCGTGGTGTCTCTTAATGATCAGGAAAGTTAGGCATCAAGATGGCGACTGCTCCATTTAACGTAGTTTTGGCTTTTCCCTGGTCCGGTTTTGAAAAAAGTCGCCGGGTTTTTAGAACTCTATAGGGGCATTTTTACGCTAGAACAAAAGGGTGAGGTACATTAGCACTTGAGATGATTTTTAAAGACCTAACTATGAGGTTTCTACAGAAGGTAACCTTGCACCATGCATGCTAAGCAAATAACTTGAAGTTGTATCTGCCTTGTAAATGAAGAATGGGCCCGCCACTGCTTTCAAAGTAGCCACGGAAGTCCTATTTTGACAGCGAGAAAATTATTAAACACAGAGAACATAATCATATGAAACTCTATAATCTTCTTCCTGGGAAGAAATCTAGGACTGTCTGAAAACCCACTGCGGTAGATGCTGATGATTGCAGATGAGTTAGTATCATGTAACTTCACTTAGTAAAACTGCACTTGCGAATTGAAAGCACAATTGAAATGTTACTTTGCAGATTCCTTTACAGGAAAGCAGCTGCCTGGCTCTTTTCTGAAGCAGTATTGAAGCTTTTGAAAATATTCTTAGGATTATGTGCATGATTTCTCTGGTGCTTCGGTGTTGGGAGTAGGGAGGGAGAACGGGAATGCTCCCTTGTGTGTTTCCTGGGAAATTTGAAACTCCCGGTCTCCTGTTTTCTAGCCTGATGCCTTAACCACTGCACCGAACAAGGTCTCACATTATTATTAGTAGTAAATTAATTCCATTTATATATGTACTGCCCGACTCCCAACTTCTCGGAGTGGTTAAATGTTAAAAACAATACAACAATAAACAAAGCCGAAGAGGGGAAGAGTTGTAACGAATTGAATTGTTTGGACATCCACTTGATTTGGAATGGAGACCCAATTCAAGCAAGCAACCAGAATAGAGCTGGAAGGGACCTTGGAGATCTAGTCTAACCCCCTGCACAAGTGGGAGACCCTGTTCCATTCCAGACAAGGGACTGTCCAGTCTTTTCTTAAAAACCTAAAGTGATGGAGCACCCACAACTTCTGTTGCACTGGTTCATTGTCCTCACGGTTAGGAAGTTTCTCCTTAATTCCAAGTTGCTTCTCTCCTGGATTAGTTTCCATCCAGTGTTTCTTGTCTTGCCTTCTGGGTGCTTTGGAAAATAAGTTGACCCCCCCCCCCGTTCTTTGTGGCAGCCCCTCAAATCCTGGAATACTGCTGTCATGTCACCCCTCGTCCTTCTTTTCTGCAGCCTAGGCATATCCTGTAGACTGGAATATATGTTGGGGTTCAGTTTTGGAGCAGTTTCTTGAGTGAATGCTGTCATTTCTCCCAGGAAGCCTCGCTAGGGAGTTATTCGTCTTGCAGCCGATGTTTATACCTCACACATTTCAGGCTTTCTGTGCTCTTGCAAGAAAAAAAAATTGTCCTTAATGGTGTGTCATGAAACGGGATATCAATCCACAGAGACTGCTTGACCAAAGAGGCGAGGTGAAAAGCAAAACGACATTCGAAACGCTATCAATGCACGTTTGTTGTGTTGAGGTTGAAATGTTTTGAAACGTGTCGGCTTCTGTGCCACGGCGTATTTTTCCCGTGCCATTCCCCCATCTTTTCTTCTTCCCCTTCTCGTCAGTGAACTGTTCCTTCTACTGGATGAAAGCCATTCCTTCCCCCACTGTGCTTTGTGGCTGAGGGTTTTTTTTCCCCATTCATCTCTGCTGTAGCTCCTATTAATCAGCCCCTAAAAATGTTTTCAAAGGACTGTAAAAAAAAAAAAAAAAAGAAAGAAAGAAAGAAAGAAGAAGAAGAATTTGCTGGGGCTTTGAAAGGCTGTGATTGCATGTTTGAATGTCCATTTGACTTCTGTCCCCATCTGGTAAGGGAGAGATAGCTGGCATTGAGGTGTGGGTTTTCTGGAAAATGTGGGCTTAGAAAAATTTCCTGTACTTTTACGATAATTTTAACTTTTCCTGTACACGAACACTTTTAAGACTTGCGGACTTCAACTCCCAGAACGTGGCAGGCTGGGGAATTCTGGGAGTTGAAGTCCACATGTCTTAAAGTTGCCAAGATCCCTGATATAGATGGAGTGGGTATTTGCTTTTGTGCATCCCCTGCCCCACCCCCTGAGGGTTAAATACATTAGGAGTTAGAAAAGCAATCAAGTTGTGGTGGTTGTAGCAACAAGCATGTGGAATTGGCCGATACATATCATCCTCCTGAGTTCTGTTAACTTACCAAATGTCCAGAAACAGTTTCAGAACAAAGTGTGTTTATAAAAAGAAATTCTGGATTTTGACTTCCCCGAGGAATTTGTGATTGGCAAAAACTTTGCTCATTTAAGCTTGTGTTTCCAGACCCTGATTCTCTGTCCAAAGAATGAATTCTTTAGTGAAGGTTTGGGTTTACTATTTGTCTCCACCTGCTGGGTGAGAAACAATATTTGGGCTACCTAGTTTTGCTCAAACGGGTCCCTTAGAAATAAAAAATAATAATAAATGGCTAGCAAACTTCAAAACCTTAATTTGGAGTTTTGGCAGCGATGGGTTTGTCTCATTGACACTCGCTGGGTTTTTGCTGGCTAATAGTGCAGAAGGAAAAAAATTTGTTTCCTTTCTCATAGAATTCAGAACATGGTTTCGGTGCGTGAAAAGAATGTGCAGCGCTTCAGATTTGAAAGGTGATTTGGAGTAGACGAGAGAGTACATGTTGGTAGCTCATGAAAGCAGCCGCGTGTCTCTCCAAGCTCTTCATGGCTGCTTCAATGAGATGTCATCCGGTCTTGAATCTGCAATCTCTTAAGTGTTGGCATCTTTTTCTGGAAGTTGAATTTCCTGGTAGAAGTTAATTATCACCACATAAGTTGAAATAACTTATTCATTCATTTACCTTTATGGAAAATATCTGCGGGAAATTCTTCTTATTTAACCACGGAAAATTTTGGGGAACAGAATTGAAAACCTTTGAGGGTGAGATTTTGCACCAAGCTATCATCCTCTTAAGGGCCCTTTCTTCTTTTTCTTGTGGTAACTCTTCAATCCTCAACATCTTTTTCTTGTATCATTGAAATCTGAGCTGGTCTTGCGTGATGGGATGAAGTGATGCTGTCAGCGTGTTGTCTTTCTTCCATGCTGTACAGCTGCACTTGTCAGACTAATGGAAAAATCAAGTCTTATTTTGACCTGAATTTGATATACTATTGATTTCTTTGTGTTATGTAGGTGGTAATGCAGGACGTTGAATTCCTTAATCTCTTTGCAGGATAAGTTGCCAGTGGAGAGGTTATTCGTCCCTGACATTTATTATTATTAATACGATAAAAGCAGGAATGTTTGAACTCCTGCGGTGCCACATTCACTTTGATCTGGCCTTAACCTTTGAACCAGGAGGCCCCACAATGTCACGCAAGCAAACATAGAGCCAGTCTATGTTGAAAGAAAGCATGAGTTCCATGTTTCACCATGTTCTTTCCTTGCCTTTCCCTTCCTCACACTGATTAGGCACACCAGGTTGCAATTTTCAGGTTTCCAGCCCCCTAGCTGAGGGGGTCTCCAAATTTGGCAACATCAAGACTTGTGCGGACTTCAACTCCCAAAATTAAAAGCTGGCTGAGGAACTCTGGGAGTTGAAGTCCACAAATATCTATGGAGATTCTTAGTCATCCAGATCATGGTTGTCCCAAAGGTGCTTTTTTTTTCCAAGAGGCTGAAGAAGCTTCTTGGATGAGAAGCGAAACGTCTTCAAAGAAAAACCAGAAAGTCTAGTGGCCTCTTGAAAAAAGCACCTTCGGGACTTGAAGTCCACAAGTCTTAAAGTTGCCAAGTTTAGAGTCCCCGGACCTGGCTAAATAACCAGTTGTTGAAAACAGGGTGACCATCTTTGTCAAACCAAGGACTGAACTTGGCTTTTTTGTGATAGGTTGAGATTGTTCTTCACGAGTCAGAGAAGGTGAGCAGAAAGGTTGCACCAGATGAAAGAACGGGAGACTCGGAGACAAAGATAGGTTGAGGTGAGCTGGCCTAATGCAGTCAGCAAAAATAACCATCAGTGGCTTCATATGGCAAGAAAGAATCAAAGTAAAAGCTTTGTTAAAAAAAAAAGTACTCCTTTCCCTGGTGGGAGAAAGAGAAAATGAAGTCCAGGTGTTCCTCAATGTTCCTGTATCCTGGACAACATCTGGCTTCCATTTCCTTGTGCATCCTATTATTGCTTCCTGTAGGACATCTTCTTGCTGCCTTGGCTCTTCTGGGCGCTTCCTCATTGTCCTCAGTGTGGATTTTTTGACAAAAGTCGGAAAAGAGAAAGCTCCTATTCCCCTGCTCTTGTCCTCCCATCCTGCAGCCCTCTTTGCAGCGTAGAAACCCAGCCCGTGAATATTTCAAACGCTGCTTTACCATTAAGCATCGATTATGAGCTCCTGCGTTTTTAATCCAGACGAAAGAGGGTCTAAAAATAAAAAGCTGCCCGTGACTTTGATGAGGGAAACGAAAAACAGGACAGCAACATGACAGTTTCCCTACCTCACTCGGGAGCTTTTATCTTCCATCGACCGATTGTGGTCAGCCTCCTCTTCTAAAGTTAGACTGTTGGCTTTTCTCCCAGCAAAGAGAGTTTTATCTTTTTAAGGAAAACTACCACCTAGTGGTGTTGAAGGGCTCCTAATGTTACTTCTCCGAAATAGAGATAAACAAGGCTAACTCCAAAAGACGCTGTGAATCAAAGCTATTCTAATCAGGGGGATCCAGAAACGCTTGGGAAATCCATCGGAAAACCCAGTGCTGGATCCTGACGGTTTGGTCCCAAGGCTCCTTCAACGCGACTAGGTTTTGTAAAGATGTGTTTACACGGGTTTTCCTGTTGCTCGCTTTTGGGTGTTGGTGAATTTGGGAATGCGCTGTGAACACGAACAAGTGTCAGTGGAGAAAGGGGGAGTGATGGAGTTGGCCATGCTGATGTCTAGGACAATTCGTCATGGCCAGCTTGTCATGGCCAACTCGCCATGGTCAACTCGCTGCAGGACAACTTGCTGCGGCACAAGAGTTACCTTAATATCAAAGAACTGGTGGAATAGAATCATTGAAGAAAGGATGCAAAAGGAGGGACAGAATGAAATGGGAATGGCAAAAATTAAAATAATTTTTATTTATTGTAAATCATTCAATAGATTCATCAAATTGTCCTGCAATGAGTTGTCCTGAGGTGACTTGGCTGTGGTGAGTTAATCATGTTGTGTTGGCCATGTTGTGTTGGCCATGTTGAGTTGGTCATGTTGAGTTGGCCATGGTGAGTTGGCCACAGCAAGTTGGCTGTGGCAAGTTGTCCCATTCCCCAGATTTAGGAGGGGCTTAGTATAAGGCACTTTCACAGGGTGGTCTTAAGAATGCTTCAGCAGGAGAGCAACCATCCCTTGGTACTTGAGTTTTGCCTGTAGTCTTTCCTTTTCTTTCTGATGCCTTGGAGTTACTGTTTCAGATTAATGAGATGCAATAAACAACTGGGCTAGAATGGCTGTTTTTCCTCCTGCTCTCTATAGCGTCTTCCACCAATATGTAACACTACAATCAATCAGTCATATCCGGTTCTTTCTCTACCGAAGTTGAGTTCTCTTGTCTGTATCATCAGTCTGTAAGCTAGAGACATTCGTGTTTTACCTTGCCTAAATCTGTCTCTTCTTATCCCCTCAAAAGGTGGCCAACAGGCTATGTCCTTGCATTGCTGTTATTTAATTTAGTTGTAAACGACCTCGTTTCTTTCCAGCTAAAACACACAAAAGGAGATGATCTTCTTTATTTTATGCTGATGATGTCATCTTTGTAACTCTGGCCCCTCGGAGTGGCTTGCATAGATTATTTTTGACCCCTGGTTGCCTTGGAAACTGACTAATGATTAATTATAAAGAAGAAAAAAGCGAGCCGTGGATATGGTTGAAAAGTTCCCCAAGCGCATGGACACTTATTTCAGTAAACAAATCCCCACCCCTTGTTCCTTTAGCTACCTTATTTTTCTTCATTTGGAAGGTGACTTGCTCGTTATGATGTAAAATATCATCGGTCAGCAATTAAATGGATTTGTAAAGTTATGTACATGTCAAACACAAACCAGTTCCATGTGTGTATTAAAAAGGACGTTGTTTACACTGAAATTCGGGCTGCACGTTTCCCATTTGATAAGAAGTCCTTGCCAAACTAACAGCATTCCAAACAATTGTTGAGGTCATCTGTCTGTCTGTCTGTCTGTCTGTCTGTCTGTCTGTCTATCATCACAGTTTCTGGAACCCTTGGATGCATCTCTTGACTCCAGATGCTAGTTGATAATGACATGGTGTTTGATCTTCCCAACATTGATGGGAATTAGAATTAAGGGTAAGACTGAGAGGGGCAAAGCTATCCAGGACTCGTGCCAATTCTGAAAAGACTTGCTACTTTTACATAAATGGTCATATCGTTGACATGGAACATGGGGCATCAGATGTTTTTCCCCACCATGTCTGAGGAGGACCCCAATCACACTCTTTGCTGCGCTGGCTGGTTGTGGACATTTTTCCATTTACAGGACACCATGGATACTGATGGCAGTAGTTGAATGTTGGGCTAGAAGTAGTGAAAATCAGATTATAAGCCTTGACCAAGTATTTCCTTGAAGGCTCCTTCTGGCCACGTTGACCCCGATTCCTTCAGCCTCATCCTAACTCACTTCCTAAGAGTAGCATGCAAGAGAGGAGTTAAATGCATGGCGGAGGATTCCTTGAAGGAAAAAGAGGATTACGCCATCTGCTTAATAACAGTGGAAGTGCCACAACCACAGAACCGAAGAAGGTCACTCTAATAATGAGGAAACGCAGAGATGATTGCATTTCCATCCTCTTCGGAAGAAAGCCCTTAGACAGATTTGAGAGATCAGGCTGTCGCCTGGGTTTTTATTCGCAGAGGAAGGAGCCTCTCACAGATTCAAGCAGCCGTCTACATGCTAACTTCCTGACGTCGAGTTATTTGGCAGGATTTCAGCAAGAGGATCTCGGTGCCTGAGAAGCCACGTTCGCCTGGGTTTTGACTAGTCCAGGGTTATTTTAAGAGCCGCGTCTCTCAACTGCATGGAGCCAGCCGGTTGCCTGGTTTGGGTTTCACACTGACTGAAGAAGCAATACTCTTGTTGTTCATTTATCGAGAGTGTGGGCTGAAGCAGGCCATCTGTCCAGAAATGTTGTCAGTATCACTTATGTGTAGGCTGGAGAAACAAGAGGGAGAAGTGTGTTTGATGTGATTTGTGGAGAACAGATGCGTGGACTCAAAAGTCAAGGAGGCCTTCTTGATGTCAACGTTTCTAGAACTCGCGTCGAAATGCTGAACGCGGTTCAAGCTGTAACCTGAACCTTTGATGGTTTCTGAATCCTTGGTACTAGGTCATCCTCAACTCAGGACCCCAACAGAGCCCAACATGTATGTCACTAAGCGGGATAGTGATTTTTTTGGCCCCGTTTTCACAAAGTTTCTTGCCACAGCTATTAAGTGAATCACTGCAGTTATGAAATGAAAGCATGCTTGTGGAGTGGATCTGCCTTCCCCGTTGACTTTGCTGGTCAGAAGGTCACAAAAGGAGGACCACGTGCACGGGCCCCCCCCCAGAACACTGCAGCTGCCATAAGTATGAGTCAGTTGCCAAGCGTCCGATGGGGATGCATTTGTATCACAGACCCTGGAGATGCTACAACAGTCATAAGAAATGGTCATCGCTCGCCGTTATAACTTTGAACGGTCTCTGAATTAATGGTTATAATTTGAGGATTACCTGTTCTTGGAAACCCAGTTCTTCCATTCCTGGATCCCTAATGAGAGAGAGAGAAACTTCCTGGAAATATCAGCCTGGCTCTCATTCCTGACCATTTCTCTGGCCCACAACTGCAGAGGGTGTGAAGGAGGGAGCGTTACGTAAGAACTTCCTTTATCGCCTGGAAAGAATGACAAGCGTATTTCATTCGGTTCCAGACCCCTGCCATAAAGTGAATTATGACAAAATGAAGCAAGTCCCGCAAATATTTTGGCTTCCCAACGCAAATAAAAAGGATGTGCACCCTGTACTGCAGTCTATTAAGCGCTCGACAGCATTACGTCTCAAAAGACGAGGTCCATACCTTAATTACAAAACACTTTATTGTTTAACTTTAAAAAACCCTGGTCCTCAAGTGAGCGAGTCGTATCCTCTTGCTGGTGGAGGGCCTTGTAAAAAAACAAAATCTGGAATATCTGTAAACAGCAGTAAACTGAAGCATGATAAAATGAGGAATGCCCATACTTGGAGTTGTTGAAACGCTTGCAGGCATGTTTTGGGTCAAGTACTGGTTGTATTGTAAACTGGGTTTGAAGGACCCAGTTCAATATTTTCAACTGAACTGGGTCCCATCAAACCCAGTTTTCACAGTATTGAAAACTTGAGTTTGAAGCTAGAACTAAGGAGAAATTTCCTGATGGTTAGAACCATTGGTCAGTGGAAGTGAGTTAGGTAGAAGTATTTTTAACCGTTTGGTTGTGTCTGAATATTGGAGACTTCATAGGCAAGTTGTCTCCAGGCTGTCAAGCACGTCTTCTTTCAGTTGTTGGATGTTCATCTTGGTAATCGCTTTTTGATGGTATCAAACCAGCGACTTCTTTGCTTGTCCCTTCTTCTTGGTCCACTAACCATTCCTAGCATCATTGACTTCTCCAATGAATTTGCACACACGACACGGCCAAAGTAAATCAGGCGTAGTCTTGCAATCTTGGCTTCTCGTGATGTGTCTGGTTTTATACCATGCGGTGTCTTTCTGCTGGTAGCTCTGGCTATCCATGCTGTATGCAATAGTTCTATAGATCGGTACATGGAAATTAATAAGACCTGTGGCTGGTCCTGGAGTCTTCAGAGGAAGTCCACTTGACCAGTGGAAGTGCTCTGGAGTGGTGTTTTTTTGTTAGGCTATCCCAGGGGGTCAGCAACCCGTAGCCCTAGAGCTGCATGTAGCTCTTTCATCCCTCTGCTGCGGCTCCCTGTCGCTCAAAATATGTGTCACGGTCACCAATTTGTGACACCCACCGACACGCAATTTTCAACCCCTGATAGGTTTTGTGGCTCCCGGTGTTTTCTTTTTGGTGGGAAATGGATCCAAATGGCTCTTTGAGTATTTAAGCGGTATATAAATCTAAATCTAAAGTGCTTTAAGGTTGCCGACCCCTGGGCTATCCAATGTAAACCATCTGTTTGCCAGAGTATTTCCAAGTGGAGATGCAACGTTGGGTTGATACCCACTTCTAACGATGACTTCTCCATTCTGTTCTGCATGGTTATTCCAACGATCTCTTATTAATTCTGCACCACTTTCCTGATCCGTGCCATTTATTGCACTTGATATTCCCTTGCTTTGATTAATTTGGTACTTAGCTTATCATAAGAGAGCCGAGAAATGAAATGGCGATCATTACTCAGAGATGAAAGGGGACATCATAGTAGACCCTGGGCTTTCATCGGTCGAAATGCGCTCAACAACGCGTCCGAAATTGGGGCAGCAACAAGATAGGAAATTATCGAGCTTGTATGTTTCTTCACAACAAAGATAAATTAAGGAGGGTGGGGGGTTTAGTCTACGATGTCCTTTTTTTCCTGAAGCAGAGGACAACTGTCTCATTATGCAGATAAGAGCGCTGAGGAGATGCAGTTTTTCTGATGGCCGGGGCCATTGGTCTATCTGGCTTTTAAGTTCCCAGTTTTTATGAGGAAATGGGAGGCTCGAGACAGATTGGAAGAGGCTGTAATTAATTAATTTATCAGGCCTGTTCCATCATGCTAATAGAATTAGCATACTCATTCTGATTCATTGCTCTACACCAGTCCTTTTGTGCATAAACAAGCCGAGGGGTGTAACCTTTGGTTGCAACCTTGCTTTCTTCATTTCATCAAGCGGTTCCGTCTCTTGCCAAGTACCCGCATTTGACTGATGAAAATTGCCCTGCTCTTTTGGGACGTGCTTTACTTATGGGGGACGCTGGGCTTATCGAGAGAGAAGAAAACATGGTTCCCCTCCCCCCCCATATCTTTTGGAACAGCACTGAAAAAAACCCGTACAACCTTTACAGCATCCCCATGGTCATGTGATCAAAATTCATACATCTTGCACCGGGTTTGTACTTATGACGGTTGCAGAGTCCTGGGGTCATGTGTTCCCCTTTTGTAGGTGACCATCTGCCAATCAAAGTCCATGGAGAAGCCAGGTTCACGTAACCATCACGTTAAGTTAACAATTTGCAGTGGTTTACTTAACGATTGCAGTGGTTTACTGAACAATCATAGTAAGAAAGGCTGCAAAATGGGGCGAACCTCACTTAACAACTGTCTTGTTTAGCAACAGAAACCGAAAGGATTCTTACCTAAGGAAGCAGTAGCCATTTGTGCGGGACCAAATCCTAGTGAGTCAGGTCACGGTTGTGTTCTCCACGCTGGAAGTCCTTCTGGGAAGTTCAGGGGAGCCATCTTCTCCTTAAAACACACACACAGACACCCCTATTGTGACTGCACAGAATGCCGGGAGAGAGCGACAGACGTGCCGTTCAAAAAAGTAGTTTTTGCACCATGATTTTGAAGGCAAAGGAGGTCCAGGCAGAAGAAGATAATCGTGGCTTCAAAATCTAAGGGATGGTTTGGACAAAACAGCCCTTTTTCGTGCGGCTGTTGATCAAAATAGGATGGCCAACATGATCGCCAACGTCCGATGATGCAGAGGGCATAAGAAGAAGACGATGACTGTGGGTTTCCATGGGTTTTACGCATCGCCATAACTTCCAGTGGTAGCTAACCGTTTTCAAGGTAGACAGGAGTTGTTTACTCTCACGGCTGATAGGAAAAAAAACATACAAAATCGACACCCGTATAAAGATTGTTAAAAGTCTGATCATTCCCTGACTGTCAGGCTTTGTAATCCTGGGAAGAAGAGAAGACAATTTACATGACAGATGGTTAATAGTTGTGTTTCTTTTTAAGCTTTTGTGCCTTTAATAGGCTTGCCTATTAAAAGGCTCAGAGGGGGGAGAAAGAGAGCTTTCTCTGAAGATGTTTTAAGTCCAAAGGAGCGATTTCAAATGAACTTATCCCTGACAATAAGCCATGAATCCTAAAATGCCTGCATTACAGGCAGTGGTGGGATTCAGCAGGTTCACACCGGTTCAGCCGAACCGGTAGCCAACCACGCCCGGCCATGCCCCTTGTCTCGGATGAGGCTGATATATCCGACAATGGCTTTGACTGGGGTCTCGGTGCTGGTCGAGGCCGAGGGCATGGTGCAGGTAATCCCCGACTTAACGACAGTTCATTTAGTGACCATTCAAAGTTACAACAGTGCTAAAAAAAGTGACTTATAACCATTTTTCACAATTACAATCGCTGTGGCTTTCCCAGGACCGTGTGATCCAAAATCCAGATGCTTGGCCACTGGTTCATATGTATGACCATTGCTGTGTCCAAGGTCAGGTGATCCTCTTTTGTGACCTCCTGACCAGCAAAGTCCATGGGGAAGCCAGATTCACTAACTGATCAACTTATTCATTTAACAACTGCGATTCCTTTAACAACTGCGTCAAGAAAGGCCGTAAAAGAGGGCTAAATTCACTTAACAATGGTCTCACTTAACCACAGAAATGTTGGGCTTAAAAATTGAGGATTAAAAATTCAATGAATAAATTAGCTGTACTAAGCTGTAATAGTTATTCGGTCTAGTTTATGTAACAAGGTCAGTGCATTTTATAAGCTGGAGCTGCCTAAACCATCAGCATTAATTTCAACATAATAACAACTGAAAGAAATTACCATTAAGGTTTGTTTTTTTCTTTCTAAAGGTAATGGGACAAATTGCCTGCAGATGCCGCGAGACGAATTGTTTTTAATTTGATTCATCGTGGGTTGCTTTAGTGCTTTAGGGGTACTCCAACCTTGGGAGCTTGAAGACTTGTGGACTTCAACTCCCAGAATTCCCCAGCCAGCCATGTTGGGAGAAATCACAGTGTACTTGAGATGCCCCATGGAGTGGGTTGCAGGATATTTTGCAATCCCCTTCAAGCAAGCGAGGATAAAAGGTCGAGCAAGTCTCAAAAGAATGCTAGTTTCCCTGGATGGACCCTTTGGTGGCCTTCAATCCAGCGAGAAAGCGGTGCTTGAGGTCTCTTTGCGATGCTTCTTGCTCACAGCAGACCGAGCTCACCTCCTGCCCTTTCCCACCTTGTGCCAGAGTGGAGGTAATGGATCTGGCAGACTCAGCACTCCAGCGTAGCGATGTTGAGCCTCCAGCTATTAATTAAAGTTTCCATTTTCATCAACCCGGTTGGAGACGTAGAGATCGAGAAATGCCCTTGCAACGTCCATCTGAGAGGGAAGGTGGAGGCAACCCACCAAGCCTCCCCTCCCCTTTTATTTTACAGACCCCATTCAGTGATGGGGACCTACTGATGGAGGGGAGAGGGACTGGTAGGCAGCCACTGTTCATATTATTTGTAATAATAATTCCTATGATGGTACTTTAGAACAGGGATCTCCAACCTTGGCAACTTTTAAGACTTGTGGACTTCGGCTCCACAACCTAAGAATTCTGGGAGTTGAAGTCCACAACCTGCTCTAGAATGTGTATTCTGCACAGCTGTTTCACCAGATATACCCAGATGCAAGGAATCGTAGTTACAAGTAAATTTATCCATCCTTAGCTTGGGATTCGACAATGTAGAAACCCCATGCTGGCTGGGGAACTCTGAGAGTTGAAGTCCACAAGTCTTAACGTTGCCAAAGTTGGAGACCCCTACCTTAGAATACTAGAGTTGGAGGGGCCTCTAAGTTGGAGACCATGGTGTCCAACTATGTACTCATTGCAGAAATCCAAATTAAAGCCCTACAGTGGTCCTTCTGGTCTTCAGTTGAACACACGCAGCTGTGTCTATCTGGGTCATATCCGAAACTATGTCTGTTGATGGTTGGGATTTATGGAGCACATAAACCAACATACCTGGAAGACATTACATCGGAAAAAGACGATCGAGGCCAAAAAAGATGAAAAGATCAGAGGGGCAGGAAAACCAAACTGGAATTTATATACATCTCTTAAATTCTCCCCAAGGCACTTATTTCTTTTATATACTAACTAGACTTAAGGAAAATCGAGATATGCCCCAAAGATTTGACATACTTCTTCTGAACTATTTTAACAAGCCAGATGCATTATACCTTCTGCCCTGTTGGGGTTGCAAATAAATTCCTCTCTTCCGACATACGTGTATTTGGAGCCAGATGGAAGCTGTAATTCATTGCTTTCCAAGGAGACGAAGCCGGGAAGTTGAAGAAACACTTTTTTTTTTAACAAATGTTTCAGCTCAATGGATCCTCTGTTCTTTTAGGTTTTCAGCCTTCTGTGAGTTGTAGAGGCTTAAAGTGCAAACACAGAGAGTTCCAAAGCACTTTCCTCAAGGTTTCAAACTACATCTCCCAACATCCTTTTCCTGAACTGATTTTCCTTACCTGAACCATTACTGGATGAACATATCCACGGATCCCTTCTGCATGGATGACACAAGAAATGAACTTGATATGTCAGTGGTCTAGAAGTCTTTTCCAAAGGCAACTAAATTTCCTTAGGGTTTTTTTTTCCTTTTGAAAACGTTTTACTTCTCATCCAAGATGCTTCTTCTTTATCCAGCTTCTTGGATGAGGAGTGAAACATTTTCGAAGGAAAAAAAGCAAGAAAGTCCAGTTGCCTTTTGGGGAAAAAAGAAACCTTTAGGATGGGGCAACCATGACCTGGAACAGGAGTGTCCAACCAACTTTAAGACTGGTGGGCTTCAACTCCCAGCATGCCGGTTGGGGGATTTGGGGAATTGAAGTCCACAAGTCTTAAAAGTTGCCTTGGTTGGACATTCCTGACCTGGGTTGATTGAGAAACTCCACAGACATTTGAAAAGTCAACTCGTAAAAAGCGTGCTCAGACAGAGTCCTTTGCTTTCTCCCTGAAGGTGTTTTTTCCCCTGGATTAAGGGATAGAAACAGCTGCAAAACAGTTTATAAGTGGATCTTCTGATAGTCCTTAAATAAAAATGCACGGGGCCCTTTCTCTCTCAACAGTTCCTTGCTACAAGGGTGACCTTTTAAATGCCAGGCCCTTCTTCCCAGTGCGAATGTGTAAAATTCTTTGCCAACTGCCTTTCCAGAAATATTTATCATTTTCAACCTCTCTCTCTGCTAAAAGATCTCTTTGCTTTTTTAACAAGCCATATGTGGCTCTTTGGATTGCTCGAAGCTCAAACATTTGTCTCCTCTTTTTCCCTTTCTCTCTTTTCTTCTTTTCCTTTTGCATAACACCAGTGTTGCTAGAGAGAAACAACACCTGTGTCTTGCCCAGCGCACTGTTAGTCATTTCTTGTAAGACGGTTCTGTTTGTGTTCATTCTCTCTCTCTCTCTCTCTCTCTCTCTCTCTCTCTCTCTCTCTCTCTCTCTCTCTCTCTGTTCAGTTCATGATTATTGGATCAAAATAATGTTGAGGTGCCTCCTCTGACCCATTCACATTATGAATTGCACATGGAGTGTTACTGCATGAATCTCAGAGTCTGGAAATTAAAGATGTTGGTTGTTGGCAATAAGTCTGAGTTAACATTCATGGTGGCTTCGCCGTGCATAGATGATTACTTACATGCTATTACTGACCCATAATAATGGGATGGGGAGCAGTAGATCTTCTCCTGAGGAGCAGTGGTGCATTCAAGGCCAATAATATGGGTTGGCAGGAGGAGCGTTTTCTTCCTTGGGCCGCAGAAAATATACGTAAATAGCGCATAGACTCGGAAGGGGATACACAGATCTAGTTGGCTGAATCGAATTGACCAACAGGATGGTCATTTTCTGGAATTCTATCCTCTTTGGCCAAATGGAGCACAATCCCTCGCTGAGTAACTGTGACCAAGGAGGAGCTACCCTACTAGCCTTGAATGTGGGTGGAATTGCAGGATCCGATCGGAGTCGGTTCACCATGAAAAAAGGTTTATTTTTCCATGTTTTGGGTCTTGTGCTGAAGCCCATTGAGAGCTTCTTTCTCTCTAGAACAGGGGTCTCCAACCTTGGCAACTTTAAGACTTGTGGACTTCAACTCAAACTCAACTGAAAGCTGGCTGAGGAACTCTGGGAGTTGAAGTCCACAAATCTTAAAGTTG
>JAOYMU010000028.1:35499077-35510444 GCA_025802295.1 Psammodynastes pulverulentus
TTCAAGAAAACTTGCTATCAACTGTTTGTGGTTGCATTGACCCCCACCCCACCCTGTCAACAATACAGAATAACTCAGGTCATGGCTATCAAACATCAAAACATCTGCCAGGCTGTCCTACCTCCTTTACATGGATGATCTGAAGCTGTATGGCAAAACACCATCTGAAATAGAACCACTGCTCAACACTGTCCATACATACAGCCAAGACATTTCAATGGAGTTTCAACTGCACAGATGTGCCACGATCATCATCAAACGGGGAAAAAAATAGATAAAACTTGAAAGAATCCAGATGCCCCATGGAAATAACCTCTGGATGAAACATTACTAAATACCTGGGCATCCTTCAAGCTGACAACCTCCAGCACACTGGAGCTAAGAAGAAAGTTAGCAGTGAATACATCGTAAGAGTGAAGAAGATCTTAAAGTTCAAACTCAAGGGAGGAAATACCATTAAAGCAATTAACACCTGGGCAATTCCAGTCATTAGATGCACAGCTGGAATAGCGGGGCTGTACTCAAGCAGAACTAAATGTCCCTGGTAGGAAGGCCAGAGAAATAATGACGATGAGTCATGCCCTTCGTCCACAATGAGGTTGACAGACTCTACTTACCAAGGAAAATAAGTAGGTATGGAATGTTGCATCAGACGGTTAAAGAAGGGGGAAAAGGGGGGACATTGGAAGAATAGTGAAGGACTGAAGGAGAGTGAAGAAGACACACTGAAGCAGTATTGGTACTAAAGTTTTTTCCAACTGTACTTCCATCTATTTGACCCTAGCCACCCAACCAATCACAGAATTGATTGAGCTTTGGTTGCATCAGGAAATCAAGACCACAGTTATTCAACGGTGACCTTGTGCTTTGATTTGCACAATAAAATAAATTTGGTGAAGTCTGTAAGCCCTGAAGCGATTTTCCCATGGTTCACAGGAGTGGGGAGGAAAAGGGCCCTTCAAGTGCTAAGAGAGAGGTCTGTTGCTTTGTTTAACCTGAGCCCAGGTTCCTGGCTTACGTATTTCCCCATCACCTTTTCCATCGGTCTAAGACCATCTGCCTTCCCTAACAAACTGCATAGTTATAGGTCAACCCGTGTTCTATATTATATTATATATATATATATATATATAATTCTGGACCATTGTATCCTTTTCTGCTTCATGACAAAGGAAATGCGTAATTTTTTTTCCCCAGTGAGCAATCGGCTGTGCAGAGTACAATTGTTGCTTTCAGATTCTTCAGCTTCTCAGAAGCTCGGAAAAATCAACCTAATTATTTTAGACCACAGAAACCTTTAGCATCTCCCTGATTTGCATTCTAAGTCCTGGAGCAAGAGAGAGGGGAAAAAACACAACCCAGCTCTTTGAGAAGAAAAACAAAGGGGGCAAGGCAGAGGTGAAACCTCTGTGGCCCAGGAAGGGGCTTTGGCTTGCAATTGATTTGTTCTCCTGTGCCAAGACGCTGGGCCCAACTCAATATGGCCTTTTTGATTTACAAGCTTCCCTAATGCAAGGGAGGTGTGGAGCTGCCCGCCCTTAATAGCCTTATTTATATTGGCTCTCATCCTATTTTTTCCTCTCTCATTAAGCGCCATCATTTGGGTCTTGGGATGGAATGGATTGCAACCTGGCCAGTTTCCCCCATGTCCCCCCGAGAGGCTGCATCGAAAACAAGGGAGACCAGCGGCCTGTTTCGCCCACGTGGACCAGCCCCCGAAGCAGAAGAGATGGGGAAGCTCGATTTCCAAAGATGATGGGAGAGAATCTAATTATGGCACGGAGACTCGCCTCCTTCTGCCGATTGAAAGAGGCAAAGGGTTCAAGCATTGGGCTGATTCTATTTGCAGACTCAGTTATTGGGGTGAGATGCTTGTATTTTTAAAATCTTCCCTTGAAAAAGGATAGGAGGCAAAGCAACCGACTAATTAGTCATGACAGAGATAGTTGCTGAGGAAGGCAAACAGTGGGAGGGAATTTTCTTTTACCGTTATTATTTTTAAAGTGTGTAGGCTGCCCTTTCATTTAAACTCACACACACATACAACACACGCACAAACACACGCACACACACAGAGGGGGATTTCAGAAGGTATGCACAGCACGAACATACGATTCAATAAAACTTCACTGTAATAAAATTAGGAGTATAAAGACCTGAGCAACTCCTATTTTTTCCTTTTTTAATGTTGAGGTGGAGTGAAGACTTTTAATCTGGCCAGTGGCCACCAAAAGAGACCGTTCAAAAGTTCTGGCTAAGGAGGACTTTTAAAGTTGGGATGCTGTGGTCAATCTGCTGATTTCCCATCCTGATTCTCTAGAAGATGGAGGTACCCAACAAGACGAGACTTTCCATGCTTGCTGTCCTCCAGATGTTCCGGGTGACCATTCCTGACCCACCATAAACCCCCCATCTCTAGGGAGAGCGGAGCAGGGGAAGCAAATGAACCTACTGCTATTCACTGGGCAATTCGTGCACTTACAATTTGCAGCCTTCTCAAAGCTCCTGATTGCCCACTGACCTAGTTCCAGTTGCAGCTGTATTGATGGAAATGTCATGCCCAAAAGGGAGCAGTTGGTACAGTCCAAAGATTTCAATTCCTCCATCCAGAGATCGATCAAAGAGACAACACCGCTGTCCTCTGCGTTTGCACTGGAGAACCAGGAGTGGGGACAAGGCCAGCTAGAATGACTCAAAATAGACGGCAACCTGAATGTTTAGAGAGCAGAGTCTTCACACAGAATGTATAAGCCCAAGGTTTTCTCATCGTGGCTTCTGAACAAGCCTCAGGGACTTCATTGGCAGATAAGGCTAAGCCGTAAACTGTGATTGATTAATTGTGTGCCTTCAAGTCATTGTCGACTCTTATTAACCAGATAGATAGATGATTTTCTCTGTGACCTGGTCTTCTGAGATCTTCCAATGAGAAACGAGCCAGAGGGAAAAAATATACGGATACAATACATACTACCATCATGGTGATGGTGATGGTGATGGTGATGGTGATGATGATGGACACTGTACTAACTCCCAAACACTTTCTGGAAGATCTTCATCTTGAGTGACTTCCAGAACTTTTTAGTAGACATGATTGATGGGTCAATCTTTAATTTAAGGCACGTGTGTGCGCATACACACTACTCTAGAGTAGAGGTCTCCAACCTTGGCAACTTTAAGACTTGTGGACTTCAACTCCCAGAATTCCTCAGCCAGCTTTGGAGACCTCTGCTCTAGAGGACTAAAACTGCAACAGGAAAGTAGCACTTCCACGTGCAACTTCACACCTACAAAATAAACCATTTGGAAACCATTTATTTACCGTTAGTCCTTGACTTCTGACCACAATTGAGCCCCAAAAGGTCTGTTGTTAAGCGAGATGTTTGTTAAGTGAATTTTGTCCCATGTTATGACCTTCCTTGCCAAGTTGTGCACAAGTTGTGCAGTTCTTAAATTAGTAACCTGGTTGTTAAGTGAACCTGGCTTCCCTCATTGACTTTGCTTGGACCCCTGGTGACAGTGCGACCGTCATAAATATGGGTCAATTGGTCACCTGACCATTGGGATGTTGCCACTGCCCTAAGTGTGAAAAAAGGTCATAACTCATAACTTTTTTCAGTTCCATTGTAACTGTGAACAGTCACTAAGTCAACTGTTATAAGTTGAGAACTGCCTGTACTATAATTTGAAACATAAATGACAGCCGTATTCAAAGTTTGAATGTCTTTTAAGATAAGGTTTTAAAGGATTAGATTTCCTCCAAATTAATTAGAAACCCTTGTTAATCCTTGATATAATCTTCTTAATTTGACTGCAAGCTTACCGTCCTGACCATTGCTAACATGATTTTAATAGGGGTCGTTAAATGTGCTAAACCGAGGCACGATTCTCTTTAAAGTCTGTTCCAATTCCACGGAACAAGAATAATCAAGAATAATACTTTTTTGTTTCTGTTTTCAATTCGCATCTTGTAAAAGTCGGGTGTCATTTTTATACTTTGCAAATTCTTCGTGCATGCTTTTCTTTTCTTTTTTCCCCCCTTTTTTTCTTTTGTTCCGTCTTACCGTATATTTTTTTTCTAAAATAATAAAATGAAAACAAAATAGTACAAAGGAAAGAAAAGAAAAGCAGTCCTTTCTGGAATTTGCATTTGCATCAAAATTTGTAACACTTGCTGGGCTTTCATAGCATTGTAGGAGGAAAAAGCACATTTGGGGGTTTTTTGTGCAACAAAAGGAAAATCACAGAGTCTGGTGGCAGCTTTTTCTGACTCACAAAATGTTATCCCCTCCCCCAAAATCTAAACCTAATGAAACGGTTTGGTTGAAGAGGCGCCAACAGCTTCCTCTTGATATTGTTTTGAGGGGAGGTATTAAAATCCCCTTCCTCACAAACAGAGGCATTTTCTGCTAACACCACTAGAAGAAAACATGCACCCTCAATTCTCCTGCTCTAAAAAGCTGGTTGTTTTTTTTGTTGAGAAATCAATAATGTTAACTTACCTGCTGCAGCCTGAAGGTATGTCTAATGATGAATTAAGCTGACATCATTCTACACAGAGGCCTTTTAAAAAAAAGAAAGCCCACCTTAAACCTGTAACTACTTGCTTTAGAACAATTTATTATTGCTTGTGAATATTTCTGCTGTACCAAAAGCAGGCTCTCTTCGTGTCCCTGGTCAATTAACCGGACTAATTTAACAGAAAATGGTGGCTGCCTTAGAGGTCTTATCTTGAGGGCCAACCCTTAAGGGCAAGTGGAAAGTGATAAATGTTAAGTTGATAAAGGGGGCATTTCCCTCCCCCTTTTTGGATGGTGGGTCCCGTTTTCTTTTTCTTTTATGGGTCGACAGGCTGCACATGGCCGTATATCTACGTGGGAATTAATTTCCTTCATTGTGATAAAGCCCGACTAAATGTTAACAAGGGAGGCAGATACCAGCAGCACCATCTTCCTATCTAGCAAGATGGATGTTCTCCTCCCCTTGTGTGTGCAAGACTTGCCAAGATAGATAACGGGCTGAGTCTTTGGTTCCAGGGAGAAATAAGAGGCCCCCCTATACACACACAAAACCCAGCAATCATTTCTGGAGAATGGAGGCCAAAGAGCTGCTTTCTGAACAATAGGGGGAAAATAAAACTCTCGTCTTGTGAAGAACTGGGCTTCCTGTACCCTTCGAATTGCAAGAAGAAACAAGTTCTAAGAAAGTTGCAAGGCTCAGCCAGGTGAGGAGATTCTTGCTTGATGGATAGGGATGGGACAAAGCAACGTTCACCTGAGCCCCCGATTTTTTGCATTCACCTACTAGCACCGGAACAGCCTCGCTGCCATGATGGGGTTAATCTCCTTCCTAAGTCTGCCAGAAGTTCCATCTGTGTTTGGAAAATGGACATCTAAGATTAGATCAACCCAGGTCTTTCCTCTTCTTCTTAGGCATCACATTGACTGTCTTCTTGTCTACCCTCTGTTGACACCATGATGGTATTGCCTTTAATCCCTTGGTCACTTCTTATGCAAAGCAAGGGTGAGAAAGGTCTTCCTTCCTTCCTTCCTTCCTTCCTTCCAGCCTACCTGCGGTCCGATCTAAGCATAGTACACAAAATTGTCTGCTACAATGTCTTGCCTGTCAACAACTTCTTCAGCTTCAACCACAATAATATATGGGCAAACAATTGATACAAACTCAAGGTAAACCGCTTCAAACTATGCAGAAAATATGACTTCAGCAACAGAGTGGTCAATGCCTGGAATGCTCTACCCGACTCCATTGTTACAGCCTCAAACCCTCACAGATTCAGTCTCAAACTGTCTATCGTGGACCTCACCCCATTCTTAAGAGGTCCTTAAAGAGGGCGTGCATAAGCGCATCAGCGTGCCTAACATCCCTGTCTTACTGTCCCCATTTATCTGTATTTACTTCTTTTGTTCATGTTCATGTTCATACCTATACTTGTTATCTTGTACATGTTTGACAAACAAACTAACTAACTAACAAATAAATAAATAAGTATCCATGCTGAAGAAGTGCCAACTACACTCTCAATTTGTTGCATACATGACAGCGGCATAAAATAAAAGCATTGAGTATGCCTTTCAAAATATGATTTTTCTTCGGTAATGGTAAGAAGCAAAAAAGTCAGTGAAGTTGTTGATACTGCCCATCCCTGTGGATTCTAGTTGTTGAATTATACCCCACATTTTTTCTACTTGTGAAAGATAGTTTTCTGCTTTGTACAAAAAGAAATGCCAATTTTGACAAAAAACTGCCTCCTAATTGATTTAGTAGCTCTGTAGCCATATATTAAAGCACAGAAAAGGATAACAATAGAATTGTAAATCACTATGAAGGGATTAACATTGTGTAAATAGAACAAATATGCTCATTGTGCCAAAGGCAATGTTCCTAAATCTGATTCTCTGCCAAGAATCCACCATCTTTTTGCTAACACAACACATTTTAGCCGTGTCACAGAGAAAGAATACCTGGCCACTATGGTCAAAGGAGGGTTGTGTTATGCGGAGGGGAACTCCAAGGTTTATGGAAAGGATAATAACATTTTTAATGGATGATTTTATGCCTTTTTGTATTCCAAAAATAGCTATATAAATATTGTAAATAAATAAGTGCCTTAAATGAAAGTAGGAACCAGGGGAAAAGGAATTTAGTCACATGTCAAAGGAAAATGAAAAAGGAGCTGCCCTCTAATAGGATGACCTTTCAAATATGCTTGGCTCCTGCAGCAAAGAAGCAATAGCATCATATCCCAAATTACGTAGTGCCTAAATCCAGTCAAATTATGTTGACACTGCAAGCAGAAAATTTCATAAGCATTTTGTCCTACTCCTGGCAGTATACATAGATTTTGCTTCTCAAACACCTTAGCCAGGTCTGATATTTGAGGCTATCGCTTCAGTTTTATGAAAGGATGGTTGTGCTATTGCCATTCAAATAACACAGGGTAAAAAGGATGATCTGTCTTCATTACTGGAGCAGAACCTGGTTATCTGGAAAAAAATGTTTGTTGGATTTCTGTTGTATTTTTCTTTCTAATGTTCAGTCTTGCATGCAGTTCTCCTTACAATTTATATCCACCACAGCAGGACAGTGAGGTAGGTTGGTTGAAAAGACAACAAGTAGTCCAAAGTTAGCCAATGACTTTGCATGTCTTTCATGTCTTCCTATTTTTAATCTAACATCTTTACTATATGAATGCTTACATGTGGGTGTAGGAAGAAAAATCTGGTCCGATTCTAAGCCGGGAGAAAGGTACTGGAAATAAAATGAAGGCTGATTGGAAAGAAGTATTCTGAGCAGAACCAACAGCAGCATGTATTTCTGGGACAGCTGACAAATTAACTTGATGAGTGCAAGGATTTTTTATACAGTTTACAGTATTTTGTAATTTTGAGGTTTGCTTGGGTGCTTTTATTATTTGATTGGTGGTGGGCTAATCCTATTATGTCCTAAAGATCATTTCCTGTCTTTCTTAATCCCATCATCTGAAAGTGTTTTGTTTATGAATAGATTGGCCCGGGTTTCTTAATGGGCACACAATATCTATCTCTAAAGACTTCAGACATCAGCTGGAGGCTGTTAGGGCTACTTTCTGCCTTTATTAAGATTTAACTCCATTTTTCTTTTGGGGAAATATAATATTCTGCCTCTTTTAATATCCCTCAAAATATTTCATTCTAGGGCTGGGGGTGCTTCTCACATGAGTTCCAGAACAATTGAATTGAGCCAATGCCATGAATTTTACCAATTATTACTGTAGGACTTCCCCTAAAAAGGCTGTTGGCAATCAGGTTCTTCTAACCTTTTCCCAGATGACCAATCCAGTTCGCTCAGGCACACCAACACAACTTGGAAGGTGTTACAGCCAGCAATTCTGTTTCCTCTTCAACCTTTTCGGGCCTAGCCTATTCAGTTTACCTCTTGTGGTAGCCTGCAGACTCCAAGCCAATGGTAGCCATCCTGTCTTCCCTGGGGTGGTAATCTCACAATTTTTCTTTCTTTCTGAATGACTGTAGCCTCTTTCCCTCAGAGCAGCTATTTTTTCTTGCTGCTTCCTTTCAGTTCTGTGTTGTTGTTTTTTTTATCTCAGCTCCTTCTCGATCCTGTTTTATCTCAGCTTCCTGAAGCTGTCCTCCTCCTGCTGGAGACTACATCCCTCAGGGACTTTTTCTGTTCCCATTCCAGGGAAAAGACCCAAATGTTGTCTGAAAAGAAACTCTAAATATGTAAAAAAAACCAATCTTCAAAAAAACCGCTCTAAATATGTAAAAAAAACACCAGTCTTTAAAAAGGATGGTTTAACTGGATAACTTTAAAACTACCGTGTTTTCCCGAAAATAAGACCGGGTCTTATATTAATTTTAGTCAAAAAAAAAAAAAAACACACTAGGGCTTATTTTTAGGGTAGGGCTTATTTATTTACGGCATGTACATTAAACAACATTTAAACAACATTTATTCAAATATCGGTACAGTCATCTTCATTTTCCTTTGAACCATTGGTCCTAATCTTTCATTTATACCATGTTTCCCCGAAAATAAGCCCGGATCTTATATTAATTTTAGTCCAAAAAAACACACTAGGGCTTATTTTTGGGGTAGGGCTTATATTATAGCCCGTCCTGATAATCAAGATAGGGCTTATTTTCGGGCTAGGGCTTATTTTCGGGGAAACAGGGTAGATTAGAACACATATGAATGATATTTTAGCAAGTAGCAGGAAAAATACTATTGTTATATGGCAGGAAAGCTCTGATCTATTGCATCCATCTTACCATGGTGGTTTTAACTTAATAAAATGTGCATTAAAAAAACCAAACCCTTACAGAAGTCTTCTTCCTGTCCCCATCTGGGAAAAGTCTCAACCAGCCAGCCAATCAGGGAATGCTACTAATTGATGTATGACCATAACTATGCCAAGTTATAAGTCATTGTGGTAATTAAGTGAATCCCATGTGACTGCACCTGATTTTATGATTTTTTTGTGGCTGTGAAGTGTATGCTATGGTTGTTAAATGAATGTCACAATCATTAAGCGAATGTGGTGGTCATTAAGCAAACACGTTTTATCCAATGATTGTAAACTGGAAGTAAACACTGGAAACTGATAAAAAAAACCATTACAAATCTTGGTCATGTGACCATGGTATGTTACAAATGGCACAACTGTAAAAATCTTGAAATTGTAATTGAATTGGGTTGCAATTAAGCAAGAACTAATTGTATAAAGATTTGGGCAATCCTATTAATTTTGTACTGGTGTATTTCACCATATTTAAAAATACATGATGGAACTGTAGCTCCGATACTTTAAGGAAGTAATTTTTAAGATTGCAGAGAGACATTATAACATGGGGAAGCATTCTTCTCACTTGAGTTGTAATAATTTAACATTATTTTACTGTGGTATTGATCTTGTTAATTGGTTCCTTTTCAATTCATTATGCACTGTAGAATAAATAGAGCATAATAACAGTCCCATTTTGGCACTAAAAGTTGTCTGTTCATTTACAAAGTTTGTGTTACCATATATTTTGAGAGTATAAAAGAATTGTGTCCTAGGTTCAGGGAAGTAGATTTTATATAAGTAAACTGTCAAGCTGAAATCTTAAAAAAAGAATTTATATTTATTATAATTTTTAGAATATTGGCATTGTTGGTTATCTCCCTTTAAAATGTGTCAAGCAGAACAAATGGAGCAAATGGAAGGGGATTAATTTAAACAAGCAAAGAATTTATTAAGATTTGGACTAGAACTGAATTTGTAGAGAAAAATGGAACTGCCCATTTTGTACAGTCTGTTTACCTGGAATAAAAGAACTGAAAAATTTAATTGGGTGAAAAAAGTCAAAAAGTCAGTGGGATCAGAAATTTTGAGTTATTATCTTTAAAGATGTTTAAAATAAAGTAAAATAAAATAATGCATTTATCAATTTCTTTGTTATGTCATACTATGAGATTCAGCTGGTAATGTTTTAAGGAATTTGTGATAGAGGAAAGGTTTTACTTGTCCAAATCTTTCAGAGGGTGCCTTTAGCAGAGATGCTTCATTGAGGCTACAACACTATCATCACTTTCCCAAAGTAAGCCTCCTTAACTTAACTGGTTATCTAATTTACTTGTATGGGAGTTTACTGAAAGCTACTGAATTTAATCGCTTTAGAAATCAATTGGAGTTTCCTGAAACAATGAGCCATGGCACATTGGTTAGAATGCAGTATTGCAGGCTAACTCTGTCCACTGCTAGGAGTTTGATCCTGCCAGCTTAAGGTTGATTCAGCCTTCTATCCATCAGAGGTCGGTAAAATGACCACCCAGATTGTTGGAGGCAATATGCTGACTCTGTAAACCATTTAGAGAGTGCTGCAGAGTGTTATGAAATGGTATATAAGTCTAAGTGTGCTATTGCTAATGGACATTGATGTATTTTTTAAATAACTCTCATACTTTACAATACAGTCCAACACAGATTTAACTCAGAAAGCTTCCATTAAAAGGACAGTTTTTGTCTAATCTGTATAATAATGTTTTATCACATTTGTAGCTATTTTAACATAAGGAAGTCAAAAGATACCACTGAAGTGGGACACGAACTATGTTCAGATTAGATTAAGGTTACCAGACATCCCGTTTTTGGCGGGATAGTCCCGCTTTCGGAAATTTGTCCGGCGTCCTGCGGCGTTTTAAAAAAGTCCCTTTTTAAAAAAAAACGTAAAACTCCCCTACCCTTCTATGCATGCGCGCTCCCCCCTCCACCAGTCAAAGGTGTCCCGCTTTACCAGCTTTGGTAAAGCGGGACATCTGGTCACTTTAAGGTAGGTGTGTGTGTGTGTGCGTGTGTGTGTGTGTGTGAGAGAGAGAGAGGGAAGGAAGGAAGGAAGGAAGGAAGGAAAAAAGGAAGGAAGAGGAAGAGAAAGAAAGGGGAAGAAAGTGGGCGGCAGTGGCGCTCCTCCTGAGGGATGAAAACTTTTCGGGCAGCGGTGGTTTGGGAGACATGGGGCTGCTGCCTGCTGCCCTCACAGTACTGCTGCCGCCCCAAAAGTTTTCTTACCCTGGCCCGGGAGAAAGAAAAGAGAGAGAGAGAGCCCCAAAACAATGTCCCGCAGGCAAAAGCAGCCCCAAAACAAGCCTCCCACCTGGAAAGTTTTCTTTCCCTGGGAGAAAGAAGAGAGGGAGTGGCACCCTGGGGCATCGGCAGATTCTCCACCGCCGCCCACTGCTCGCCAATCTGTCCCAGTCCCAAAACAGGTGTGTGTGTGTGTGTGTGTGTGTGTGTGTGTGTTTGTGTGTGTGTGTGTGAGAGAGAGAGAGAGAGAGAGAGAGAGAGAGAGAGAGAGGAAGAGAGGGAGGGAGGGA
>JAOYMU010000028.1:35545043-35555613 GCA_025802295.1 Psammodynastes pulverulentus
AACAAATTGTAGAATTATTACTAAAATGTTTATTAGCTTATTGTCTTGCTTTGTCCCACCTTCTCCTTTAGTGAAAACATATAAAACTTAACTCAATCCTTTGTTCTTTGTTCTTGGCACTTTTGGCCAGGAGCCCTTTTCCTTGGAGGACTCCAATAAAAAGCTATCAGAAAACCTGCACCTTGTGTCTGGTGTCCATCATTGGCTTTGGCACCAGGCTCAGATTTGGGGACAACAGTGGGAAGGAAACAGCGTTCCGTGCACCTTTGGTGTTGAGTTGTGCCGGCCACATGACCATGGAGACGTCTTTGCACAGCGCTGGCTCTTCGGCTTTGAAATGGAGATGAGCACCGCCCCCTAGAGTCGGGAACGACTAGCACATATGTGTGAGGGGAACCTTTACCTTTACATCTCAGGAAGTTCTACTGCTCCTAAACTCCTTCGTCTCCAGCAACTCCCTATACAACTCCCTTGGCAGGGACCCACCTTAGTGCTCTCTGACTTTGTTTTCTTGCAGATGTTTCATGACCCAACTAGGTAACATCATCAGTGCTATGAGGGGGTGATACAGAGAGCAACCCCCACTCCTTTCTAGCACTGGTACTACCTAGTTGGGTCATGAAACTTATGCAAAGAAGAACAACCAAGCTCAGAGAGCACCAAGGACCTCTCATTTCATCCCTGAGCTACAAAAATTCTCCTTTATAAGAATCAAAAAAGGTGTATCGGCTTCCACCACTGCTGTATTCAGCCTCATAAAAAGAAGAAGAAGGGGAAAATAAATCAAAGAGTGTTTTCACAGCAACTCAGGGAGAAGAATACCCTCTTGGTGGCATGTTGCCTTTTTTCTTTTCTTCTTCATATTTCCAACCTCTTTTATGTGGAGGGACTTTAAAAAAAAATGAGACGTGGAGTTTCCAAAGAAATAGTGAGATACATCCCAAAGGAGATCACACCAGCTGCCAGGACAAAACTCAAACAAGTTAACCGGGAAATACATCTAAACCTACCGAGTGAACAAAATGTTATTTCATCGGATGTCTTGTCTTATACTGGAGGCCTGTTTTTCCTTTTAGGAAAGGAGAGGCAAGGAATATCACAGGCTGTTACCCAACCTGATGACCATCCGGCAAGCTGAGCTTCAAATCCCCAGGGTCTTCAGTAGCTCAGAGTCACCTTGAAGCACAATAAACTAAATAAATAGGATTTCCCCAAGACAGAGAGCCAGGTTAGGAAGTGCATCACAGATACTTTTCTACGGACATGATAACAGTGTTCCAACATCTAAGGGGCAGAAGAGTGGATCAAAGCACCTGAAGGCAGGATATGGAGCAATGGGTGGATACTTATTAAAGATTCTGTTTATATATAGCACCAAAGAGTACAATCACCATGTGTTTTACTGCTCAACTGTAAAACTGGAACAGGAAATAGGAAGCAGGAAACTCTACTTAGACCATAGAGTATATACCATGGATCCAGACTTGTAAACACTAGGGTCTACTGGCTGAATACTACTGTAGTTGTTGCATAGAGATACATTTCAACAATGAATTCCAACAAAACTAATGAAGGAGAGAAGCAACCTAGAACTAAGGAGAAATGTCCTCATAGTGAGAATAATCAACCAGTGGAACGACTTGCCTCCAGAAGTTGTGGGTGCTCCAATATTACAGGTTTTTTAAGGAGATCGGACAATCACTTGTCTGATATGGTGTTAGGGTTGCCTGCTTGAGCAGGGAGTTGGACTAGAAGACATCCAAGGTCCCTTCCAACTCTGTTATTCTGCAGTTTTCTTAGTTGGCTTAACCAATGCCCAGTCAGGGTCTCTGGGAATGCTAGCCCCAGTGCAAATGAATGAAGATATTTAGTTGCAGTGCACCAATCAATTTTTTAGAATCCTGATTGGATAATTAAGAATCAGAGGACACAATAGTGGTTAAAAATAAGATTGTATCAGGAGCGAATGCATTGTTCCTTGACCAACCTGAAGATGCATTGAGGAACATGGAACTAACGGATAATCTCCTTACATGAAAATTTGGGAGGGAGGTCATTGCTGGGCACCCCTGCCAAAATATTTGCCCTATTCCTATTGGGACCATGATTCTCCAAACCTGATTTCTCTCAAGTTTTTACTGCTCCACTGGCTGGGGAATTCTGGGAGTTGAAGTCCAGACATCTCCAAGGGGCTAAGTTTGAGAAACATTGCTGTAAACAATGCCAGAAGTTTAGGCATCCTCCAGAGCCACTGTAAATAAGGGGGAAAAAAGAGATTGCTTTGTAATTATGTTCCCGGTTACCTTGAAGCATTTTTTTCACACTTTAAATGACTCAGACCCAAGCATTTCATTAACTCCAATGAATAACTCCTTGCCAGCATCACAGGCCAGTTCTCACCTAAAACAGAAGCCAGCAAGAATCTGTTTTGACAGCTTTCTCTCTCTCTCTCTCTTGAAAAGTTAACATAACCCAAATTTTCTTCCCTGGATGGATAATGGGAAAAGGAGTGAAAAGCATGTTGCAGCCAAGAGGCAGAGAAAATACGAGGCTATTTAATCAAACTCTCTCATTGTTGTCCTGCTATGAATCACATAAGGATGTAGATTTTATACCTGCTAATGGAGAATGGATTTACTGGATGTGACCTTCTCCTTCCTTTGAGGAAGGATTTCTGAAAGCATCAGCACTAAACAGCCCCGACTGCAGTCAATTTAGAAGGCTCCCCTTCTCCCGTCCCTGAAAATGTAAGGAAAAGAAAGCATTATTTTCACTTGCTAAGCTGAGTGTGAACCCACATCTCAACTTCAAACTGATAACAGTTCCAAAAATGCTTTCTTTCCCCGGCTGAAACTGGATGGAAACAATTCATTGGGTTTCTTCTCAGGTGACCTCATTTCTCTGTCCTCTCCTTCCAAAGACATGGATGCACTTGGCCTCTTGTTTGGAAGAGCAGGGCACAAACCCTAGTTTTCGGTTACTTTATTGTTGTTGTTGTTGTTATTGTTGTTGTTATTGGTTAATCTTCAATTCGATTCACAGTCTGGGACTGGTGAAAACTTAACAGTTCAAGTCCTAACCAAGGACCTAAGAACTGTTAAGGTAGTGTGTTTTGTTGTTATTATTTTATTCATTAAACATGAAAGTCAGTCAACTGAACATTTAAAAATGCATTGCAAATATCATTGACTAGTGCTGATAGTTGATATGGGTTGCTACCAGCATCCTAGGTATCGAACAAGTATCAGTATATTATTTGTTATTGTTATTGTTGTTGATGTTTTCTTCATCCTTGTTATTGTTATTTTAAAAAGAAAAGCTGTAAGGACTGAGCAAGATACATTTTTTCCATTTTGTCTCCTAGATTTCAAAGCCTCCTTAAATTGGGGTTCCCAAACCACGGGCCACGGACCACAGTAGTGGGATTTAAAAAAATTTACTACCAGTTCTGTGGACGTGGCTTGATGGGCATGGGAGGGGAAGAATACTGCAAAATCTCCATTCCCTCCCCACCCCACTGACCTGATTTCCAGCTCCGTTCTCCTATGCAGGGCAACCAAAGAAGACCCAAAAAATCAGCTGGGACTCGGGAGGCAGAGAAGAGCTGGGGTGGGGCCAGTCAGAGGTGGAATTTGCCAGTTCTCCAAACTACTCAAAATGTCCGCTACCGGTTCTCCAGAACTGGTCAGAACCTGCTGAATACCCACCTCTGACAGACCAGCAGTTCCGGTCAGGGGCCTGTTAGGAATTGGGCCCCACAAGCAGCAGGGCAATGAGCAAAGCTTCATCGGCATCTGTGCAAGATTTGGTTGCACGCAAAACATTCCTCCCTCCAGTCCGTGGAAAAATTATCGGCCCTAAAACCGGTCCCTGGTGCCAGAGAAGCTGGGGACCCCGGTCCTTAAGCAATTAGGGGAACTAATAATTGGCTGAAGATTTGAAGAATCAAAGAAAGGAATAGTCAGGCGTTGACGGTACACGGGAAGGTCAGTGGCGGGGGGTGAGGTGGGACGGAGAGAAAACGGAGAGCTGGCTGCTTTAGAAGAGGCTAATCCTGGGATGAGGATAATTAATCCCACACTAATGTTGTGAAATCTTTCCACAGATATATGATGTCAAACGCTTGGCATCCCGCGAACAGCTCCGATGGACACCTCCACCTCCAGCGTGGATTATTTTAAAAGAGGATGAGGCAAATCCAATATTTATTATATAGTTCTGGAGTCCTGGGGCTGGAATTAATTCCCCTCAGGTCCATGTGAGTGGGCAGCAGCTCTTGTTTCAAAGATAGTCAGCCGCTCTTCTGGAGAAAGGAATACTGGAAACCAGGAGATTTGGGGCTCATGCATTTGCAATTAGCTCTTACAATTCTTGAGTTCAGTTCTTTGGTGAACTGAAATCCCCTTTTTGTTAGAGATCTTATCTTTTATACAAATATATACATAAATACATTTACATATACATATACATATACATACATACACACACACACACGATATATATATAAAAATCAACTTTGCAGATGGCTTCAGAAACTTAGTGCCGCCAAGGGCCGCTTCTCATAAGCTTTATTCTGAATAAGCACCTGGGACAGCGTTCCACACTCTGCAAATGCAGCCTTGTGAAAATCTTGTCGAAAGCTGCCAACAGCAGCTCATTTTCTCCAATTTATGAGATAATGGTGACTCTTCTGGGCATCTGCGACTGTCTGAAATTGAATACTTGACATTTCCAGACCGGGTTTTAAATCTTAGCATACAAAAGGATAAAAGAATTGATGTTACTCCTTCCTTCCTTCCCTCCCTCTCTCTCTCCCTCCCTCTTTCCCTCTCTCTCATCTATCTCGTGCATCTATCTTATATCTATCTACTAATCTATCATCTATCTACAACTCATCTATCTATCTTCTGCGTCTAGCTTCTACTGCCCCCGGTAGTAATGTTCCATCAGCTACCTTCATGCCAGCAGCAGCAGCTGGTCCTCCTGGATCTACAGCTTGGATGTGGCATGGCTGACCTCCACGGACGACAAAACCCCAGCCAACTGCGTCCCCTACAATCTGCAAACGAGAAGGTAAACAAGGAGGAAGAGGAGAGGGGGAGGGACAGAAGGAAGGAGAAAGGATAAAGGAGAGGAGGAGGAGGAGGAGGAGGAGGAAGAGAAGGAGGAGGAGGAGGAGGAGGAGGAGGAGGAGGAGGAGGAGGAGGAGGAGGAGGAGGAGGAGGAATAGATAGGAGGCTTTGGTGCTAGAAGGGAGTGGGGTTTGCTTGTTGTTTATTTGTATTTGCCACTTGTATATAAACAGAGAGCAAACTCATTCCCTTCTAGCACTGATGATGTTATCTAGTTGGGTCACGAGATATCTGCAAGAGAACAACCAAGCTCTGAGAGCACCAAGGACCCCATATGCTGCTTTTTCTACGGTCACTCACCTAATTTCGCAAAGGAAACATACAAAATAGGTTCTACGGAGATTGATGGAAGTTTAGAGAACCGCCCTGCCCGAATAGGAGATTGGACTAGAAGATCTCCAAGGGTTCCTCCCAACTCTTGTTATTCTCTTGCCTTCTTCTCTTTTGCGCAGTGATCAACGGGGAGAAAGCCACCTTGGAAACCCCGACCTTTGCTCAAAAGCGGCAACGAACGATAGACATGTTAATTCGCTCCTTGTACCAGGATCTGATGCCCGACATGCACAAGGTAAGCTCTCCACCTCACCCGCCCGAGCGAAGCAACCTGAGGTTATCCAGCCCAACCTCCTGCTTCTTGATCCCCTCTTGGAAAACACCCAACCTGTTCCAAAGCTCATCAGCCCCTTTCTCCAACTTCTGGTTGTGTTGTGTCTCTAGAACATGCTGAACAGGAGATCCTTCAGCGACGTCTTACCTGAATCCCCCAAATCAGCGCGGAAAAAGGAAGAGGCTCGCCAGGCGGAATTCGTGCGACTCGGGCAGGTGGGTGTTTGTGCCGATGAGCCGGTTTGGTGGGTTGTTGTTTTTTATTTAATCGGGCGTAGATGGTACAACGGAGCCCGACATTTCTGCTGCTAAGCGAGACAGTTGTTAAGCGAGGTCCGCCCCCATCGTACGACCCTTTCTTGCCACGGTCGTTAAAGAGAAGCACTGCAGGCGTTAAGTTAGTCACTTGATTGTCCGGTCAATCTGGTTACCCCGTCAACTTCGCTCGTCAGAAGGGTCCCAAAAGGGGATCACGTGATCCCGGGAACGCTACGATCATCCTAAATGTAAAACCATTCGAATTTTGACCCTGTGGGGATGCTCAAACCGTCGTATGTGTGAAGAAGGACCCTCCGACGCTTTTTCCAGTGCCGATGTAACACCGAACGGTCCCTACTACGAATGGCTGTAAGTTGAGAACCTACCTGTAATTGCAGAATTGCAGGATTGACATCAACCCGGACAGGAAAACACGGCCACCAGACAAGCGAAATTCTACTTGGTTGCAAGGCTACCTTAACCGAATATTATTATTATTATTATTATTATTATTATTATTATTATTATTATTATTGTTGTTGTTGTTGTTGTTGTTGTTGTTGTTATTATTTATTTTTTCCTTCCAAGGCCCTCAAGCTGAAAACCATCGTGAGGGCGGACGCCCCAACGATTTTAGCCACGACCAGCCTCTGTAAAAAAGAGGTGAGTGAATCGTTCAGGGGAAGAAAGTTTGTCTTCAGACAAGATCGACCCGTTTTCGGTAAGAAACCCGTTGGATCTTTTGCACCGTTCGAAGGAACGCCGTAAAAAGGTTGCCTGGAAATTAAGACTTCGCTCTTCACAAACCAACATCCCTCTTTTTAATTTTTAATTTGAGAAATTTTGGATGATGGGGGCAGGGGATGTAATGAGGAGGGCGAAGAATTCTGTCTCTTTGTCTGCCTCTCTGTATTTTTCTCTGTCTCTTTTTCTGTCTCGCTGTCTCACTCTCTCTTTTTCTCATTTTGTCTCTGTCCCTCTTTCTCTCTTTCTCTTTCTGTTTCTTTCTCTTGCTGTCCCTCTGTCTCTTTATCTGTCCCTCTGTATTTTTCTCTTTGTCTCTCTCTTCCTTTTTCTCATTTTGTCTCTGTCCCTCTTTCTCTTTCTGTCTCTCTCTTTCTGTTTCTCTCTCTCTCTTTCTGTCTCTCTCTTTTTGTTTCTCTCTCTCTCTTTCTGTCTCTTTCTCTTGCTGTCCCTCTGTCTCTTTCTCTGTCCCTCTGTATTTTTCTCTTTGTCTCTTTCTTTTTCTCATTTTATCTCTGTCTCTCTCTGTCGCTCTCTGTCTCTCAACTCACCATCCATAATTGTTTTCTTCTGCAGCCCTGGGAGTCACAATGCTTCTGCAGCAATTTCCCGCATGAAGTCATTTGTGCGGATTCCTGGGGACAGTCCCTGCTCGTCTCCACAGATGTTGGTGTCTTCCTCTTAGATGGTGAGTAGTAGACCTCCCCACGGTTGTGAGGCCGCCTGCACCTGACCCCCTCATTCCATGCCCCCTCATGGAGAAATAAATGGATTTTAGCTGAATTTCCACTTTTGTAGAGAGCTCTCAGCAAAAAAAAAACCTGTCTGGGAAGGTTTTTCCATTCTCATTTTCCTTTCAGTCTATTTCCTGAAAATATAAGTGGCCTCAAACCTCATGAATCTAACAGATTCGTTTATCCTTCTGCTTCGTGCCTTTTTAAAAAAGGAAAGAAAAGAAATTAGGGATCTTTTGCTATAGAAAAGACACTCAATCACTTTATGAAATGGCTATGGGTATTTTTTTCTTTATGTGCTTGTCGTTTAATTCGATTGTCCCTAATATCAAATAAATGGCATGCTTAAATGCTCTCTGGGCTGAGTTTGTTTTCTTGCAGACGTTTCCCGACCCAACTAGGTAGCGTCATCCATGTTACAAGCAACCCCCCCCTCTTCTGTCACTGAAGACGTTACCTAGTTGGGCAATGAAACGTCTGCAGGGGAAAAAAACAACAATCCAGCTCAAGAGAGCGCCGAAGATGTGGTGGCACAGATGTTCCAGAGGTTTCAGGGCTTTGCAACCTTCCCTTTCCAGATGGACAGCCTCCCATCCCGGTGTTTGATAAAACGTTGCAGATCAAACAGATGCACGTACTGGAAACGCTGGACCTCCTAATCACCAGAGCAGACAAAGGTAAAAAGCACCGCTGAGCTATTTGGGGAGGACGATATTCCCCGACGTAAGACAGCGCTAAGGAACGGCGGGTTTTTTCCGTTCCCCGATGGTGCAGAATTTTCATCAGCGTTCATTTAGGTTCAAGATAATTCCTCTCCAGCAATGTCCTGGCAAACAGTCTTTTCATGAGATTTCACAACGACAGACCTTCATCAGGCTTGGAGAGTTCCCAGGCGGATATCTTCCAAACGCTACGCTGTAGCAGCAATTCCTTGTCAACTCACCCTGATGAGTTGAAGTGATTGTCTCCTGCAAAACACCCCTCCCCTTTCGCTCCTCTTTTATTTCCTCTGGGAGGGGCCGTTCACCATCCACCTGAGCCTTTACTCCCTTGTTCCTTAACTGTTCCCTTCTCCTGGCAGCTCTGTGCATGCGCACAGTGGGAACAGACTCCAGCTGTTCTTCTGCCCCACTGATCTCCTACTCCGAAGGCAGCTGATAACTGTCAGACAGCCCTGGCCCCATCTCTGCCTCCGACGCAGAGCCTTCCCCAGACTCCAGGACTGGCCCATGTCCCTCCCCAACCTCACTGTCCACTCCGCTGACCGCTGGCAAGCCGCAACACTTAATTCTCCGCTTGTCTTCCTTTCCCCGTTAGCAAATGTACATTTCCTACGTCAAGAATTCGAGATTCACCTCCCCTAACGTCCTCCCTCTCATCAACTTCATGCAACGGACATTGATTGAGATGTACGCTCTGGATCCCGCTGTGTCTTACCAGCAGGCCTTCATATACATCCGCCAGCTGGCCATCCACCTGCGTGGAGCTATGACCATCAAGAAGAAGGTGAGTTTATCTGAAGGTGTGATGACCTGGGGCGTGGCATACAGCCAGAGAACAGGTCTAACTCTCCTTTACTGCTCCAACTTTGCTCCCAAATGTCCCCACGCTTACTACAACTCCTGGAGCAAAACTTTCCACACATACCTTCAGCAGCCTCTGCGAGTAATCCAGTAAACCAGGTTAGCCTTGATGTTGGCTGGATTTATCCAACTTGTGGCTTTGCAAAACACTGTTTCCTGTGCTGCGTAACCCAGTTACACCAAACCGTTCAATTCTTTCCAGGCAAGCTGGTTGTGTGGCTGAATTCATACAACCTCTTGAGCCAAGAACGGTGACCTCTCATGTCAAGTCAGAAAGCATCCTGGTTTTTTCTTGAGTTGACATTAGAAATGAAGGCGGGCGGGGAATTCCACCCATACCTTTCTCCAGATCATGTCTCACATTACCAGAGCTAGCTAGCAAGGTGTGGTTTCCTAAGCCCAGGGAAAAAGAAGCATTTTTGTTGGGAGAGCATGATATATGACACAGCTTGGGAGGACGGGGGAAACAAGGGTCATAGGCGAACAGTAAATTACGTAGGGCAGAGCCGACTGCACTCGGGTCTAGTGCCGACATGTTGATTATAATAAATGATGAGATTTCTTTTGAGACACCTTGATTATAATAAATGATGAGATTTCTTTTGAGACAAGTTGATTATAATAAATGATGAGATTTCTTTTGAGACACATTGATTATAATAAATAATGAGATTTCTTTTGAAACTTGGCTCGAGACTCACGCAGGGATTATAGCATCTGTCGGAATCCTGACACTCAAGTGTTTCAATCATCATTTTGTAGTTGGTCATGTTCTTCATCCAGAAAGAGTTAGCGTGCAGTTTAACAGCTCGCTTAAAAACAACAACTTTGTAGTCTTAAAAACAAAAATCACAGCACCCCCAAAAAAAGGAAAACAGAAGTATTTAAATCATAATAATGAACAGCTTCGGATCTTGCAGTGTGCTTCATTCGTTTTTCAGCATTATTTCCTTCCTTCTCTCTTTTTTTAAAACAGGAAAATTATCAGTCGGTTTATAACTGGCAGTATGTCCATTGCTTATATTTTTGGTGCCGGGCTTTGAGTACGATGCATCCGAATGACGTCATGCAACCCCTGATTTACCCCTTGACTCAAGTCATCATTGGCTGCATTAAGTGAGTAGCTACACAAGGCTGAACCCTTTGGGGTCCATAGTCTCTTCAACAGCATCCAGTCCCAAAGATGCTGTTTTCAGGAGACCACTAAAATCCATAATATCCTCCTTTAAAAAAAAAAAAAGAGCAAACGATAAACTTTTAAAGAAATAAATCACCTTGACTGTTTATAGACTTTTAAAGTTTAGAATTTGGGTGGTATATTTAGCCTCCTTCCAGTTTTTATCTATTCACCAACTTTGCAGGAGGAAATTGGGAAGGAAGAACCAGAAAAATCACCCTACATTCTGTCTGTCTGTCTGTCTGTCTACAGTATCTAACTACAGTATCTATCTATCTATCTATCTATCTATCTATCTATCTATCTATCTATCTATCTATCTATCTATCTATCTAT
>JAOYMU010000028.1:35607701-35622120 GCA_025802295.1 Psammodynastes pulverulentus
AAGAAGAAGAAGAAGAAGAAGAAGAAGAAGAAGAAGAAGAAGAAGAAGAAGAAGAAGAAGAAGAAGAAGAAGAAGTGCACCAACAAACAGCAGCAAACAGCAGCAGCAAACAACAACAACAACCCTTCTCTCACCTTGGCTGGAGTCAGAACACAGGGCCTGGGACTCCAGAGGCTCGGAGGATTGCTCCATCTGGGCCATTTTGCAGGACTGTTCTTCCAGTTCGGCCATCTCCTGCTCTACCCTCCAGTTGTCTTCTTCGATGTAGCGTTGAAGCTCCAGAGGCAGCACTTCCACTTCTCTCTCTGGTTGTCCATCCTCATAAACTACCGAAAGAAGACAAACAGAGGGTCCTTGTCTCAACACCTCTTGGACAACGAAAGCAAGGCAGGTGGCTCAGCTTGTTAGTTTTTAACCCTTTTCCTCTCATTAGGATGTTGTAGCCACAAGTTGCTCCTGGCGGTCAGGATGGCTGTCTATCGTCTCCGGCATCAAAGGCCAGTTGTTGAGGACGGATCTGTGGTGCCTTGTGCGCATGTGCAGGACCAAAAAGATGAAGAGTACAATGGCATCTCTTTCCTGCCTCTGCAGCCCAACAATTTATGCACTTTATGTACATTTGTGCCTTCAAGTCAGTTTGGACTCCTGGCAGTCGCCTAGACAGGTTCACCCAGCTTTCTTGGCAACATTTTCAGATGGGAGTTTGCCTTTGCCGTCTTCAACGGACCCCGGACTTCCTAAATTTATTCCTCTTGGAACTAAACTCCTCCCACCCCAAATATATAAAACCAGGAGGGAGAGATAAGATTCTCCTTAACCTCCACTCATTTCAAATCCCCACAAAGGGAGAGGAGGAGGGACCGTGGTCCACTCCCACCCAGAGGACAGGAAAGCTCGTCTTCAGCAGCCCATCCCAACTGATCCAGAGGCGTCGCCAAGAACCAAGTTCAGATTCTCACCTGCTGCGAAGTGCGGCAGTTTCTTACTAACGTAGATGAGGCAGTAGGCGCTGGCGTTTCTCAGGCCGCCGAAGGAATCCCTTTCCAGTTCTTCCCAGGAGGATTCGGTCACGGCGATGTCGTTGTATTTCAGCCAGGTCTTTCGAGGCGGGCTGTAGATGTAGGCCCAGTAATGGCCAGCGTTGGCCTGGCCTTCGTGGACCAGCACAGCGTGCAAGTGATAAGGGACCTGGAAAACACACAGAGAGATGCAGGCACCATCGGTTCTGGGGTTTATTTTGAGCGAGGCTGAAGAAACCCGACCGCGGGGAGGTTCGAGGGGGCAAATTCTCAGCTGTTGCGCCTGCAAGAATGATCCATTCACATAATCAAGGCTTAGCACAGATTCCTTTCCTGGGGGAACAACAAGGCTTTCTAGGTTAATAAGCGGGGCTGCGGAGGCCATTGTGAGCAGACCGGTCAGGGTCCAGAGCCACCAACAACGACGCGTTCAACCGACTGACACTCAGTGGAAAAATTCTTGCAACTGGCAAGGCCTTGACCTGTGATCCTGTTGGGCAGAGGTCTCCAAACTTGGCAGCTTTCAAAACTTGTGGACTTCAACTCCCAGAATTCTGGGAGTTGGAACTCCACAAGTCTTAAAAGTTGCTAAGTTTGGGGACCCCTGCGGTTGGGGATGGAAGAGCTCAACGCTGTGCAATCCAGAACACGCCCAAGCTCCTGTTTGTTATCTACTAAACCAAGGGTCTCCAAACTTGGCAACTTTAAGACTTGTGGACTTCAACTCCCAGAATTCCTCAGCCTAACTGGTTGCCAAGTTTGGAGACCTCTGACTCAGAGAGAAAAAGCAGGAGCTCTCCAAACAAAAACGAGGATGTTCCAGCTCTTCCATTAAGTTGCTCAGCCTCTTTGGAGAGACAGCAGGGAACCAACCAGGCCAGTTACGATACTCAGAAGTTCCACCTTGCATTTCAATGCACGGTAAAAAAACCCCAGATACAAGTGGCTACGCTTTAGCTATGATTGACATGAACAAATCGTTTTCAAAAACAAGGTAAAGTCACTGTAGGAGAATGTAGCTTTTGAATTCCCAGGCATTCCCAAATTAAATCCTAGAAATTTAGTCTGAGACCTCCAGGCCAATTTTATACGGAGGAACAAATGACCTTGTCAGAAAAATGGAAAATTAACTAATTCCACTATGGATCGCTCCTTTATATGACAACAAGGTTTTATTTTGGGGGAACTGGGGGCTAATAAGAGGTCAGAAGCATTCGCACAACCAGGAAGAATGGCAGACACCCTACCTGGCAGAGCTGAGGGTCAGCATAGACAAGATCCATGGACTCAGAAAGCATCAGCATGGAAGCCTTCAAGTCTGTGAATCAAAGCAAAAGAGGAAGCGAGCGAGCAACGGTTAGGTTTTCTTAAAGAAAAGGAAACATTTCCTTTCCCAATCTTTAAAGACGCTTCTCCGCTAGTTGTGCAATCAGGTCACATCAAGAGATTTGTGATCGGTCACAGGTGTCCCTCGCAGTCGCATGTCAGGCCCTTTTGCGGGAAGCAAGGTGAAGGACCCGTTCTCCTCCCGGGAGACCACCCGGGGCAATGATCACATTCAGGGATCTGAAAGAGGACTGGATCTACGGAGGCGACCAGGATGATTCGAGAGTTTGAAAGAGATCTCCTCTTTGGCCGGGCAAGGAAGCTCCAGCCCTCATCCCAACCATGGAAACTGCAAAATGCTCCGAAAGAGATCAGTTATGACCTCCTGATCACATCCCGCGAACAGAAAGAAGGGGCTTCATACTGGGATAGGGACACAGCATCGCACCTCCTCCAGTTCGGGGAGGGAAGGGAAGGAAATCAGCCTCTATGCAAAGGGGGAAAACAATCTCAGGAGCAACTTTTGAGTGAAAGGTGAAATTATGCGGGCACAGACCTTCTATGTCTTGCTCAACCTCTTCCCTCCACTTCTGCAGGCAGGAAATGACCAGGCTCATCTCGTCTTCGGAGATGGCCCGAGGAGGAGGAGGAGGAGGCGGAGGAACAGGATCTTCTGAGGTCTCCCCTGGGCACCTGGGTGGAGGGAAAGGTGGGCTCTATCAGCTGATGGGACCTGGGGCTCTTGGCCAGGGCTGCTAGCGCTCCCCAAAAGCCAGAGATGGCAACGAGATGGGAATCTCGAGGTGTTCCAGCTTAAACATGCAGCTGACCGGAATCATTTCTAGGGGGCCAAAACAATCGGATGTATCATCTGATTGTCGGGATACAGCCACGATGGGAAGCTGGGCCCAGGTTTTACCTGCTGGGCTTGGTGTGGGTTTCCGAGGGCTCTTTTTCTGCCGTCGTTTCTGCTGTTGCCACAGTCGCTGCGCAGGACAGCTTGGCCCTTGCAAATTCAAGAACGGACTGCAGCATATCCGGCAAGGGGAAGCGGTCTGCGCCCGAACCGTATCGTAGGTACCTAATTAGGAGGAAACCATCATTATCAGCCCCACTTCAGAACCATCGGTCTTCCCTAAGTCAATTTAGCAAGGCCTTCCCTCTCAAAACAGCAACAGCCCCTAGACTTCTATTCCACTTCACAGTGCTTTACAGCCCTTCTCTAAGCGGTTTACAGAGTCAGCCTCTTGCCCCCCAAACAGTCTGGGTCCTCATTTTACTGACCTCGGAAGGACAGAAGGCTGAGTCAACCCTGAGCCGGTCAGGATCAAACTTCTGGCAACATTGCATTCTAATCCCTGCACCACCACGGCTCAAAATGATCACACCAGGGATAAAAGGCTTGTTTTCCTTTACCCCTTGAACACGGGGGCAAATATTAAATCATGGTCGACTACTGATATTTTGGGGGGCATGAGTCCCATTTTCCTGTCCTGCTCCTGGGCCTCTTTGAACAGACTCTTCAAGGGGTACAAGGGACACCATTTTGGGGCTGAATGACGGCAGTAGAATAGAGAATGAGCTGGCAGGTTGGCTGTCACGTCTGAAGAACCTTGTGCAGCTCTCCAGAAAACCTAAACTAAATCTACCTGGGCAGAGGCCTCTAAAAAGCTGAACTGGGCCTTTTTTCACAACAAGAAAGTGGGAAAGAGGCTTCAGCTCAGGTATCCTGCAGGGGAAAATTCAGAGTTTGAGGAAGGCTGCCTACTTTTCCAACTGCTGCTGGAGGACAGTCATCTGCTCTTTCAGTTTCCCGATCTCTTCTCTCTTCGCTTGAATCATTTCTTTATTGCCATACATAAACCTAAAGGAAAGAGAGTTTTGACAGTCGCGTGCTCTTCCCCTAACGCAATCCCACAATTTCTGTTTTGCAGGTTTTGGAAGTCTCAAGCCATCAAGCTCATCCCACCCCCCTTACCTATCCATGTAAATGACGGGCGGGAATTCTAGCTTGTTGTGAATCTTCTCTGGCTGCCCGAGGGATTGATTGAACTCAAACCGGGAAAGTTCGAAAGTCAGGACTGGGGGCAGCTTTGTAAACCAGCGCTGAAATAAGACACATACGCCAGGTTCAGATAGATGGGTGTGGATTATAAACTGCCTTTTTACCCATCAACGCATTTCATTCTCCACGTACAAGCATGAAAAACAGTTACTTAGATCCCATTTCATGTCATAACCCAGGAAAAGAGAAATCACTGAGTCCAGCAAATTTGATGGTATGATTTTGGTGAAAAAATAAATAAAGCAGTATTTCTCGAGACAGGAAGAAGGCCTCCCACCAATCGCTTGCTAAGTACCACGAAGCAGATGCTCACAACTTCAATTGGTTTGCCAGCCGTGTTTCTCAACGCTGGCCACTTTAAGAAGGCATGGGGACTTCAACTCCCAGAATTCACCAGCCAGCAGAGTCGAAGTCCATGCATCTTAAAGTGGCCTAGAATGAGAAACACTGAATTAGAACCAATTCATGCAAACGCAGTGCTGCGAATGGATGGGCCAAGGCTATTGTTTTCAGGAAGAGCGAGGAATCGGAAATTTTAAGGGCAAAGTTGGGGCTTCCCATTCCCACTTTCTCTCCACACCCATCAACCTATTTTTTTTAAAAAGGTGGAAATTCCCAGGCTCATCCATTCTGGATGATTGCAAAAGTGGAGAGTGGGAACTTTTGCAACCTGCTCCAGAGACAACTCCTAATGCCCCAAAATGCTATTCCCTAATTTTTTTTCAGAAAACCGTTTCCAACTGAACATGAAAACAATTTCCCTGCAATTCTACAAGCCCTCCTGGAAGAGCTCCTGCCAAGAACTCTGGCTTTTAATAGATCCCTCTCATCTCCTGCCAGAGGGGCCAAAACCTCATGATCAACCCTGCACCTCCCCTTGGAAGCTAATTGTGGCTAGTCTGTTCTCCTGGAGTCTATGAGAAGGTGCTGTAACGTTTACTCTTTCCAGTGTATTTGGAAGAATCTCTTTTAAAAAAAGGGTTTCACCTCCTCTGGTTCTTTGTTTAGATCACTGAAGAATGAAATGAAATGGAATGAATGCCTTTCACTAAGCCAGTCCAAAGGTTTCCCAACTGGACATTTTGTTCTGGGCCAAAGGCAGGGGGGGTCTGGGGCCATTCAGATCCCCCTGGATACAAATGTGAAAGCTGAATACGCCAATTCTTCCCACAGGGAAGGGTTTTTTAAGGTGAGATTGTCAGTCATTCAAGTCATGGTTGCCTCAAAGGTGCTTTTTAAAAAACAAAACAAAACAAAACAAAACTGGACTTCCTTGGTTTTTTTCCCTTTGAAAACGTTTCCCTTTTCATCCAAGAAGCTTCATTGCTTCTGACTAGATGGGGCTGGGAGGATCCTGTCAGAATTAATCCTTCCATTCTCCACCATCATCCAACCAGAACTGATGACGCTTCTTGGATGAAAAGCGAAATGTCTTTTTCTTCCTCAAGAGAACGAACATAGTTCAGTTGCTTTTTGGAAAAGCACCTTTGAATTTTCTTAGGTGCTTTAAATCAGCAAAACTGGCTGAGGAATTCTGGGAATTGAAGTACACAAGTCTTAAAAGTGGCCAAGGTTGGAGACCCCTAATTTAAATGTTTTCCATATATTCGGTCTTCGGACCCCAAACTGAACTACAATGCTTTGGTTAACATCTTCCAGGCAGATGTAGAAAGTGTGCAAACCCTACATTCTTTTCTTTTCTCAACCTTGGGGACTCAAAGAAGCCTGGACTTCAACTCCCAGAATTCCTCAGCCGGCTGTAAGAACCACAGGAAGCAAACTAGGCTAGTCCTGAACAGATTTCCAGGATATCGGATGCAAGCCACATGATTACTTTAAGGGTTTATTAAGTTAAAATCAGCAGAAGAGTTTTGCAGAGTGGGTGAAAAAAAGAAGAAGAAGAAGAGAGTGCAACATATACTCAGATAGAAAGACGAAGTTACAAACAAGAAAAAGCATACCATTAAATCAAAAACGGTAGTTTTATCCCCCGAAAATACGGAGGGCCGGGCTCTTTCCTACGGGGCAGGCTTCAACAGAAAGAAAAACATTTTTATCACACTCGCACCCTGGACACAACATGTGAAATAGAAAGGTCACACACGGCATGCTGTTAGTCATTCCACCATGTTCCCTTAACGCCAGCACGCTCTCCGACATCGTGTTCTATGCTTCCAAGCTGGTAACTGACAAGCCCGTCCGGGCTCCCTCCGCGTTGTGTCAATGCCACAACACTCACCTCTTGCGTGTAGGTCACCGTCTGCTTGGAAGGCGGCTCCGACTCGCTCTCCTTCTCCACCATGGCTCCTTCCAAGCATTCGTGCAAGTTCTTGTAGCCGTTGACCTGCAGGGGGTACTGGCCGAAGGTCTCGATTTTGGAAAACCTCTTGCCTAAACAGGGGAAGGAGAGGGGGGACGCCCATCAATTTAAGGAGAACAAAACCGAATCTCAAACAGACCGTCCTTCTAAGTGTGGTACACTGCGCAGAGAAGCCTTCCATGCCAATTCCCGAGGTGTTCCGGCTTACCTTCGTGGACCCCTTCCGATAGGAAAGTCCCATAAAAAAGCTGGACCATGGGGTTCTCCGATTTGTCCTGGGAATTCCTGTTGCAGGAGGAGAAAGCGAAGGGACGCGAATGGGGTAACTCTAGTTGAATGAAAAGGAGGACGAGGGGCGACGTGATAGCAGCGTCCCAATATTTGAGGGGCTGCCATGAGGAAGAGGTGGTGGGGGGGGGGAGGGTCAGCCTCTTCTCCAAAGCACCTGAAGGCAGGATAAGAGTCAATGGGTGGAAACTAATCCAGGAGAGAACCAACCTGGAACTAAGGAGCAATTTCCTGACGGTGGGAACAAATAACCAGTGGAGTGACTGGCCTCCAGATGTTGTGGGAACACTGGACTAAAGAGACTGGGCAACCATTGGTCTGAAATGGTACAGGGTCTCCTATCTAAGCAGGGGGGTGGACTGGAAGACCTCCAAGGTCCCTTCCAACTCTGTTATTCTGAAAGCAAACTCATCATTTTTCTTAAAAACACAGGGCGTTGAGACTAACCGCTGCCAGCTACAGCCAGGAATTCAGCCTAGAACTCAACTGTTCCTGAACGGCCACATGTGATGGGATGTTGTGTGTTGACTCCCTCCCATGGACAGTGCTCGGTCACAGGGAGTCCGGGGGTGAAAGCGGAGACCTTGGGAATTTTAAGAGCTCATTGGGTGACAAGCCAACTGTATCGGAGCTGGTGATCGTTTAACTCAGGTGCTCGGAACAGGTCAAGTTACTGGAAGTCAGAAATCTACTTCCTTCAGGATGGCCTGCTTGCCCACTCAGGTCCCCTGACACCTGGCTGCAGCACAGACAGAGAATCAGACCTTCCTACAAAGTGGAAAACTACAGGCGTGGTTGTTGTTATTGTTTTAAAAAAACCTTCTTTGTGGCAAATTCTGGCCACTGGGCAGCTTCACAAGAATAAAATCACCCCAGCCCCTTTCGACTCACTCGGCCTCCACCGTCAGTTGGAAAGCATCTTCCAGCCAGTCTAGGAGTTTGTGAGTGAACTCGCTCACGTCTTGCTAAAAAAGGAGACAGAAGGAGCAGCAAAGAGTTAAGTTCCTGGAGACCTTTGCCCTGAACAGTTTTCTCCCCTGTTTTTACCTAACCTTGGATATCTTTTATTTTTAATTTTAAAACGACTTAACATTGTTAACGTTTCTGTCTCTTAGAGTTGTGAACTGCCTTTAAATTAAATCTCTCTGCTGGCTGGGGAATTTGGGGAGTTGATGTCTGCACATCTTAAGGTCAGCCAGGTTGAGAAACTCTCCTGCACTGCATAGTCCGAGTTAGGGACCAGCCTTGCCAGGGTGATCCTGGGCCAGGTGCCAGCCAGATTTGGGAAGATCCCCCAGGGTGCCTTCTTCACCTGTTGCTCCTCGGGGGATCTGAAGGCCCCTTTGAGGAGTTCAAGGGCGGTTGTGGGGTCTACAAATTTGCGACGCGTTCCCAGCATTAAGGCAAAGAGATACTGGAGTTCCTGCATGAATGCGATGTTCCTCTTTTCCTGCAAAACAAGAAGAGGTGCAATTAAAAAAAAATGCAATTAAACAACGGGCCAAGAAAGGATGCTTGATCAGCAAAAAAACAGTTGGTTCACATTCAGAAGTTGTATTTGCTGGAGGGATTGGTGATGCACAATTCATACAACCCAGACTCCATTTACAAACCATCCGAAGCCAAAACTAACTAGGGCACATCGTGGCTAGGTATGTTGTATTGCAGGGCTCCCCAAACTGTCTGTTTTTAGCTATTTGGGGTCATTTAATCAAAAGGTAAACTGGGTGGGGTGGAGCCCAAACAAATAGCATCGGTATTCCAATATATGGGACCCATAAGAGGCCCGGAGACTCTGAAAGACTGAAAAGGTTCCAAACTTGCTAGAGAAAGACTAAAATTGGGAAAATTAATCATACCATCAAATCACAGCTTTGTGTTCTAGATTCTGAACACGGGAGAGTCCTGAACATTTCTGGAGAAACATTTCTTTCATCTTTTAACTGTCTCCCACCCCCTGCAGGTTGTCAGCATTTGGCCAGGCCTGTTGTACCAGGAAGTACGAGGTCCCCTCCTGTCCCCCAGGAGTCACTTACACTTCGGCTGTGGCAGGTGTCCAGGACGGCTTCCGGCAGAGAATAGTTCAGGACCAGGTGCCGGAATTCGGGCAGCTGGAAGAGAGACTGACAGCACCCCTGAGATTAACCTCCTGCTCCATCGGGGACGGTATGTCAAGTCTATATAATACTCATCAAAGAGGACTTCAGCCAAAGGAGAGGCTTGGGGTGGCCACAGGCACCTGCCAACAGGTAAGTGCCATCTTCTCCATCCCCCCCACAGGCTCCATTAGGAAAAGCCCAGCCCAGGAAGAGAAAGCAGGCAGGGAAGCCTGAACTCATTAGCTCTTACATCAACTGGAGAAAAGTAGTGGTTAGTTGGAGAAGTAGTGCTTAATCTCAGGCACTTTTAACAAGGGTGGACTTCAACTCCCAGAATTCTCCAGCCAGCAGATGGGAACTTCAACCCCCAGAATTCCACAGTTGACCGAAGTCCACTCCTCTTAAAGTGGCTGAGCGAGAGTTTGATGGAGCCCCAGTGCCAGCAGAGACGCAGAGAAGCACCAGCGCCCCCAAAATTACCTGTATGACTGCACTGAACCAGCAGGTGTTTCCGATGTTCTTCATCCCAACCGACCATCCACTGACCCTCCTCCAGTCCCGCTGAGTGGGGTTCTCTCCCCAAACTTCACAGCGTTTCCTTTTGGAACGGTTTTTGTTCTCCGCTACGCTGGGCTCGAGGGCTCTGCCAGAAACACAAACAGCAGCAACGTGCAAGGGCGTCTTTTTTCGGCTAGGAGCAACTAGTCCTCTTCACTAACTCATCTTTTGGGCTCTTGAGGAGGTACTACAGAACCCACAATCCCCAAGAGCAGGGGTCAGCAACCTGAGGCTCTGGAGCCGCATGTGGCTCTTTCATCCCTCTGCTGCGTCTCCCTGTCGCTGGTCAGCTCCACCATGGATAGGGCTTTCGGTTGGGACAGGTGGAAGAAAAAGGATGCTGTGCTAGGAGGAGACTCTATGGTGGGGGAACCGGATGTCTGGTCAGCTCCAGAATTGGAAGGGGAGCTTCCGGTTAGGATCTTTGTGGCTTTTTGAGTGTTTAAGGTTGCCGACCCCTGCCCAAGAGGATCATTGTCATCCCTCTTTCAGTAGACCTTGGCCCTCGAGAAAAGCCTATTCCGCTAGGAACGCAGATTATGTTGGTTAGCTGGACTTTTTCTGAAAATGGAAAACTCTTGATTGGAATAATTTGGAGACATGTTTCTCCTGGGGGGACCGGGCGCATGCACACACAGCAGGGACCTGGATAGGGGCCGAGTGGGACAAGGCTGCTGAGAGAGACAGGAGCCTGGGAGGTGCAGAATAAACACAACGATGACATACGCATTGGTGGGCGCAGCAAAATCCTTCTTCCCGGTGGAGAAATCTTGGCCGGCAGGAGGGAGGGGCTCCTGAAAATCGGCAGGCTCTTGGGGGGCTTCATTCTGAGCTGGAAATTAAAGAGAGCGGCCAATAGGAGTTATTAGTGCTGCCAAAATCCTCCATCTCCCCACCTACCCATAGAAGCCCAAGCGCGCTTCCCATTTGACAGCAATGTTCTCATCCAGAGGGGCACATAAAGGTCAGGATGCATCACGGGGCCCTTTGTGGCCGGTTGACCTCTTACCAGCTTGCTTGGCTCTGCACGTCATCCTTCCCCCAGCCCCAAAACTGACTCAAGGCAGCTGAGCCCCGATGACTGAGACTTCTGAGACCTGCTCTTCCACACCATCCCAAAGGCGTTAGCTGGGGCTTAGCAAGAGAGCTGAAGGGCCCTGTCTGCTTCTATTTATAAAGACGCCGTCCCAGAGGGACAGAAGTCGTTGAATAGGTTTTCAGAGTCGGCACACGGCCTTCCTGGGAGAACTTAAATGCTGGCTGGGTGGGAAAAGTCCACGAAGGAGAAATCCAGGGCTTACTGGCGGCCTGTCTCTCCCTTCCTTCAGGGTGGGAAGCAGCGGGGTCTCCCTCGGACTCTCCGTCACTGGCTTCGGTCAGGAAGCCAACCGCTTGCATTAGGTTTCCATCCGCAGCCTGAGGAGAAACAAAGATGGCAGGAAATGAGGACATTCTGCTGCTCCTCTACAGGAGCCTTTCTCAAATCTGGCAACTTTAAAGACAAGTGGACTTTCAACGCCCAGAATTCCCCAGCCAGTTTTGCTGGCTGGGGAATTCTGGGACTTGAAGTCCAGGCATCTTGAAGTTGAAGTGCACCTATATGAAGTTGCCATGGTTGAGATGCTCCATCTAGAGGATTTTTAGTTTTAAGCTTATTGTCCCGGTACATGGCTGGAGCAGGACATTTTTAAGGAATTTAAAATTGGATGCTCGGCTTCATATCCCATGCTGGGACAGCCCATGCGCCTCCCCCTCCCAGACCAGAGAGCCCTGGCTGCAAATCCCAGGAGGAAGAACGGGAGCAGAGCAGAGCAGAGCAGAGCTGCATTTTCTCGGCCAGGGAATGTGGACAGCTGTCCGAAGGCCACGGTTTCTCCAGGCTGGGAACCACCCCTCTGGGAGAGCGGGGCTGCCCGTTTTGGATTTCAAGGGCCAAAACAAGCAGAGGAGCAGCTGGAAACGGAGCGGGCGGCAATGCCATGGCGGCAGGGAGGGAGGGAGGGCCTGCCTTCCAGGACCCACTTGGAAGTCCTGTGCCCCGCAGCACAGTCCTCCTGACGGGAAGCAGGTCAAGGGCCCCATTTCAGCCAAGGGGGACTCACCTTCAGTGCCGCCTGGAGGAACTGCGGGTTGTGTATGCCCGTGATCTCTTTCAGCTGGCTTAGGAGCAGACTGCAGGCCTGGGTGAAAGGGGAACAGAGAGGGAGGGGGGTATCAGAAAGGGGAAAAGAGACAGGCAGCAGGGCAAGGCCTGGAAGGAAGCCAAGAAAAGATGAACACACTTAAAAATAATGAAAAAAAAGGTTGGTAGACCTTTCCAAATGTCAATGGGCCGAACGAAGGCTTTCATTTATTTAATTCCAGGCCACTCACAACAGCAACCAATAAAAACAAATAAAACAGCCCCATATTATACAGAAGACACCAGACTTCTGATCCTATCAATAATACTTTGCATTGATACTACTTGTGTTGTCAGGAATGTGATTACTTTTGATTAGCAGGTGCCCCTATGCTTGTGACACCGCCAGCCCATAGCCAAAGTCCCTGCAAAAGTAAGACAAGTGCCCTATAAATTAGTTAAACTAATAAAATACTTTGAAGACAGCCCTGTCTCTGTTTTAGTGAGATCTTCCTAGCCTGACACACTTGGCTTGGCTAAAAATAATTCCACGTCGAATGTTTTGAGTCTCCTTTACAGAGAAATCCAAACATCCCAACCGAGAGGGAGACTTATTATCTTCAGAAAGCCAAAACACCCAACCTGCTCATCTTTTCAAGGCCAACAAACAAGTGTCCATAAAACAAAGGACCACTTCTTCCATTTTTTTTTTTCAAAGGCAAGTTAGAGCTTTATTATTCGGAAGGGAAAACAATGCCAGCGAAACACCAGCCCCCCCTTTCTCCCCAAATCCGGGAGCTGAGTATTTATTCTACCAGGCAGCCCTAGCAGATGCTCCATACACAGACATATGAGGCGCCCAAAGAATGCCCAGAGCTTTGGGGAGAAGCTATTTTAAGCCGGCTGCGCATGCCATTGCGGCTGGTCACTTCTCATTTACAACGAGGTGTCAGAGATACGGAGTCCACTGAAAATGGCATTTGCACAAACCCGTTTAAAAGAAAATGTGAAGAGTTACCGGGAAAGGGAGCAGCGTTTAGGGAGTAGTGGCAGAAGTTAGCTTCAAATGGGCCAAATTCCACATTTCAGGCAGGCCCCAAATTCCTGTCCAGCTTTTCTTAAAAAAAAGAAATGAGCAACCACATTCTGTTACTTTCCAAGGTGTCATTAGAGAAAAACACAGAGAAAATCCTTCTGGTTGATGCTTCACTTGGCATCAATATGATGCCTACATATTTGCAAAAAAAATGTATCTTTAGAGAAGGCAGATATCCAAGAAACAAAGTCTCAAAAGCAAGAAGAATCCTAACAAACACAACCGTGTATCTCAGCTACTAGCAATAACAGCTACTTGGGCTCTTAAGAAATTTTGTAACTAATTATCCAAAGTGCAATTTTCATTTCCTCGATATCTGAAGAACTCTGTCTTCAGAGTGTTACATAGTATTTTCAGAGTATGATGATGATCCCAAGAATTCCCTGAAAGTAAATGATTAGATGACTCAAATAAAATCTACAAGCAAAAACACCTAACTGCACAGAGCAATTTTTCGTAAGACAACAATTGGACAGAATGAGTTAGACTAAATTGTACTTATCCTGGCAGCTCAAAGTGATAAAATTTGCAATTTTTAGCAGGCCCTGGAATTCCAAGAAGAATCTGGTTAAGGACCCCCAAGCAAGATTATTTTGTTATCCTACCCCAATATTAACAGCCCATTGGCTTTAGTCATTTAAATGTTACAAAATACAATAGAGGTGCAATTTGAATTACTGGCTTTGATATTGTTTGGAGACCCATTTCTATAAGACTAGGAAAACCATCATCCTGGCAGAGGCACCAGGGATCTGCCCTTTGTCAGAAATGGGTGCAGGTAGGGTCTCCTGCTTGGGTGAGGGGGTTGGACTAGATGACCTGCAAGGTCCCTTTGCAACTCTTTTAATGGGTTAATATTTAGAGTTCTGTCTGGAAATAATCATTTATCATTATAAGACTCGACCTCCACCCTATGGGTATCTCGGTCCCTGCTTTGCCTTCTTTGTCACTTTGAAGTCAATTTACACCTTAGAAGTCATTCTTCTAATATTTTAAGGTTTCTTGTGGCTTTTTACTTGGTGTAAGAGTTATCTCTAGGCGAGATGAGCACCGTGCACGTTACATAAATTGTAAGGAGACTAAGAGTACAAATAAACAATAAACTAATAAAAATCTTATCCCCGAACAGGTCGCAGTGGCTCCCTCATCGCAACTCCAAGGTGGCGACTCTGTAACTTTGTCCACCAGGATGGAGGGTCTTTTTATGCCTCCAGCCCCCCCAAAGCTGGAACTTAAAAGCGTGGCGATTTCGCTTCAAAACACCCCAGAAATAGCAAATCCATCCTTCTGAAGGCGCCCAGAGACTCATTTCCAGACGGCAGGCATCAAAAAGGGCTTCTATAACCAGGCTGGGCAGCTCCTGCTGGGGAGATTGAGGGGGGGTCACCAAAGGGGGCTGGAGTGAAAGTATCTGGGAGGGGGTCTTCTTTGAAGAGGAGGGGTCTCCATGTCTGTTTGAACATGGGGGGGGTGTTGAAAGTATCTGGGAGGGGGTCTTCTTTTAAAAGGAGGAGTCTCTATGTCTG
>JAOYMU010000028.1:35649424-35660734 GCA_025802295.1 Psammodynastes pulverulentus
CGGGGGGGGGGGGGAGGCCTGTTTTACAACCTTCCTAAAAAGCGAGTTACCACTGAGGCCAAGGTTGCTAAGCAAGACATACGACCTTTCCTGCCACAGTTGTTCACTTAGTAACATGTTTGTTAACTGAATTTGTTTTGCTGGTCAGAAGGTCACAAAAGGGGATCACATGAGCCCGTGAGCCGTCATAAACATGAGTCAGTTGCCAAGTGCCCGAATTTCAATCAGGTGACTGCTGCGATGGTCACAAGTGTGAAAAACAGGCCAGGTCACTTTGTTTCGGTGCCGTTGCAATTTAGAACGGTCACATAAAATGAACTGTTGTAAGGTTGAGGACTATTTATATTCTACAATCAAGAGGCAGGTGTTACACCTATCCCTTTCCTGATATTTAATGCCAGCAGCGCAGCAGTTGGGCATACAGGTAGTCCTTGACTTAACACCCCTTGTTTAGTGACTGTTCAAAGCTTCAATGGCAATGAAAAAAAGTCGCTCTATGACCGTTCGTTCACAGTTACAAGGGAAGCATATCTTCAGGGTCACATGATCAAAAACCAGACCCCCAGCAACTGACTCGTATTTATGATGGTTGCAGGCAGAGGTGGGATTCAGCCGGTTCTGACCAGTTCTGGAGAACCGGTAGTGGAAATTTTGGGTAGTTGGGAGAACCGGCAAATCCCGCCTCTGACTGGCCCCGCCCCCATCTATTCTCCTCCTCCCGAGTCCCAGTTGATCGGCTGGTTCTTCTTTGGTTGCCCTGCGCAGGAGAACAGAGATGGAAAGCAGGTCAGTGGGATGGGGAGGGAATGGAAATTTTGCAGTATCCTTCCCCTCTGCCTCCCCATCTCTTCTCCGCCTCCCGAGTCCCAGCTGATCGGCCAGGCCTTCTTTGGTTGCCCTGCACAGGAGAACAGAGCTGGAAAGCAGGTCAGTGGGGTGGGGAGGGAATGGAGATTTTGCAGTGTCCTTCCCCTGCCATGGCCACAGAACCGGTAGTAAACAAATTTGAATCCCACCACTGGGACTCAGGACAGGTTAGAGAGGAAACCAGACGGTTTGGTGGGTCCTTCCTTCCCTTCCCCTCCCTGGCGTTGCGCTGCGCTTAGTATTTCCAGCCATGCTCTTCCTTGGCTCGTAACCGGCTCCATCCTCTGTGTGCCGTGCACTGCAGATGGAGAGAAGGCTGAGGACTTGGGCTGGTTCCAGGAATGGAGAACTATAAACAGCCATAATTACCCTCCTTGGGCTGGGCGTTCGGAGGAAGTCTTCGTGGAGACAATGGAGGGGCAGCTGCGGAGCTGCCAAAGTCCTCTGGAAAGAGTCCGAGAAGGCATCTCGGGTGCCAACGGGGCCTCCTATTCCTGCGACGGCCAGACCTTTGCAAGGAGGGCTTAGAAGGGTCCTTTGGGGAGGGGAGAGCTCCTTCTTGCCCCCTCCCCACTTTCCAGAACAATTTATTAATGTCAAACGACCTCACTGGCCAACCCCCATTTTCTTAAGAGCAACACGGTGTACGGAAGCCACCAGGCACCCCAAATGTTCCTTGTTTGTGCTCATTTTCCTCTTCTGAATTTTTTTTTAACAGACTCTTTTTGCACGAATTAATTCATGGGAAGCAAGCAGGTTGCAAAAAATGAGTTGCTTTCCTTTAAGGCCCCATTTCTTGAGAGAATCCATTCTCCACCTTGGAAAACCTGGTCTGGGGCTGTTCCAGGCCCCCTCCACGTTTAGAAAATTGCCTATAAGTTAGACCATCGGGGTAGCATTTTCCTTGCGTTCCTGTTTCTCCTCTTCCGTTTCCCGCAGTGTGGACGTGGGCAAATCCCCAGAAATCCCCTACGTCTACATCCTCTATAATGGAGAAGTGAGGAATCTCAAGCCAGTCCAAGTGGTGACCGCCTGCAGCCTGGACATCTACAACTTTCCCTTTGATGTACAGAACTGTTCTCTGACCTTCACCAGTTGGCTGCATAACAGTAGGTCACCAGCTGCATTGCTGGATTCCTGGAGGGGCTTCCTGCATGCCGGGGGGACCAACCGTCTCTACAGTCCAACTAGAGAAAGTCCAACTGGGTGTCTACCACACCTGGTAGCTGCTGATATCCTCTTTCCAACGTAAACAATCCTTTTGAGTACGGAGAACCAGTCTAGTGACGGCTGCTCTCCATCGTAGCTTGGTGGATTCCCTTTTGCTCTGGGAGAAAAATCCCTGGAGAATCTGTTTGTTGTTGTTGAGGGCAGCACAGTGGGGGATCCACTGTGGAAAAGATTTTGTTTTCAAGACCATTAGGACCATTAGAAAAAGAATCATGGGTGATCACAGACTGGATTGACTTCAGAACGGGTTGGCTACAGCCTGTTGGTCTTTTTTTGGTTCTCGGGAACTTCATGACTGTTGTAACAAAACTTGGCTATGTTGCCAGGGAACTAAAACAAGGTGAGCTGAGTAAGGAGTCCAGTCAGGCTCTCTGTGAGAGTTTTCCATAACATAGTACCTGGATTCACACAACATCCTAAAGTCTAAATCTGGGTTACATGTTGGCTATCTTCTGGAGTGGTGCAGTGGCCTAGAGGTGGAGCTCTCGCCTCACAATCAGGAGGCTGTGAGTTCGATCCTAGGCAGAGGCAGACATTTCTCTCTCTGGGCAAAATGAGAATATATCTGCTGCAGAAAACTCCGTACTGGCAACAGGTAGAGCATCCGGCCAGTAAACACTCAGCTCTGTTCAGTTGCCCGGACTCCACCCCGCAAGGGATTACGGGGTCATTAAAAGAAGATGATGTTGGCTACCTTCTGATAACTTGCTATGAGGCTGTGATTCCCACCCTATTTAAGTCAACGGTTGGCTTTTGATCCTCCGGTCTGGTGCTCGGTGCAAATTACTCTTCTTTGGCCTCCTTCCCCCCCCCCCCATTTCTTCATCCTCAGTACGAGACATCAACCTGTCCTTGTGGAGGACCCCAGAGGAGGTGAAAACTGACAGGAGCGTCTTCATGAACCAGGGCGAGTGGGAACTTCTTCACGTGCTCAGCCAGTTTCGAGAGTTCAGCGTTGGGGACAACGATTACTACGCAGAGATGAAGTTCTTTGTAAGTTGCCGGGGTGGGTGTTGGAGGGGAAGCTGGGCTGGGTGCCAGGAGCACCGCTGGCACAGGAACTGCCCCAAAGACTGGAGGCAGGAGGATAAGATGGGATCCCAGAAAGAACTCATCACCGCCTGACCAGACACGGTAATTCTAGCACAGTTTATGGGCAGCCGTCCTTCTCATGGCCCGGAGGCTGCAGCTGGGATGGTGTATGAATAAAATAGCTGTTGATCTTTTATCTACTGAGCCAGACTGGAAGTTTTGCTTTGGGGCTTCCCATCTCTGGAGAACGTCCATCTCTCTCTTTCCGTCCTAACAGGTGGTGATCCGGAGGCGCCCCCTTTTCTATGCTGTCAGCCTACTGCTCCCCAGCATTTTCCTCATGGTCATGGATATTGTGGGCTTCTACCTGCCCCCCGACAGTGGGGAAAGAGTCTCATTCAAGATCACCCTGCTCCTTGGATACTCCGTGTTCCTAATCATTGTGTCCGACACGCTGCCTGCGACCGCCATAGGGACCCCCCTTATAGGTACGAGAGTAATAGCAACAGCACTTAGATGTACATACTGCCCCATAGTGCTTTACAGCACCCTCTGGGTGGTTTACAAAGTCAGCATATTGCCCCCAACATCTGGGTCCTCATCTCACTAACCTCGGAAGATGTTCTGACTTAGTCTTTCCCAACAGCACAAAGCCAAGTCCCGATAAACCCCTTAATTTACAATGGGTTTCCTCTCCAATAGAGTCCTGGCCAACAGTCTTTCAAGATAGTTCCCAATTACAGACCTTTATCAGGCTTGGAGAGGGGCCAGGCCGATATCTTTCAGATGCCAGCAATACTTGGCAAGCATGCTGGAATGAACTAATTGTCTCCTGCAAAGCTCCACTCCCCTTTCACTCCTCTTTTATTCACCATCCACCTGCGGCTTTACTTCCAAGTCAGCCCTTGTTCTTCGGCTGTTCCCTTCTTCTGGCCACTCTGCGCATGTTGTGCACACTGGGAACAGGCTCCAGCTGTTCTTCTGCCTCACTGATGTCCGACTCCAAAGGCAGCTGATAACTATCAGATGGCTCTGGCCCCATCTCTGCCTCCGATGCAGAGCCCTTGTCAGAGCCTTCCTTAGAATTCAGGACTGTCCCATGTTCCTCCCCAAGCTCCTCACTGTCTGAATCTGCTGCCAGCACTGTTGGACCACAACAGAAGAATGGGAGGCTGAGTCAATCTTGAGTCCCGTCAGGATCGAACTCCAGACTGTAGGCAAGAGTTAGCCTGCAGTCCTGCCTTCCACCACTGCGCCACCGGAGCTCCTAATACCTTTATAGTCTTTGCCGGGATATGATAACTTAGTGGCAACACTCTGTGAGGTTGAGGGAAACGAGAAATCCTCCTGAGGTTTGCCGTGGCCAGAGGCAACCCAAGAAGACCATCCAACTGGCTTGCAGAAAATGTTTTCTGGCTTGCTTTAGGAAGCGGTGCTGGGAATGACAGCTGAGATCAGGGGAATTCACACGTGATGCCTATCTGGGACTAAACACGGTGCCTAAGTTGAAATCTGAGATCAACGGAGGAGGAGGAGGCTGGAATAGAGGAGAACCAGGAGAAGCCAGGATCCTTGGTAGGAGCAGCAGCAGAGAACTTGGAGGTAGAAACGAGGTCTTGCTGAAGTCCCTGCTTTGCTCCTGCAGGTATCTATTTCGTGGTCTGCATGGCCTTGCTGGTCGTCAGCCTGACGGAGACCATCCTCATCGTGCGCCTGGTGCACAAGCAGGACCTCCAGCCCCACGTTCCCGACTGGGTGAAGCGCTGGGTTCTAGAACGGGCCACCGTCCTGCTCTGCATCCAAGACAGGAAAGCCTTCCGCCCCGTCTGCGCTCCGAGTTCGAGCATCTCCAGGGACGTGGAGAACAACGACAGCACAGGTGAGACCACCTCAATCGCGGCCTGGTCATTCAGCCCCCCCTCTTCCCCCCCACTATGGGAGTCAGATTGCATTAAGCCAGGGTTTCTCAAATGCACCACAATTGGCTGGGTTCAAACAAGATAGAGTTTTGTGCAAGGTGTAAACCTAGCTATGGGTAGACCTCAAATTATGACAGTTCAGAGATTGACCGAAGATGCAATGGCACTGAAAAAAGTGACTTATGACCATTGCAGCATCCCCACGGTCACATGATTGATAATTGACTCACATTTATGACGGTCGCAGTGTCCCAGAGTCATGTGATCCCCTTTTAAAACCTTCTGATAAGCAAAAGTCAATGGGAAAATCAGATTCACTTAACAACCGCGTTACTGATTTAAGAACTGCAGTAATTCACTTAACAAATTTCTCACTGAGCAACAAAGATTTTGGGCTCAATTGTAGCCATAAGTTGAGGACTACCTGTATATTGGGATGCATATTTCTTTGGTGGGGAGAGATCTTACTTTATGAGCTGTGGTGGTGCAGTGGTTAAAGTCCAGTACTGCAGGCTACTTCTGCTGACTGCCGGTTGCCTGCAATTTGGCAGTTCAAATCTCACCGGCTCCAGGTTGACTCAGCCTTCCATCCTTCCTCCAGCCAAGCTGAACCACTACAGCTGTGACGCCACACGGGACTACGAAGGCAGAACGGGTGGCGCAACCACCATCCCGCCACTGCAGGGCCAGAGCCCGGAGTCAGTGGTGCACATCCTGCATGAGATCGCAGCCATCCGCCAGTTCCTGGAGAAGCGAGACGAATTCCGGGATATCGCCCGCGAGTGGCTGCAGGTGGGCTACGTTTTGGATGTGCTCCTCTTCCGCGCCTACTTGGTGGCGGTGTTGGCCTACAGCATCACCCTCGGCACACTGTGGTCCATCTGGCAGTATGCCTGACGCCCCCGTTTTACTGGTGAAGGGCTGAGCAGACCACGTGCCACCGATTCTCCATTTAGGAAGGAATATTGGTTCAACTTCACAAAGTCCCAAACCTCAATCTATCTCGCTGAATTGAGAGCACCACTTATTGTAAATCTCTTTATCCCAGGTTTTTACATTTTTTTTAGTTAGTTTTTTCTAAGGACTTACATCTTATGTCCCTTACATCTTCCTGTCTTTATCTGTGTAATCTCTTCAGGAAGGGAAATTTTGATCCCTGGGAACTATTTCTTTTTTCAGTGAATTTCAATCCCCAAGATGGGTAATAAGAAAGTTTAAATGTGTTTTGAAGTAGTATTCAACGGCATTTATATTCTGTATGGCTATTTGCACTCATATTGTCAATCGGCCTGTCTGTAAAATGGGCAGCTGCTTTTCTTGCTGTGCTCCTGTCTGTTCTACAATAAAGAGAATTAAACCGAACATATCCAAGAACTGTGGACCGGATTGCTGAGCTGATAAAGGGAAGAATCGGAGGAGATTTCTCTGTTGAGTATCTAGCAGAGGTAAATTGTTGCAGCTGTTCTTAAAAGGGAGCATTGATTGGAGTGGAAATAAAATGCTTATTTAAATGGCTAATTTAAAGAATTACCTTCAAAATTGTAAAACCTGCCAGAGTTGCTTGGCTGAGACGGGCAGCTATAGAAAGTGTATACAGAAATATGTAGACAAATGAATAAATAGTCTTGAACAGGGCTGAATATTTTGAGAGCGACAATGACATTTTCCATCGTAAGAGAAAGGGAAAGAGAAAATATTTCAAAAAGGAAGAAGCTGCTTTGGGAGGTGGAAACTGCTTGCAAATTCTGTTGAAATCTATACAGAAATGTTGATAATCTCCTGGAATGTAAATGATTTGTTGATTCATTCCCATCCTTTGCTTCTTCCTTCCTTACAAGATGCAGCAGTTAAAAGATTTAGGGATGACCTGGCTACTTTGATATTCAAAAGTTTGTGTGAGCTAAAACGTCTCCCACGCAAGAGCAAGGCATATCATATCACCCGATCCCCTCCGGCTTCACGTATATTTCCTCAAGTCAGAAGTTTATGGCTAGGCCAGGGGATCCTATTCAGCACCATGGACAGAGCAAGCGGATTTGCATGGCAGGAAACCAACCGCTCTGGATCCTTAAAAAAAACATAAAACCTTCCAGAAACTAAAGTTAATAGGTACCTGAGCATCTTTCCCTCCACATGTTGCTAAGCAGGGGTGTAAAAGCCACATGTGAACCACACAAAACTCAAGAGGAGGAAAATTAGAGAGAAATAGATGGCCACTTGATGCCAAAAGATATTTCCATTTGGCAAGACATCAGAAATAGGTAGAATATTCGCCCAGCTCTCTTGGATGGCAAACATTTTCTCAGATTCACCTATAGAAGCCATACATAGGATGACCATTTCTGGTCAAGGAGAACTTTGCATTTGGACTAACTTAGAAGAGCCTCACCAACTGGGTGCCTCTTCCTCTGTCTTGGACATTGACTCCAGAACCCCTAACTCTCTCACGCGTGACTAGAGATTCCGGCAGCTGGTTCAGGGCTTTGGAGAGAGGTTGGCATTGCAAGCCCTTGAGTAATTCTCCTGGGATATGTGACAAACAAGCCCCTAAAGAACAACAGCTTACAAACCGTCATCCAAGCATCCATCTGTTTTGGAAGCGAATGCGAGTCGCATCCAACTGTTTCTCACAATCGGTTATTCACAAAAGCTGATCTTTCAATCCCTCTCCATTTTGCCTTCGCCCAGAAGGTCAGCTGAGGCTCCAGCTGAAACATGCATCAGCTGGAGAATGAAGGAGGATGAGTTTGCCAGGACCTGTCAGGAGGGAGATGCTCAAAATGCACCACCAACAGATGCCGAGGAATTTGTCACAAGCTGCCTGTATCATAATCTGCCTTGCCAGGGAATGCAGCTTTAGCCACCTATTAATACTGGCCGATAGTTTTACAGGTACCAGGTGAGTGCAGGGAAGTCCTGGCAGTGTGGGCTTCTGCTCAAATATCTCCTGGTTGCTATCATTTTGAGCACGCAACCTTTTTAGGTTGAAGGCCAGCGACTGCATTCCAACGCAGGGCTGGAATTAAGTCCAGCACAGAATTGGATTCATTTTAATTGAAATTAAAACAGAATCACATTTCAGTTAATACAATTACCTGCCATGTATTGTATATTATGCTCCTTTTCTGTTGCTTTACAAATCAGCGCTTCAGACAGAATTGTTGGGCTGCTTCCAAGTCCTTGTGCTGAAGTTGTGCCTTTCCAAACAGCGCCTACCCTTTTCTGGGAAAGCTATGGGCTTGCTGTCATCCCTATGAAAAGCATTGCGTCTCTGGCAGCATGCAAAGACTGAGGTTCTCAAACCCATAATCCATGCAGTGCTACACTTCCGACACACTTGGACATGAACCAAAGTAGTACGATCTTCTCCAAAGTTACAGTCCAACATCAACTGATCTTGGTGTCATTGATAGTTGAGCTTGTGGTCTTCATACACTGGACCTCAAGAAGAGCTCATTGGTCTGACGGGATTCTGTATTCCACAGCCAACCCTCCATGAACAAAACTAGATTTTCAACAGGAAGGGGGGATGAGTCATACGTGATGTGAGGTGGATATGGAATTTACCTGAAAGGAATTGAAAATCAATGCATCGAAAAGTCTAAATGTGAGTTGGAACAAATTGGTCTTGTCGTCTAATCTTGATTAACATGGCCTTAATGCCTTTCCAGAAGATGGCAGAGCTTTGGAACTACTCTGCAGGTAAAAAGTAAGTACTTTGAATACTCAGCAATGACTCTTCCTCACAAAATTTTATTTAAAAAAAAATCACACTCATGGATAAGTTGAGAAGACTTTTCAGAGGGTTGAGTTTTGCCTAGTTCACTCAAATATCGGACTTACAGGAAGCCTTGAGGAGGATGACTGGCAAGTGGGAAGTGGGGTAGTGCCAGTGGGGGGTCTCGGCAGTGGGGGGGTCCCCCAGTAATGTCCTGATGATCTGTAAGTGGCTGGCTATTGATGAGGTGTCCGGTTAAAGAGTTAGTAAGACACTAAATCAGCCTCATTGATCCTTGCGAGATCGATGTTGCTACAGACCTGATCACTACAATGGGCAATTAACAACCACTGGAATGAGCTGCCTTCATGTAACATCAAATGCTTCAACAGACAAATCCAATCGACACATCGATCGGGTACTTCCTGGTGCTGTGATGAGGTGTGTGTGTGTGTGTGTGTTTACATATACCATATACAGTTTCAAGAAATGGATGCATTGGCACACCAGTGTCTGAAATGCTCTCGTGTCTATAGGCTGGGCTGCCATAACATCTAAACCCATTGAACAAAACACAACAGTCTGTTCGCATAACATGCTACGCCCATACCTGGCTCAATAGTAGCAACTGTGAGAGGGACCTTGGGGTCCCAGTGGACAATTGCTTAAATAGGAACCAGCCCCAAAAGCCAACACAGTTCTAGGGATAGAATCAAGATAATGTGAAGTGTTAATATCACTTTATAAGGCCTTGGTGAGGCCACACCTGGAATATTTGCATCCCGTTTTGGTTGTCACCTTATAAAAAAGATGTTGAGACTCTAGAAAGAGTGCAGAGAAGAGCAACCAAGAGGATCAGGGGACTGGAGGCTAAAACATATAAAGAACAGTTGCTGGAATTGGGTATGTCTAGTTTAATGAAAAGAAGGACCAGGGGAGACATGATAGCAGTGCTCCGATATCTCAGGGGCTGCCCCAAAGAAGAGGGGGTCACCCTATTCTCCAAAGCACCTGAAGACAAGAGAAGAAGCAATGGATGGAAAGTAATCAAGGAGAGAAGCAACTTAGAACTAAGGAGAAATTTCCTGACAGAATGATTAATCAGTGGAACAACCTGCCTCCAGAAGTTGTGGATGCTCCAACACTTGTCTGAAGTGGTATAGGGTTTCCTGCCTAAACAGGGGGTTGGACTAGAAGACCTCCAAGGTCCCTTCCAACTCTGCTATTCTATTCTATTCTATTCTATTCTATTCTATTCTATTCTATTCTATTCTATTCTATTCTATTCTCAGCACCTGCATTTAGAGTGGAACGTCTCCAAAGGACAGACAGACAGGGGTTGCAAAGAAAAACTGGAAAGCAACGATTGGAAGTGTTGGTTGTGTTGGGTCTGGAGAAGCTTGACCGAAAACCTTCACCTGCCAAGGATCACAGCCCAGCAAGAGGCCGGTGGCAAATGGAGGGAGCCCTCTGGCTCGGAAGTGGGGTGATTCTTGTAGGCCTCATCTCTCCATTGCCCCCTCTGACAGTGGGGACTCATGGCTGGATGCCAGAGAGAAGATCCACATGAAATGGAATTCTTTACTGGCCAAGTGTGATTGGACACACAAGGAATTTTGTCTTCGGTGCATAAGCTCTCAAGACAAGTGATAAATCAAAGAGAAAGAGATGCATGGCAACAGTGGATTCCCTTCTGGGAACATTTGAATTGTGTGGATTCCTGAACTGGACAAGGCTTGGATGAGGGGCAGGGGTGGGGAACTCTGCCCCCTTTTCTTTTGACTTGTGGACTTCAACGCCCAGAATTCCTGAGCCAGCACGGGAGTTGAAGTACACAAGTCCTAAAAGGGGCAGAGTTCCCACCTCTGGATTAGGGGATCGCTCTGCCTTCTCTCAGCCTGGCACCAAACAATTCTGTGAACTGTCAACACAACACACAAAATGATTTTCCTTCCCGAATTCTCCCTGCGGGAGGCAGCTTGAACACCCCTGAAAGAGAAAGGGGCCAGCTCTTCCTTTGGCCAGAAAAAAACACTTTCCTTCTAGTTACTGTGTGTGGACACGTTGCCCTGTCCAGCAGGGTGAGGGTTGTGTGTTTGAGCTGCCCACACGATGGCGGCAGAGCCCAGAGATTCCGCGGCTTACAAACTATCCGAGCTCTTCACAGTCCCGCCGGCATCCACGGCTTGCAAGCGGAGACAGGTTGGACAGTGGATGTATTTGGGTAACCAGGCCTTGAAATGGAGGGCGGGATTGTCATGCAAAATCGACAAGGGGCCTTTGGGAGACCATAAGCCCTTGGTTTCCCACCAGGATGGACATGGTAGCAGCAGCGTCTATCAAGATAGAGTGGTGGCTTGCAACCGCCAAGTCTAGGGAATTCTCTGGCCCATAAGCGTGCAATCAGCTTCATCTCTGCGTGGTGAGTTGAAATTGTTATTTATTTTTACAAAGGTCTGGTTGACTGGAAGTGTTTAAGTCAGAGGTCACCAAACTTGGGAGCTTTAAGACTTGTGGACCTCAACAACCAGAATTCTCCAGCCA
>JAOYMU010000028.1:35886189-35899240 GCA_025802295.1 Psammodynastes pulverulentus
TTTTACAGCCCTCTCTAAGCGGTTCACAGAGTCAGCATATTGCCCCCACAATCTGGGTCCTCATTTTACCCACCTCGTGCCTCTAATCAGCAAGAATGGATCCACTCTCAGAAATCAATTATATTGTAACTTTTTCGAGAGTTTAATTGGTTCATGTGCTGTAGGGCATCTTTTTTAGATTGCCCTCAAAACCCAACTTAGTTTACAAAAGTAACTTCAAAAGATTCCCCCGCCCCCCAAATGTTGTTCTTCTCATGATGGATGGGAGGATCACAGAGAACCAGAGGGATCAACTTGGGGGGGGGTGTTCCATGTTTGTTGGCAAAAGCCTTTTCCCATCTTCCCCGGCTTAACGTGCTGTGATTTTTTTTTAAGTCTCCAAAAAGGCTCACACGCATTTCACACACCTGTCCTGGCCAAAGATGCAGGTGCGATAAAACATTTCCTGGCATTGCAAATTGGGCAGATTAGTTACTATTCTGGGATGAAGAGAAAGTCTACTGGGGGGGAGGAACGGGTTTTTCTCAGCCCCCCCTGAAAGCTGAAGGTGGCGCTCTAAGATTGTAAGACCTTCTGCGGGAGGCAGTTGGAGGACTCTGGAAATGACTTTCATGGATAGTAGATTCTCTCTTTTCTCAGATGCATTTTCTGTATCTGCCTGGAGAAGTGTGTGGAATTGCAGTCAGCATCACAGCTTGGCGTGTCGTTGTATGTCGTGCACACACTTGCACACGCAATAGAGAAGTCATCTAGGCTTCTCTTCTCCGCTCTCTGGCTGTGGGGGGTCTTCTTTTGGGGGCCCCCAAAGGTTCTTTTCTGCATGGATGTTTCCTACCAAATTTCAGACCTTGATCAGACCTGCAAAGCGTCCTCGCTCGCCTCCTTCTCTAGTGGCCATCCAGAAATCTTGTGGAGCAGAGGACACACAACTGAAGACAAGCACAATCCCTCTGGATTTGCCCCAACAGCTGGTCGCTGGGTTTTGTGAGTGTTTTCAAGAGCCACTGCAACTAACACAATAACATAGATTTCTCCATGAATTAATTCTGTTTTTAGCCTTGTGGCGGGAACTTGAGATGAATCCAAGAAGTGAAGCAAGCTTAAATGCAGACGAAGAAAATGGCTCCGTGCAAGGTCTCTGCTTTAAACTATCAGATCAGAAGATAAATACCTGCATATCTACTTTGATGGTTGACATTAGAGCAGGGATATTTTCATGTCCTGGGTCACAGACACACACAAAGTCCAGCTCTTCAGGAGTTTACAAGGGAACGTTGTCATGGATACAGTGGACAGGTCAACGGAGAAGCTGAGATGTTGCAACAGCCAAAGTCTTCCCTTCCTGTGTCCTGCCTTCCAATCCACTTTCAGGAGGTCTGGGCTCTCCGGTGAGGGATGTACCCTTCCATTCCCAGCTCCTAGCCATGCAGTATTGCAGGCAAACCCTGCCCACTGACAGCGGTTCGATCCCGAGCGTCTCAAGGTTGACTCAGCCTTCCATCTTTCCGAGGATGGTAAAATGAGGACCTAGATTGTTGGGGGCAAGAGGCTGACCCTGTAAACTGCTTAAAGAGGGCTGGAAAGCACTGTGACGCGGTATATAAGTCTAAGGGCTATTGCTACCCCCATGGAGCTTTGTTTGCCTAACCAACCATCTAAACTCCAGGCACCCTTTTCAAGTCCCTTCTCTGCTTTTGGGTTCTTCCAAAAAAGCACCAGATTCTACGGACTACACAAAGGTCCCAGGTGGCCCAGTTCTGCATTTCTTCTCCTGGCTGGCTAGACAGGTGCCTCCTGGGAGCTTGCAGGGGGGGGGAGAGGCGTGCAACCCTCATTTTCCCCTGGAAGGTTCAGTCAGAAGCAAACTATCTGTCGGGGTCTGAAAGCAAGCCAGATGGAGGGGTTTCCCCCCGTCATCGTATTTGCCTGGCCAGATGCTATTTTCCCCCCAGACAGGTAGGGCTCTTGTTACTTACATATTTATCTATATATTGTTTTAGATTGCATTTGTCTGCATGCCAATTTCCTGCCTGTTGAATAGTTGGTGTTAATTGTTCTTTTATGGTTCAGTTGTTCTATTGATGTGATTCCGCTCTTCCTCTGTTGCCTTTTGCTTTACCTTCAAATGCTACTGTGCTGTTTTTATTCTTTTAACTGTGAAACTCCCTGGACGCTTGTAAACCTTACAAACAAATAGTCAAATTGATCCCAATCGGGAGAAATTCCACAAAAACTTTCTTTCAATGTTAACGGCTGACATCAACGCCCAGAACGAGGCATGGTGATGTCACAGGCACCACAATGTCATAGCCGTAAGGATGCAAATCAACTGATGCAAATTGTAGAATTCCTCTCATCTGCATTCCTTGTGCCCCGTTCTTACCCTGCAGATGCCCATGAGGGCTGATTAAATGAAAACTCCAAGGAACCATTGAGGCAGCTTTTGTTAAAATGGAAAACTCTTCCAAAACATGAGCTTCTTGACCGTGCTTAAGGCAGTCGTGGGCAACTATGGCCCCTTTACGATATGTGGACTTCAACTCCCAGAATTCCTGAGCATGGCTGGCCTAGGAATTCTGGGAGTTGAAGTCCACAGATCTTAAAGGGATCATAATTGCCCACCCTGATTTCAGGGTTCAGTTCTGCAGTGTTTCACAGGAAAGGTGGGTCTTTATTATCAAAATTCAAAATTATATGCAAACGGGAGGGAAGAGTACAGTCACATGATCGGATGCAGGCCAAAGAACCGGTAGTTCACCTTCCACTAAACAGTGAGACATTGTTTGCTTGCTCTCCTTGGTACCCCATTCCTTCCACAGGGTGTTCATTCCTGGTGTTGAGCCTGAAAAAGAAGAGTCACAGTGGGTTGTAGGACTCCTAGAACACTTAACCCCCAGCAGGTGAGAACGATTGAAGCTTCTTCTGGAACACCTTCTAGCAGAAAATCAATCCTTCTGGATCCCCTCCTCATCTTTAGAAGATGCCAATGTGCATCCTTCAGAAGAGCTTCTGAGTTGGAGAGGCTCCGATACTAATTGGGCAGCCTGCCAGAAGAATTGGTGGGGCTAAAGCCCCAGGATGCAGCGTAAAGAAGATGGTGAAATCAAATGAATTGCAACTAACCCCAAGAGTAGCAGAGTTCCTCCCTTCCTGTCTATGGGCAGGTCCAATCCAAGGGCTTCAAATCCTTCCTTGCCAGTAAGTTGTTCCAGCTCAACCCCTGCAACATCAAGGTTGACTCCTGTCTATCAGGCTGTTGGGGCTCTTGATCCAGAGAAGACATCCTAACAGCTGACAATGGTGTGATTGCCATCAAAGCTTCTGCTGCCGTGATACAGGAGTTGGGGCAGACCAGACAAAGTCCTGCACACCTACCTCTCTCTATTTCTCTTGTACGCACAAGCCTTCAATATTTCATGAGACCCAGGTACTTAATAATGGATGGGAAACATGTTTACTGAGAGGTATTTCTCACTGTAGATATAATAGAGCACCTCCCAGGACCTGTTCTTCGCTTCTACTTACACCTCCCCACTGATCATCAGCTTGCCAAACAATCTACCTGCCCATCTGTGGAAACGCCAGGAGAAGCTTGGCATGCAGAGAATAAGGAGAGGGGGGCCTGGATTTGCATGGGGGTGGGAGATGTGGGTGTGGCGAGTCTTGGAAGGTGACCTCCCCAGGAGAAAGATTTCCCAGGCTTTATCAGGCTGAGCTCCCCACTCTTCCAGCTCGTACGTTTCTCAGTCCAGGATCCTCCTCTCCCTCTTCCTCACATACTGTATGTCCTACTTGCAAGGAAAGGGATAGGATTTCTAGGGGCTGAGAGTTCCAGCTAATCCAAGCTTCCTCAGGTTCCCGATTCTTCCAGACATGCTAAAAGTCTATTGTACACGACTCATGTCACCTCCGGGGGAAATTCCTAGTTTTATATCCTGACACATCAATGGGGAGTCCAGACTTTCTATGCTAAAGCTGGAGATAGTTTTAAAAACTTTTTTTCACTTTTCATGTTTCGTTCTCTAGCTTGTCCTTTTGTACTTCTCTCAATTCCCAAACCGGATAGAAACAGAGAAAAAAAAACCAACACTCCATTTCCGAATTCGTAACATGTTCCCTGATGTTAAAAGCAAAAAAAAAAAAAAACATAATGAAAAATGCTTAGTCTGGCTCTTTTCCCTTCGGTGTTTTGATATGAAAACATCTAGGGTTTGCTTGAGATGAGAGCTAGTCTATCTAGGGCAGGGGTCTCCAACCTTGGCCACTTTAAGCCTGGAGGACTTCAACTCCCAGAATTCCCCAGCCAGCAAAGATGGCCAGCCAGTAGAAGGGCAAGTTGAACCATGTGCCCTTTAAGCCAGGTGACTGGCCTCCAGAGTCTGCAGGGAATGTCCTGTTGTTGAAGGGAAGTATAATTTTCTATCGGCTTGACTTCTTTCCAGAAGAAAAAGGGGCTTTAGAGAACAAAAGATTTGAGATCAACCTTCTTTAAAACAAAAACAGAAACCACGCAGGTAAAGCCAATGAATAATCCGCTGGTGATCTATCATGTTTTCATGTTTCAAGGCAAACATTGCAAAATACCAATGGGTGAGTGAATGAAGGCGCAGCCTTGATGTTCTCTTTTCATTTCTTCGGCTTTTCTTTTATTTATGGTTTTCCCATTGAGAGCATCCATTTGGTCCCAGAGAGAGAAAGCCGGACTTAATAAAAGGTTTTTGCTTTGATTCATGGTTCTCTTGAATTTCTGTCCTCTCATCTTGACAAGTTCTTCAGAAACTCCCTACCATCCAGGCTGTGAATTTTTGGAAAATATTTCTCTTTTGTTAGATAAAAAAAGTCATGAGTTTTCCAGGAGTTTCTTGCTTGCTTGCTCTGACTTTCTGCACAGTCTTTATCTTCCAAAATAGTAGCCTCTTTGCTTTTTTGTGGGTGTGTTTAGCTGGTGGAAAGGATATTCCTGTCAGAGACAGATGCCGTCCAGAAAGGATGGCTGGGAGGCAATTATTTCCCAGATACACAAAAGTCCCTGTTGCCCTTGTGTCTTTTTTGCATCCTGTGAGGTGTGCTTTAATTGCCCTGCAATGCCTTACCTGGAGTGAGCCTGAATGCGTAATTATGGGGTCTTAGTTCAGAGAATGGCAAGACAACTGCTTTGGATAACCACACAGAGCAAAAGTCTCTGGAAGATAATAGACATGTTAACTCTGGTCTTATTTCCAGCCCCAAGGAATCTCGTGTATGCCTCCCGTGACACCTGCAGGATAACAGAGGCTCAGTGGTGTTTCTCTGAGCCCTTCTGTAGCCAACCAGGTTCCCCTGGGACATCCTGAGGCCATCAGCTTTCTCAAAAAGGTTACAGCTGGGATGATACACGCAGCAACGTATAAAGTGAAATTCAGAAAATGCTTCTCCTCCACATAGGATGGAAACATGCAAAGAGAGATGAGTGTAGAAAGTGACGAGGTCTGGGCCAAGTGGCTCAGTTGCACCTGGAGGCCTCCAGCGAGACCTTTGCAGCAATCCAAGTGCTCGGGAAATTGAGCCACACCATCTTTTGGTGGGTTTTGTGGGTTTTAGCGGGGTTTATAATAATTTTTGGGTTTTAACTTGGAGTTTTATGATTATTTTATTGTTGATGTATATGACGATGTCGTCGGTCTGTACCCCGCCCCGAGTCCCTTAGGGGAGAGGGAGCGGGTTATAAATATGATTAAATTCAAATTCAAAAATCTTAGTGAGTTGAATCCAAGCTTAGACGTTGACATGTTCAGAAGCCCCTTTTTTTGGTCTCCAGATGGGGCAGCTGTTCCAATCTGGGGCTTCAGAGGTTGAGCACCTGTTCAACTCAGTGCTTCCTTTCAGAGCTTTCTCACATTCAAACCCTCCTTTGAAGGCTCACATGGCTGTGGACTTCTTTGGGAGGATTTTTTTTAAAATTCCCAGTTCCTGGGTCAAAGGTTGGATGGAGATGGTTGGATCCTGCAAGGCGCTCCTGAACTTTTCATCCCTTGCTTATTTTCAGCCTGGGTCCCTTCCGCATCTCTTCATCAGGTCCCAAACAAGGTTTCCGTCCTTCGGAGCCTTCACGGATTGTGGCTTTGCAGAATAGAGTTTGTCCTTTGGCCAAATGGAGTTTTCAAAGGCAAAGACATGCTCTGAATTCAAAGCATTTGGGGAAGCCTTCCCGATCAAGAAACAACAGGAGGAGCGAAACATACAAGCCAGCAGTCTCGGAGGCATTGCTGGAACATTTCTGGCTTACTGACTGTCACCCCGAAGGAAGGGAACCCCATAAAGATGTGCCTTCATTTCCCCTTTGCTCAAGAAGCGCAGTTAAGAGAAAATCCAGGCATTCAGAAGAGGTTGCGCTGAAGTGTCGCCTACAATATAGTTTTATCCTCGAGAGTCACAGCCATCGCACAAATACAACGGTTTCCTCCAGAGGCTGGGCAGGAGAGGTGCCCCTTGACAATCCAAAGCCCTTTCCGAAGGCAGATGGACAGGCCCACCACGACCCCTGTGCCCCCCAAGGGCCACTGAGAAAAAGTCAGCCCATCAATGACTCCATCCCAAGGTCCTTTCACAGGGACGATGCCCACCTCCATTCAGAACTAGCCTACATCTGGGGACCTGGCTTTTCCAACTGAAGAAGACCCCATTTGCCTTTGCCATTGTCGTTTGTTTGTCTCCCCAGCCAGCCTCCTCCTCCTCCTGACCGGCCAACGGAGGCCTATCTGAGCTTGCTCCATTATCTCTCTGTGAGCCGAGAGGCAGGAGGCCGAGGCCACAGGGGAAGTCAACCTGGCAGCTCCGAGAAGGGCTGCGCAGAAAGTGCCGGTGATCAAAGCCGCTGATATGGCCGCCACCTCTCTGCGGGCTGACTAGCTCATCAGCGCAGCCCCGGCTGCCTCCTCCTCACTGCTGCTGCCGCTGCCGTCCTCCATCCACGACTTGATCAAAATCCTGGCTGAAACTTATCTGACCAGACATGTGTGCGAGTGAAGAGGCTCAGGAGCTGCTCATTGTGCTGCCTCGTGAAATATTTGCACACAGGGATGACAGAGGAGAGGGGTGGGCGAGGGAAGAGGCAGCCCTGGAGGAAGGCATGTGGTGCGGACTGAAGAGCCGGGCTGCTGGTGCGGAGAGCGAGGCTGGGCCCGGGAAGAAGCACAGAGGGAGGGGGGGAGGGAGGGAGAGGGGGAGAGAGAGAGAGAGAGAGAGGGAGGGAGGGAGAGAGAGAGAGAGAGAGAGAGAAAGAAAGAAAGAGAGAGAGAGAGAGAGAGAGAGAGAGAGAGAGAGAAGGCCAACGAAGAGACAAGATGGAGGCACTTCCTCCCTTTTGAAGGTTCTTCCATGTCACCTGTACCCTGGAAGTGAAGCGTGCAAGCACCAGGATCTCCAGGGAGCGATTAGGGCAGCCTGATCTGCTCCTCCTGGGCCATTTTCTCTCTCAGGAGCCTCTGGGGCTTCCCCCTCTTTGCCTGTCGTGCAGAGAGAGCCAGTTTGGTGGGGTGGTTAAGGCACCAGGTAGAAACTGGGTGACTGTGAGTTCTACTCCCACCTTTAGCTGTGAAGTCCAGCTGGATGACCTTCGGCCAGTCATTCCCTCTCAGCCCCTCACAGGGTTGTTATTGTGGGACAAGTAGGCAGAGGAAGGTGTGCTACATTATGTTCGTTGCCTTGAGTTATTTTTTCAAAATAATAAAGGCGGGATACAAATAAATAAAACAAGCAAAGAGACTGCAACATGGGCCATTTTATTCTGGGAGTTGATGTCCGCACATCTCAAAATTGCCAAGTCTGAGAAACCCAAAGACAGACAAGGAATTTGGCTTCTCGGTGTCCCTTAAACTGCCAGGTTCCCTTGCAGCTCATCTTCCAGTCGGTCAGTAAATGAGATGCAATTCATGAGCGCCTCCTGGAGCCCAGACAGATTGGTGGCCCCTCCATGTATACAAAAGCGGAGTCCGTATTTCCCAGGTCCTTGTGCACCCTGGTTGCATATTTGTCTTGACTGCGCAGGTTGGTGGCTTGGATCTAATCCTTCCACCTCGCCCTCCATCCTTTAGAATCAGATTTATCCTCTTTTATGAAGAATTAACTTGTTGGCGCTGATTTATGAAGAGTGGCAGGTGGAGATGGCAGAACAGAGCTCTAATACGTTCATCATAAAAGTCCTGTAGTTATTCCTAAAAGAGTTCATGTTAATGGCTCCCATTAAAATTCATATTTTATTTCTACATAGCGAAACGTCTCCCTGCAATCTCTCAGATACGTCCTTCAAAAGCAGAGCGGCCTCTCCTGCTTCTTGGTCGGGGCTGATGCTGTTCGGGTGACAGTTTCAGACAAACAAGAGACAGTGAAGGCAGGTCGCGCATATGCCGCCTGTTCGGGAGACGTGACTTGACTGACAGCTGGGACTTTTCTTGTCACATTACGTCTTCACTCAAATATGACGAATGTTCATTCACGCCGATCAAGGGACAATTTCTCCCTTTTAAAAGAGAGAGACGCAGCGCTTCCTGGTCCAACTCTTATGAAGAGCAGCCACATTGTGTTAAGGAAACAATGGCTTCCGTCCGGGGGCTTTTTAGACAACTTTTCAATTGGCAGGTGGGAGCCGAATCGCTTCCTTTCCCCATAAAGAAGAGATCGTCAACGAAGGAGCCACCCCGGAGACAGCTGTCACTCAGATGGCCGGCTCCGTTGTGTCTTCAGCAGTTGCAAAGAAGGGCTTGGGCAACCTTCAGTTTTGATGCTGTAGGTCAAAGAGAAATGACAGTTACAAGAAGGGCTGATCTGCAGCTGACATAGGTCTGGATTGCAGGAAACAAGCTTGACCAGAACTTGCTTAACGTGGATTTAGGGCATTGTGTGAATTCAATGAGCATGGCTTGCAAATTTTGGGTTGCAGTTTAGGACACTCTATGAAGTTCTACGTCCATGCTTGCTGAAGCACAGTCAGTGGTCAGAGATGACCCCAAAGGAATACTTATTAATCCTCAGTGGGGTGATAGACCCTCCTGCCAATCCACGTGGGCTGGGCACCTCCTGGCCTTCCCGCTCCTGGCCTAGCAGGCAAGATCTAAGACAAGCTTTGGCAGCCCCACACACAACACGAGCACAGCTCTCAGCTCAGGACCTGCAGCTGCAGATGAAATGGGGGGAAGAGGCTGAACTCTTTGCCAACCAATGGGGATTCTAGCCTAAATTTCAGGTGGCTGAAGAAGAGGCTCCTCTGACTGGGTTGATCAGGTCTTTAGCTTCCCGTTCTGATCCTCTGCTTTCAAATGGTCCAAGGGGAGGAAGAGGAGAAGGATGAAGAGGAGGAAGAAGAGGAAGAAGATGAGGAAAAGGATGATAATGCTGATGTTAATGTTAATGTTGATGAGGAGGAGGAGGAGGAAGAGGAAGAGGAAGAGGAAGAGGAGGAGAAGGAGAAGGAGAAGGAGAAGGAAGAGCATATTCTTTCCTTCGCCCTTGCTCTTGTCTGTTGATGCTTCCTGGCCAACAGCCTGCTGCTCTTTTGCAGGATGTTTTCCATCAACCCAACAGAAAACAGTCAGAAGGAGCTTCCAGCCAGTCATCCATTTAAAGCCTTTTGGGTGAGGAGGTTGGCTAATAACGAGCCACTTAGAAGAGGGTTTAATTGGGTAGCCCTGTAATCAATGGCACTTTCTGGTCTCAGCACCTGAGGGGGAGCAGCCGAAGGCAGCAGTTAATGACAGCCTCTGGTCCATCAGCAGGACACTGAGGGGGAGGGCCTCCCTCTCCTCCCCCATCCATCATTCTGGCATTCCTGCTATTTCTTTCCGTGGCAGGCTCATACATAACGCCCAGGGTGGGATACAAATGCACAAGCAGTGCCCCCACTTCGCCTGCTCCTCCAACACACCCACACACCCACGCAGGGCCAGACTGCATCCAAGGGCTGCTGCCTGAATCAAATTCCCCTGCTTGTCTTCCAGAACTGATTTATCTATTTATCTATCAAGTGTATAGACACACACACACACACATGCCTTGTAAGAACAGGACTTTGGGTGATGAACAAGAGGCAAAAGATAATGCAGGACCACTGAAGCCAATAAAGCAGCATGTTGGCCTTGGACCATCCTGTAGAGGGTTGGCAGAGCTTCACCCAACCCATCAGGTGACTCCTCAACTCAAGGGAGGTTTGAACTGGTCCATCTTGCCCCACTCAAGAAATGAAAGGCTAGCTGGCACCCCGTATAACCGTCTCTTGCCGGTCTCATCCACCTGACCCACTAGAGCGGGGAGGCAGGGAATGTTGTGGGTCCCATCCCTGAGGGAGATACACCTGGTGGGACCCAGAAGGAGGGCCTTCTCCATGGTGTCTCCCTCTCTCCGGAACATTATCCCCCCCAGAGATTAGACTGGCCCCCACTCTAATTCTCTTCCGGAAGGTGCTGAAGACCTGGTTTTGTCAAGCAGCCTGGGGAACCCAGAGGAGATGGAGCCTATTCAATGGCTCGTGTGATGTGTTGTCGCCGAAGCAGAGAGCAGGGGGGTTATTTTATTATGTTACTTTATTAATTTATTATATGATTCTCTCTTTTATTAGTTTTATTGCTTTTTATATGAGGTTTTTATATTCTTGTAAGCCGCCTCGAGTCTCCATGTGCGAATAGGAGGGCAATATAAATGTCCTAAAATGAAAATAAAATAAATAACTGTGATGGGATTTCTGCTTGCAGGGGATGCAACATGCTGTGAATCAGAGTGGGAAAGTTCATGTTACATGAATGCTTCACGAGATGGACACATGCCTCTCCTTTTTCACCTACCATCAAACATAAACAGTTGGAAAGTGCTCAGACTGTGGCTACAGCAGGGTATCGAGGCTGCCAGTGGCTGACAGGTCCATATAATTGTGCTGTCCATGCGGACGTTCCTTGGGTCAGAGGACACCTGCTATCTTGGCTGACTGTCACAGGCTGGGAAGACAGGTTGCTGAGGAGGAAGGAGCCACCTCCTGGAAGTTGGCATGGGAGGAAGGCTTTTAATGGAACCAGGATATCCGTAGTCCTGAAAATAAGTGTTTCGTTTCATTGTGGGTTGATCAGAGCTCTTCAGGTTCTGAATCCAGTTCTGGGTGGTCCTTTTTAAGGACTCAACAAGACTTAGGACTTGTCTTGACAAGAGGAAGCTGAGAAGGTTATGAAACATCCGAGAAGAAAACCACTCTCTTCTCTACGTGGCTCACAAGAAAGTCGATTCCAACAGAACTTCAGGAAAAAGCCCTCAGCTCTGCTAGCAGTTGTCCGAAGTGGAACCAGGGATGACCAGTGAGGGTGGACTCCCCCTTCATGATCGTGGTTAAGCAGGAATGCTTCACTTTGGATCCCTGCACAGGTTAGAGAGCTGGACCCGATGACCTCATGGCTCCTTCTCTCCCTCTGTTCACGCTGGCCTCCTTCAGATATTGGGGGGGGGGGAGAATCTCCCCCTTGTCTTCCCAAAATCATGGTGGAAGGAAGAAACCAGTAGGATCTTCTCAAGCTGTTTCTGGAAGGAGTCCATCGGATTCCGTGTCTCCATATCTGGAAGTTTGGAGCTGAACCTCAAGCTTGTTGGCTTCCTGCCCCCTCTTGAAACAGCTGGTCCTCTATTATTTCTCCCTCCAGTAAGAAATAAAGCTCGTTGTCTTTGATTCATTCATTCATTTGTTTGCAGGTAATGGCAATTCGATATCTCATCTCTGATCAGACGGCTGGGGTCGGCTCCCTAATAACTCTGCTCTCTTTGGGGGCTTTGTGCACCCATAGTGAGCGTGCCCCTCGCCTGCGAAACACACCTTGGTGTGGCGAGCAAGCAGGGAGGAGGGAAGCAGCCCCCCACCCTCTCAACAACAGGAGACACAAACAACAATAGGAAGCAAGGCGGCTAATTAAACTGCCTCAGAATCCATTTCCAGCTTTCCTGTGTTATGACAGTTCAGACAGCCCAGTCCAAAGGCAGCCATTAAGGATTGGCCAGCGGATAAATTGATGGATGAGATGGCTTTGCAGTCGGGGTGGAGGCTGAGCGGGGAACGTCAAAGCCAATCCGAGGTGTCTGGTTTCATTCCGCGAGTTTTCCTCCAAATCACAAACTCCAAGGAGTCTGCTGGGACAGTTCCGCATCGGTGGCTCAAATGGTCTTTTGATCCCAGATTCCTTTTACTTAGGATCACCAGAACTCCCACTGCTAAGCGAGGTGGTCCTTAAGGGAGACATGTTCGATGTTATGACCTTTTCTGGGCCACGATTGCTAAGCTAAACCAGTGTAATTCTTTAGTGACTCATGTGGTCTTTAAGTGAATCTGGCTTCCCACGCTGACTTTGCTTGTCAGAAGATGGCTGGGAAGGATGTGAATGTCACCAGGTGATTCTGGGATGCTACGAAAGTGGGAAATACAAGTTGGTTGCCAAGCGCCCAAATTTTGTTCACTTGACCGTAGGGATGCAGCAACATCAGAAGTGCCAGGAATGGTCCATAAATCACTTATTTCAATGCCTTTGTAACTTTGAACAGTCACTAAACAAGGGGATGTAGTTGAGGGCTGCCTGTGTAGCCTTTCTATGCTGAGAATGGAGCAGTGGGTAAAAGGAAATTGGCTGGGATTCCGGTTAGGATACATCGCACGTTTACACTGTAAACAGGAAGGATCCAGCTCTCCAAACCTCCTTGGGGGTCATCCTAAAAACCGTTCAGCTTCTGGAAAGGCTTTGGGGGGGGCTGCCACTTTCTCTGGGAGGCTTGCAGAAAGCCTGTCAAGGCCCTTCACATGTGCAGCTGCTGAGCACCAAGAGGGACACGAAGCCACTGAGGCCCCATCCAGAGAGAAGCTTCTTCTCTCCCCTTGGAGTCGGTTCGCTTCTCTCCCTCAGCCTTGCCGTTCAAGAGAAGGAGGCCCATCAACTCCGTTTCCAAGGCTTGGCATCCGCCTCTGGGGGTCCCACCTTTTAGGTCTCTGTGAGCACAGACACATCTCTCCTCCTTGATGTGTCTGGAACCTTCTCTGCCATGTGATCAGATTGAAAGG
>JAOYMU010000028.1:35924802-35938661 GCA_025802295.1 Psammodynastes pulverulentus
AGAAGCCGGAAGTCCATGGCAGCCATTACTTTCCAGGGGAAGGGAGGGCTTTCAGCCTTCTCAGCCATCTCTCTCCAAAAGTAAGGGTCCCAAGAAACAAACAAGGTAAGTGGTCATCTTATTTCTTTCTCTTTTCTCAGCTGGTAGTCTTGCAGCCTTCCTAGCTGCGGGGGAGGGGGGGGAATCCACCCCCCCACACTCCAGAGCGCCGCCTTCAGAAGTGTTTAACAGTTCCAACTCCGGTGCCTACCTCATACAGCACCATCAGGTTCCCTCATCGCCGCAGGCCGCCGCGGAATCCTTGGAAAAGCCCCGGCTTCGCTGGGCACAATGGCTCAGATGGCGACCATGGCAATGGCCGCCGCCTGATACCTCCGAACCCCGCTGAGCCTGGGACGCGTCAGCATCGGTCCACCAGCTTTGGGATTCGGCTGGGGACCCCTGACGAGCCATCCGTGAATGGCAGGTGCCCTTTCCGGGACGCCTGGCCCCTAGGGGCCTCAGCGGTGGTTGGATTCGGGCGCTGGGGGCAGAGAGAAAGCCCCGCAGACGTCCGGCGCCGCTGGAAGCCGGAAGTCGAGATCGAGAAATTCTTCAATGAGTACTAGAAGAGGCAGACATAGATCATTGTATGGGTATATAGATCATATATATGGTGTATATATATATATATATAATGTACACTATAAACTATAAAGAAAACAAGATAATCAGCAAAAGATAGCGGTAGCGGTAGGCATCTGTGGGAGACAAATTGTTAAATTACATCACGGTGCAAATTTAACATCATTTAGTTGGGTCAAATGTTGGGATGCAAGTATGGAAGCACAGAGTTTGTGTCATGGTGCCCCCATATCAGTATTGCCATTTTGTTGAAATTCTGGTTTGCTGAAAATATCAATGATCATAGCTATTATTTCTTTTGTTTGGAAAATGGGCAAGTAGTCCCATGTCAGCTTTTTTAACAGCAGGCTTATATAATTTGTAGCATGTTCTCTGTAGAAACATTACGGTTTCTTTCACTCTATGTTCCCATCCTTCTAGTAACTTGTCTTCTTGTTTAATATGCTTTTTTTTTTAAAGCAGCAGTACTTGGAAATGCTAGGGTAGAGCTCAGATTTTTTTCTATAGAAAGCATCAGAGCTCAGTATTAATTATATTTCTTATTGTGATCAGCAACATAACAATCCTGTTTGCAGTGGATTCACCCCTAATTTATTCCCTTATTTTAATTCTTTATCATTTTAATGAATACTCAGAATAGCTAATGGTCTTTGTCCTTATTAGACTTATTGCACGAATGTTAAAAGTGCTTTAAGTGTTTTTCAGTTTAATGGCTTCAGTATCATGATAAACTGAAATAGAAGTAAAAATTTTCATTCTCTTTGTGATCATATCAGAAGAGAAAAGGGTAGGATAAGTTAGAGACAAATATGCAGGAATGTCTTCATGTATTGCTAAACTATAATATTTTCTTCTTCTTAGCATTATTCCCGCCCTATGGCAAGGGTCCACTTTCTACACTATAACATCTAAGGGGCTTATTTATCTCTTCAGAAAAACAACAATAACAACAAAAAACAAAGTGTAGCCTTCTAGGTTCAAGTCTGAATCTCAAGGATTGATTGTGATTTGTCCATCAGTTTTTAGTTAATTCTCATTAACAATACTATTTCTGATGTTTTGAAAATAGAAGCAAACTGATTCAAATATATTTCTTATGGAATTGAAAAATATTCATTAAATTGAGATTCTTTGGAAGGAATTTGAAATATTATATAAAGAGGAGGATATAGGTTTTCTACGCATGGATTCTAGCATTTTATAAACTACTTAGAACAGGGGTGTCAAACTCGATTTCATTGAGTATCAGAGTTGTGTTTGACCTGGGGGGGGCAAGGGGCGTGGCCAGGGTGGGCTTGGCCAGTTCACTGTCACTCATTGAGGCACAGTTTTTGGCCATGATGGCCTCCTGCAGCCTTCTGCTAGTGAAAATGGAGCTTGGAGAGGCCGCATGTGGCCCTCCTGGGCTCTGTTTTCGGCTGCGATGGCTTCCCTTTGTTCCATTTTCACTGACACAGAGCTGCAGGAGGCCGTTGCAGTCGAAAATGGAGCCTGAGAAGGCTGTTTTCGCTGGCAGAGGCACTGCTGGCTAGTCCTTCACTGTTTCCAGAGCAGCCCGTGGGCCAGATCTGAATTCAGCCTGCGGGTTTTGAGTTTGACACCCCTGAGAAAAAGGTGTTTTGAGACATCTTTTAAAATCCACTGTTAAGAATATGAAGTTACCATATTCTTTAGGTGTTTATTTTGCCATTTTTGAGAACTTCCCCTTGTTGTTTGAACTTAATATATATGTTCAGAGAACAGTTTAGTTAGGATTGTTGCCAAAGAGAAGCCAGTTTCCTGGACTGGTCACACGGTCTTTTTGAGTTATTTTAATTTAGTGAAAATAGCTCAGAATCAGCTGAGGTAATATCAGGAAAATAAAATGGAGCAAAACTTCTTGTTCTCATCATAATTGATAGTTTACTGGAGGATACTTAAGGAATGGTTTATAAATAGAAATAGTGACCTATTATAAAAAACGTTTGACAATAAAGACAATGCCTTATTGATAAAGTTGTGTCTGGGAAACTAAGGACCCAATAGTAAAATGTAATAGTTTCATCAATGTAACATAATTGACCAACTTGGTTAGTGATTGTGAATTTGATGGAACTGATTTGGATCATCATTTGGCCTAGACATTTTAAAAAAAATTGGAAGGGACTTTCCTTTGGCTGCATTCATATTACTTCTTGCTATAAATAGTAGCTTTGGCTCATTGTTCAACAATCTTCAATATTTGAGCCAAGCTCTTGTTTTGTGAAGGGAAGGCAGATATATGTCTCCTAGAAATTGGCATGTTTTTCAGAAGTGGAACTATTCAATTATTTTATTATTCAAGAATGTGAGTTGCTGCTTATTAACTGATAAAATAGTGTAGTTCATATTTGCAAAATGCCTTCCAACTCTACGTCAGATTGTTGATTCTTATCTATAAAAAGTAATTATAGCTTTAATCAGTAAAATAAAATTGCAGGAAATTGAATGCAAATCATGTGAATGCTCAGCACAATGCCCTTTGTTAAACACTGGGTTTTTTATTTTTTGTATTTTTTTGAGAATTCTTTTCAAAAAGTGCCCTTTTTATCTTCCTTGGTATTTCCTTCAATAGGTAGTCACCATGTCTGGCTCATAGAATAAAATAAAATTTAAAATATAAGTACAATAGAGATTTAATAGACCAATATGAAAATAACCTACAATTATACTATTCGTTATAAACCATTTGGGGATTATCAGGATCCTGAACTAAAAAATCAACTTTTAAAAAAAAACAACAACTAGGCATTTAAAAATTGGGAATCTTTTAAAACTCAAAGTGCTTTAGTTAAATGAAGAAATCACTTAATTATCTCAAATTAACTGTGTTCAGTTTTTAAGCAGTACTTCCATTTCATGATATCTGAAATAATATGTTCCTTTATAAAAGAAGCTATTAATATTCTTTATTTTTGAGAAGTCGGAAAGGATTCAGACAATCTCAGTTCTACTTAATCTAACCTGGTCAATTTACAATAGCTATATCGTTTTGTGTTTATTCATCACAAAATTAATCTTTTTCCAGCTTGCTCTCATTCCCAAGAAGTAGACAGGCAAAATGTTGGCATGGCTCACTAACAAGCTTTTGCACATGATTCCTATTAAATGTTCATTTCAGAGTCCACTTATGCAGAAAAGAGTCTGCAGGACTGATTCAACCAGTTAGCAGCCAAGAAAAATATAACTCTGCACGTTAGCATACATCCTGATTCTGTCCCGGTAAGGTAGAATTTCCAGTCCCTTTCTTTGAATGGATAATGGAAAAACCTAATATTTTCCTTAGTTATGGATCAGGTAGATGCTACAGCCTGCTCTGAACCTCATTGAAATGTAAAAAACAAATTTCTCAAGTTCCTGTAAATCAGGGGTGTCAAACTGGTGGGCCACACCCATCCCAGGTCTACAAATGGGAAAAATGTCGTGAAACGTCACGTGACGGCAACGTGACACCATGAGTTTGGCACCCATGCTGTAAATCATTGGGAAGTCATGGATGGAAAGAATGTTACTGGGTGATTTGCATCATAGTTGGTTCTGGTGTGAAATAGCCAGGCATGGAATATATATGAAATAGCCAGGAATGGAAAATAAATGGTTGTATTTATAAAAAGGGGTTTACTAAAATGCCCAATAATTTATATCAAATATCCCCTATTTGTTCTTTTTTCAAATTTTCAAATTTCCTCTCTCTCCTGATCACAGAAACATTAGCTTTCCATGTTTATGATGGCTAAATGGAGGTGAAGATTTGGCCTGGTGATCTTTCTCAAGGATAACAAATAAATAAATAAATAATAATTGTTCTTTACTGCCACTGCTGTTCCTATAATGAATATTACCTTTTGACCCTCTGAATCCAACACATTTCGTGAATTACTGTTCTGAGGATTATGCAATATGTTGAATTCTAAGCTAATTAAATGGGAATTTGTCAACACACTAAGCCGCCGAAAAGAGAAAACCAAAAGAAATTTAAAATTAGTCAAGCTTAACATGGGAAGCAAATACACCCCTAGGATTTTGATAGAGCTGGTTAAGCATGGTGTATGAACACAATTACAAATGTTCTTTAATATACCCGCTTAGTATTTTCTTTTATACCATCATTTTGACTGTATTGAATCAAATATTTGAGACAAATTGACTGTCATTTATTTTACTGTTATCTGACATTTTTCATTCTTCTATTACATATTTTATATCCAGATACACTCAGAAAAAACTAAATATTATTTAGATAATATCATCATGAAAGACATCTGGAATTTAAGAAACTTGGTTATTAACAATATTTTTAAAATATCAGTTAAACATTCAGAGATACATTTAGAAGATTTATTTTCTCACCAATTTAACTTGGTTGATTTGTAGTTCATGGAAAAGTTTTCATTTACATTGTACACTGATGCATATATATCTGACAACTGAGTTGCAAATTTTCTGCCAAGCTAATATCAGCTATAGTTTCAGATCTCTACCATGCCAGGCAGATCTGTTTACCACTCAGAAGCATAAAATTAAATCCAGACATCCAGTACAACAATGAAAACTATGCTTTTGCAGTGACATATACAATAAATCAAACAATCTTCATAGCTTCCATAAGTCAGATAAAAATGAAAGGTATTTTGTTTTTACTAATGAAACACTGTGGAAAGATAAAAAGGCTTAAAGTATTACTACTTTAATCACTGGCTTTGAGCAAGGCAATTTCTTTTTTTATTAGGATTAGGTTTAAATGTTCTATTTTAATGGTTTTTATTTTTTATATTAATGGATTATTTTATTAAATTATATTACTTAATTAAAATAAAATGTTCTGTTTTAAACAGACTTTAAACCCTTTCCCCCTCCAGCTTTCTGTCATGTGTAGTTCCAGTCCCAATTGTGATTGTAAGTCAAAGACTACTTGTATATATATATGGAGTGGATTAACTCTTGTGCCTTCAAATATACAAGAGTATATTTATAGAAAGGAACTAATTTTATGCTGTCAAAAATAGTTTTGCATATTCTTCTGCAGTTCAAACCAAATAACATACATCTCACACATAATATTTCATATGTGGCTCATTAGTACAGAAAGTCTTACCTTGATGAAATCTTGTTTTTTAAATGAATGATATTATATTATCAATTACAAATATATTAAATTGAAAGCAGTATTTATAAACTAGGATTATTTCTGAAAGTTCAGTGTGTTTTAGATTTGGTATCAAGCAAGTCTTCTCATTGAAGCATCATTAATTAATAACCATTGTTACAGGAGTGAATGCAGTTTTATTGTGCATCAGAGGAACGATAATCTTTTAAAAACAATTTAGATGAAATGCTAAAGGAATGATGGAATGACTCTATAACTCAGAATTCAGAAAGTATTATGTGGGACTAGATAAGCAGGCCCAGGATAACCACAAGACAGGTGGTGGAATTGCTATTTTATAGTTATATTACTAGGATTATCCATTATATTTGATTAATGCTTATTAAAAGCCATTCTGTTGGAAATCTTTAAAATATGATTTTCTTTTTGAAAAATATAATTTCAGGCAAGGAACAAACTACTGAGACAGTGAAAAGAAATGATGTAATCGTGGGAGATTTTTTACAATAAGGAACTTTACTTTATGAATTAGGCTAATATATTAATATTACCATAAAACTGCTTAAGGGGTTGTTGGATGTTGAAAGAGTAATTCCTAGCAATACTAGGCCATGAACTGCTTAGCTGTCACAAATAGATTCCATGTTCCTTCCAGAAAAAAAAAAGAAAAGATGAAGCTTACTTCTGATTTTAGTTTCTGCAAATAAAGTGCCATCATAATACCATAGATTAACTCTTCCTTTAGCACAGTGAATGTAGGATATAATGACTGCCTAGCCAGAACGCTCAGGCATGCTAACCTCTTATTATGAAAAGTTTCCTTGCACCTGTTAAAGGAGGGAGACATTGTTGTTCCGTGCTTTCAAGTTTGCAGATTCATATATTACTAATCATTAGTTGCATCTCTCTTGCGCACGTATTGATTTTGTGGGAACCTTGGCTTAGTTACTGACTTTGCATAGGCGCTTGCCAACATATGTTGCATAAGCAGATGGACCTGTTGAGCAAGGTGTGTTAAGTAAATCAGTTTATATACCTTACATTGTAATTTTGATCTTTCTAGAAAACAAAACCATGGCAACAAAGGAGAAGCTGCAGTGTCTGAAAGATTTTCACAAGGATATCCTTAAACCTTCCCCTGGCAAGAGCCCTGGGACACGGCCTGAGGATGAGGCGGAGGGAAAGCCACCACAACGGGAAAAATGGGCCAGCAAGATTGATTTTCTGTTGTCCGTAGCTGGAGGGTTTATTGGATTAGGCAATGTTTGGCGATTTCCGTATCTCTGCTATAAAAATGGCGGAGGTGAGTATCCTTATTGTGCTCATAATTAGTTACTGGTCTGAATGGTTGTTTTACTAACTCATAAAATCGTCCTAATCACCCTTCTGTTTTCCCCCCTCTACAGGTGCATTTCTCATACCTTATTTCATTTTTCTGTTTGGGGGAGGTCTTCCTGTATTCTTCCTGGAAGTGGCCCTAGGACAATATACCTCTGAAGGAGGAATTACATGCTGGGAAAAGATCTGCCCTATTTTCTCTGGTGGGTTATTTATTTACTTCTTCCTTAATTCGTAGTATGCTAGGAGGTTCTGTTAGAGTGGTAGGTTTACACAGAAAGGAAGTGTGTGTGGGGGAGATGGAGTGCTATGCAAAATGGAGAAGCCTTGGTTTTTAATAGCAGAGAAGGGGATTTATCTGAAACCTTAACCATTCATTTCCTTCCATCCATGTGAAAGGCTGTCTCATGCATTTCAGGCAGAAATTGAGTAGCGGTGGTGGAACAATTGGTCTAAGGAAAAAGCCTGCTTGACACTTTAAATAAAAAATAAAACACTTTAAATAAAAATGTAAAGTCATTCTGAAAGGAACTGAAATTTCCTCAAAAGCAGGATAATAATGCAATTTAACTGGTAGTGTTTGCCCCCCCAACAAAACTTTGCCCTATACTGTATGACCTTTTTGTATATTTAAGTATTTTCATTAACATCATTACAACAGTATTAACATATTTAATTATTTATTTGTATTCCATTTTGTTGCTGTTTAATTGACAACCAAATGGCTTTAAATAGAAATCTAAAACGTTGCCTTATTTTAATTCTGTTCCCCCTCTGTCTCTTCTTTCTTTCTTTCTTTCTTTCTTTCTTTCTTTCTTTCTTTCTTTCTTTCTTTCTTTCTTTCTTTCTTTCTTTCTCTCTCTCTCTCTCTCTCTCTCTCTCTCTCACACACACACACACACACACACACACACACACCTCAGCAAGTGAGAGTCATTGCAATGACTTTTTAATACCTGGAGATCAGTCCATCAGCCTTGACCCCTGGATGATTGCTGTCCAAGAATGGCTCATAAATCTGATGAAAGTGTGGTCTTCATCCAGGAAGAGTCTTCTTCTTCTTCTTTTTTTTTTTTTTAAAAAAAGAAAGATTTCCTTGGGGAGCAGTAGAGTCACGTGCTTTCTCATCTAGCATATTAAAGAGCCTTTATTGCTCTAAAAGAGAAATCTGAATGAGGAGACCCTGTTGGAACTCCAGAAGAAGACTTTGGATTACAGGTAGAGGAGGCGGCATGAAGAGCTTGGGTTGAATAAATGGTTTATTGAGAGTAATTAAAAAAAAGGAAGAGTAGGATATATTTTCACTTAGGATAAGCCATGAGACACCCCCCACCCCCCTTAACAGAGCCTCCTGGGCACAAAACGAAAAACACACAGGAGAAAGGAAGGAAGATGGCTTGCTTGTTATAATTCAGCTGCACAAGGTCCTCCTTGAAGCTAAATCACAACTTCCTTCACTCTTCTGAGACATTATGGAGAAATTCAACCCTGCAGCTCATCGGGCAGCATCCACAAATGTCTGAGCTGGATTTAAATTATTTGTCGTGCATTTGAAGTTGCCGAGAGGGGAAGGCAGAACCGTTTGAGGTAATATATGCCCGTGTGCTTTCCGCCCCGATTGGATCATCCTTTCCACAGCTGTGGTGTCCAACAAGGAGGACAGAAAGTCCGTGGTGCTCATTGGCTCATCTGAAGGAGGGCAGAAGAGTCCCAAAATGAAATGAACATCGAGGCTATAAACAACCTAACCCACCCTGCTGAACATGGAGCAGTTGATCCAAAGCAATCCAGCCTGTCTTTGCAAATCAAGAAGTCAACAGAAAGTCATCCCACCACTGCAGGTTTCGGGCTACTTTTTGCCACAGATTTGGCCACGATTTCAAGGCCATCTGTGGCTACTGATGGAAGATCTTGCATCATCACGTAAAACAACTCAACACGCAGAACAAAAAATCTTAGCATAGAAGTTTCAGCCACCAAAAAATGTTTTCATACCAGGTTCAGCATCTCGATTGGGAAATTTGAATGTGAAATTGCAACAGCACGGATTTTTATCCACACTGGAGCAGTCAGTGGCTTTGTAATATTCGTTCTGGTCCAGAGTGATCCCTTGGTCCACATCCCCAAACATTCAGTCGGGCGTTTCTGAACCTTATTTTTATCTTCAGAGTCAGGGAATCCCTGCAACTTTCCACGTTTGCCGAGCTCCACCTTCTTGGCAAGCCTTATTTGTACAACTTCTGTGTCTCACTTTCAAAATAGATTTGTCAGCTGACTCAACAGCCGTGACAGCACCAAAGCTAACTCCTTGGATTTAGAAAAGTACGAAAACAGCTCAAGGCAAATGCTCACAAGTCAGCTTAGAGCTGTGAATCTCTGCTCCTGCCCTCGTTTTCAAATGCTGTTTTTGTAGTAGGAAAAAAAGTAAAATTTCTGAGAAAGAGCAAGACTGCAAAGGGCACAGGTGGGATTGTGGACGCAGGAGGCAGACCCACACACCCAGTGGCTGCGCAAGAACACTCCCCATTCACCAAGTGGTTTAACAGAGTTGGAAGGGACCTTGTAGGTCATCTAGTCCAACCCACCCCCCAAGCAGGAGACCCTACACCATTTCTGACAGATGGCAGTCCAGTCTCTTCTTGAAAGCTTCCAGGGATGAAGCTCTCACAATTGCTATTCCATGGGTTGATTGTTCTCACGGTCACAAAAATTCTCCTTATTTCCAGGTTGTTCCTTGCTTGGCCTTCAGGTGCTTTGGAAAATAGCTGGACCCCCTCTTCTTTGTGCAGCCCCTCAAGTATTGGAACATGGCTATCATTAACGTAGTGAGTGGGGCTCAACGTGAAACCCTTGTTTTCCTGCAAAATGCACCAACCCAGTGAGAGTTTTGTGGATACATAAGACCCAAGAATCCTGCTTCCTAACTATTTATTGCAAGAATTTTTGTTTAGAGGGATGTTTTCCTATAGGAAACCAACCTGCCTAGACCCATGGCCTGGCTTTGGAGCCAAAGTCCATTCCTGGTACCTCCCCCCAGTTGAATTTGAATTTGAATCCACCTATCTCACAGTTGCTGAAATTGAGACTGTGCCGCTCGGACATTAATACTTCTTCCTTCCTTCTGAGTTGAGAAACGTTCAGCCTCTGCTCCCTCTTCCTCCTGAAAGCTGGCAGCATGGTTTCACTTGGGGGTGGTGGGGGTGGAGAAAGAGATAAGAAAAGGAGTAGCGTTCCTAAAATTGGCAGAGCATAGTTAAAAACCAAGCAAAGAGGGCTCCCCTCTCCAAAGCCATTCCTGCTCCTTTGGCTGCCCTCCACAACTCCCACCAAGGGTGAGGTGACCCTGGACAACAAGGGGCTTCTCCGTCCATTTTGGCTTGTCTCAGCCGAGCCTGGATGTCTTCTGCAATTGGAACGGTGCCACATGAATTCCAGGGCAGCAAGAATGAAGGTCTTGGGTGGGTAGTCTTTCGAAATAAGCTTATTAGGAGGGTTTTATTCATTAGAGCTCAGGCATGGAGGACAGCTAGAGCAAGGAAGGAGAGGAGGAGGAGGTGGAGGTGGAGGAGGGGGAATGAAATGGAAAAACCTTCCCAATGTGCAATTCCTGATGCAGTTCTTTCACATGAAATTGGGCACGGGTCCCGGAGGTTTACTTTTGTAGCTGGCCTGGAGGCACGCATGCACACATACAAACAAACACACACACATACACATGTACACACCCATCACTCTTTCTCTGCCGGCTGCAGAGCAACTCCGTGAGTGACAAGGCGAGACGTGAGAAGAAATCAGGCACCGGGAACCACGGAAGGCAAGCAAGGGCAGAAAAGGGCAGCCTGGCGCTTTGCCCGGGGAATCGGGCATCCCCAGAGCCCTCCCTCCAGCAGCCCCTGCACCCCCCCGATCCCCCTCTCCGAAGATGTTGGGCTCTGCGACTGACCCCAATTACAGAAGTCAGGCTCAGGAGGAAGGGCTGGGTGTTTGGATCAGCCAGGCGACTGCTTAGCCCCGGGAAAGGTGTCATGGGCCGGAAAGGGTACCACAGGCCAGGAAAATGGGGGGGGGGGTGTTGTTGCCATCACAAGGGGGGGGAGAGTCTCTGTGAACTGTAGGTGGGTCTTAGTCAGGCATCTGCACCTGAAAAGCAGCGTTTGTGTGTGTGTGTCTCAATCTTTCTCCCCAGAGAAGCTGCTTTCTGTGTTTTGTGACCCAAAGCCGTTGCATGAGTGGGCAGGAGAAGCCGGTGGGTTTAACGGGGGCAGATGCAGATAAGGCCAAATGCAGAGTTTAAAAAGCTAACATTGCAGAATTATGTCAAGCCAGGAACCTCCTTTATGGACAGGGCTTGTTCCGGGGCAGGAACAAGCATCTCATTCGTTATCACTGGGTTTTCATATTTACAATTGTTTTTATATCTATATGTTTTATTGCATTGTAAACTGCCCAGTGCAGCATGTAAATCAAACAATCAAACACATTCACTCTTTGGAACCCCCCCTTCTCATGCTTCCCCCCTCCCAACTTTCGGCCAGTTGAAGGGCATTTGAATCGCTTCACTCCGTCCCTTTTGGGGGAATGTCAAGGCGAAAGGGGGAAGTGGACAGCTAAGCTCAAAGGGAATAAAACAGGGCTCTTTATTTTTAAACATGGGGCTCTTATTAATACCGATTTGCTTCCATTTGGTTCCATTCTGCAACTTGTCTCCTGTAATTGACTATACCTGGAAAACAATTTTATCGGCCCAGGCGAGGCCCTTTATAAATACCTTCTGTGTTGCACATTGTATTTTAAGCAAGTTTGAGACTTTTGTATCAGGGAGATAATTGCCTGCAGGCTACCTGCTTGCTATCTTTTCTCTTTCAGCCTTCTCCTAACACAGGTAAAGCTGTAATCTTGCACCAGATATAACCCCCCCTCCCCAAAATAACCTCTCCAGAAGAAATCTAATTTACTTTTTAATCTGGTTTGAAAATTTGCTAGCAAAAAATTTCCAGAGACAAGCATGACCATTTATTATTGTTTATCATGGTGTCTGGGCTGCTATCCCCATTCAGGTAATAGAGCAAAGGCTGGACAGGGGGTGGGGAGGAGAAGGGGGAAAATCTTTTGATGCATTATTTATTTGATATCTTCTTCCCCCTCATAAAATCAGGAAGCAGAGGACAAAGCAACGACCTTATCCATTTCGGCTGCATAATGTGAGATATATTGTGCATCTATTTCTTTCTCATTATAATATGCTCTGCTTATTTGGTAATAGAGGGGATATATGAAGGGACAGGCAGGTGACCTGCGTGATCCAGAGTCAGCAGAAGAACCGGCAGCTCCTTGGGAGAGAATCATGCCATTGAGATTGTCACCCCCTCCCTCCACCTGCCGTGGACTTCAGATGAAAGCCATGGGGGGGGTTTGTCTCAGAGAAATTCCAAAGAATCTTCCAGTTATGACCCCATTATTCACACCAGCAGCTAAGGAGAAAGGCAGGTGACTTTGGCTGAACCTTTGGAGAACCTCTACAAGCAGAAGAAGGCATGTTGGGTTGAAGGGTCTCCTTGTATGATGAAGCCAAGTCCCCGTAGTCATACCACTTGCCTACGAGTTGAGTGAGAACTGGTGGGACCATAAAAAGAGACCAAGTCGTAGAAGCTATAAAATGCTCTGGGACTTCACAAGTCAAACAGACAAACACCTGCCACATAACACCCATCAACAGATGTAACAAGAAGGTCCCAAAAATCTGGCTAGTGGACTTGGCAGTGTCCAAAGACAACAGAAGAGGAAGAGAAAGGACTGGAGAAAATCACCAAACACAAAGACCTGCACATAGAAATAGAGCGACCGTGGCAAAAGAAAGCCAATAGAGTACCAATAGAGATGGGTGCCTTGGATGCAATCCCAAAACATCTCTAGAACACCACATCAACACCACTGGCATTGACAAAAACACCCTCAGTCAATTGCAAAAGGCAGATTCACTCCCAACAGCTTACATCATGCAACGATAGCTTTAACAACATTCATTAACGACATCTGCCTATCCCAGGTTTTTGGGAAGGACTCGGTAGGTGGATAAAAATGCCAAATCCAGTCTGAGTATCTGGCTGAATGTGCAACGAAGCATAATATTAGCTTCCTAGGGAGTTCAGCCCTTGGATACTCCGTGGTGCATTCTTGGTTACTTGCTGGTGCTCTTCTGGCATGATAGAAAGAAGCCTCGGTGGTTTAGCTATCGGGGCACAATAGTGTTGCTTTACCCTGCAGAGATGTTGAAGAGGGTCCTACTACACCCCTCCCCCCTAAAATGTCTTAAAGGCTTGAACCAGCCACTGTCGATGGTTGTATTTTTATAAACAAAAACAGAGAAGTTGTGGAGTGGAATCCCAGGGACACTTTTCCTTCCCACAAAAATACACACTTCCTTGTTGCTGTTATGGGTTTGCTCTCTTTGGGAACCCCAGCTGTCCAATGAAGACAGTGAAGTTTACACAGCAAAACTTTGTCTCTCTCTCTCTCTCTCTTTTCCCTTTTCAGGCTGATGCCTCCTGCGGGAAGTGTAAATATAGAAAAAATGACAACATGTGCATTAATGCTCGTTAGAATGTCATCATTATATTCTACAAAGTGTCTGCTGAGGGGGTCCCTAAAGGGCACTTAGAAGCCAAGCAGCTGCTCTGCATTTGTTCCAGCTCACATCTTGGAGAAAATGACATTGAGAGAAATAGAGAGTGGCCGCATCTTGTGGAAGAAAAGGGAAGGGAAGGGAAGGGAA
>JAOYMU010000028.1:35966976-35980924 GCA_025802295.1 Psammodynastes pulverulentus
AGGAGGAGGAGGAGGAGGAGGAGGAGGAGGAGGAGGAGGAGTACAGAATTGAGGCTAGACAAGTTTTCTGTTTCAAGAGATTTCTGGTGCCCTACAGGATTTTCAAATTTATGCAAACCTCCCTCTTGCTTTGTGAATGGGGTGCATTGGAGCTAATGTCCTGGAAACATGGGATTCCTGCACATTTCAGAACCAGGCCTTGTTCCCACATGACATTATGGAAGCAAAGGATCACATCCGATTCCAATTGGGGTCATAAGAGTTTTCACCAGGAACAGACAAAGACTGGGGTGGCATCTGGATTAGTCCAGGATCTGAAGGGACACCACAGCTCTGCCCTCGTCTCACAGCCCAAAGTTGAGCAAAGCACATTGTGTAGAACAGTGTTCTTCATTCTCAACAAGTTTAAGATGGATGGACTTCAACTCCCAGAATTCTCCAGCTGGCATGAGTTGAAGTCCACCTATCTCACATCGATGTAGGAAGAGCCTTTTTCTCAGCATCCTGGCTCTGCCTGTAATCCCTCTGGTGCCTCTCTGTCCAGGCCGTGTGTTTGCTGTTGCTTAATTCCAACTATTATTTATTTTTCTTCTGTCTCTTGCTGTAGCTAGCTTATAAGGACCACAGCTACAAGATTCACAAAGATAATAGGCGGCTTGTTTTGAAGAAGAAACTCTCCTCGTGTATGACAACCCCCTAAGTCCTGGTCTAGAGTGGAGCGTTTGCTTGTCCATCAACACATGGAAGGTATTTTGTACTCCAGCCAAACCTCTTTCAACAAGAGATACAGAATCCTGCCTTACTTAGCACTCCATAATAAATGGTCCTCTTTTTTTTCCCCTGGTGGATGTGAGAAATGAGGCAGAGTTGGGGAGGATATTATGTCGTTGGTTTTGTTTTGCTAACAATAGCAGTTTTTGCTCCTGATGACTGTAGTTTGCTAAATGCCTCCCATTCACCAGAGTGGTTAAATCTGACAATATAATAGTGCCGCCATCGCTGTCAAAAGGTCCAGCTTCCAACCAGAAAAACAGGCGGGTGTTTCTGTTGGGGAAAGAATTGTGTATATAAAGAAAATCACACACACACACACACACACAGAGCAATGGAGAGCAATCTCCCTGTAGCTTTTGAATCTTCCCTGCACTACAGATATATCCGTTTGCACAGGGCCTGGGGGTTGTGGGGTGGGGAAGAGATGAACCGAAGTTGTCTTCTTCCCTTCTTGCAGCAAAAGAAGATGGAGGCCCTTCCTATCTGCATTCAGGAGAAAGTACAAGCTAAAGTAGATCTCCAGCCCAACACCAGGATCCTGATTCCTCTTGTCCAGGGAAAGAACCTCCTCCAGCACACCTTGAGTCTCTCCATTTCTGCCAAAACACGACATGTGGAAGTATGAAGACGCTTCTTCTCCGGTTCCTTCAGTCTGGTGGGACTCTGGTCAGCCAGTTTGCATTTATCATTCCCAGAAGGAACAGGAGATGCTGGACAGTTGTCCAAGCATGGAAAGAAAAGGTGAATTCATAGGGGAGAGGAAGACTTTGCTGCCTTCAGAACAAAGCAGGAGTAGACATCCTTGAGTGTGGTTAGATTTGATGGGAGGGCAGATTGGGAGGGGGGGGAAAGGAGGAGAAAAATCTCTCATGGACCCCTAAGTGGGAGGGGAGGGGTCATCATCCTGTTGATATGGCCTCCCTCTTTCATCCCTTCTTGTTGCAAAGGAAAGACTAAGCTGAAGACAGCCCTGTTAATATTGCAATATTGTTAACATTGGATAGGCTGTGGGATTCTTAAGCAGAACAGGAGGGGGGGATCATCTTAAGGCAGTCATTGACATCTGTCACCAGAAGATGGTGAAATTGCACCTTAGGATGTTGCACGGTGGCATGTCAACCCACAGGTATCAGGGCAGGGTAGGGAGGTGCCCTATGTTCTTTTCAACATGTTCCTCTTTCTTGAAGGCCCACCCTCTGCTCCCTTCTCCCAATTCTCCAGCCCTAGAAAGGCTGAGAAAGGAGAATTTTTATGGGGTGTGTTCAAATCCCCTCAAAAGCTGCAATCCTGAAGCCGTTCCCGGAGCTTTGGGGATGTCACTCGCGATTGAAGCGCTTCGTGTTCTGTAAAAATATTGACAAACAAGGCACAACCATCTGCAGGAAACAGCGTCGAGGGGAACAGCTTCAAAAAAGGTGAATCCTCCAGTATTGGAGTTTTCTTGGTATGGAAGGCAGCCTGCCTGCCTGCTCCTCTGAACCCATTAACGTTGACCCATAAATCAAAACCGATGATTGTTCTCCTGTCGTCCTAGAGAATAGCTGGATCTTTTTAAAAAAAAAGGCTGTTTGCACTGTTTGGTTTGGGGTTTCTGTGCCATCAATCGAAAGCACATGAATCGAACTGCGTTCTTTGAAGCTCCTTCTCTTGGCGGGGATTTCGGAGAGGCTCACACACCACTCAAAGAGTTGGGGTTAGTTGTATTACCATTCTGGGGCCCAGGGCTTTGTCCGGCTTCACCAGGGCTCTTGTTATGCCATGAGGAGCGAGGCTAACAGGAAAACCCATCAACTGCAGCTAATGCTTCTGGTGCTCATGCAAGCCACAGGCCACAATGCACAACTGTCGCTGGGAAAAAGGAAACGAAGCCAGCAGGCAAGGTAGAGATTAGACCTACAGCTGCAAAAAAAATCTCATGCACATTAAGGCACCTGCTAGGGATGTTTGCCAGACGTTTGTTGCTGAACTTGGGAATGAGGAAGCCTTGTCAACATGGAGGCCTCCTTTCAGACCCTAGTTAGATGTCATCGCATTTGTGTATTAAAGCTGGCTGTTCTCTTAAGCAGAAGCTAAAGCAAAAAAAATAAAACAACCCTTGGCATCCACAGACTGGGATCCTTCCAGTTATTTCCTTACAACTTAGCAAAAGACGCCCAAGAGATAAAAAGATCAGCAGCTCAAGGATTTAAAGGATTGAGGGGATTAATAGGGTGAAAGCATCTTTGGGTCAGTTGCTGCTGCTCTGCTCCCCAGAAGGTACTTCAACTTCCACATGGTTTGGGTCAAGGAGGTGATGCTACCATGTCTACAAACGGCTCCCTGGGGACCCACCGGGGTCAGTTCTCTGAACTGAAGAAGCTTCTTGGATGAGAAGCGAAATGTCTTCAAGGAAAAAACAACATCCAGTTGTTTGATCCGATTCAAATAAATGAATAAAAGAATTGATGCTATAAAGTCCCGTGGCTTTAGTGGATCCATTCAGTAGGATGGAGGCTGCAGATGAAGCCAGTTACTTAGTGAAAGTGCAGCTTCCGAGAACCTCATCTTTGGACACTGGCTAGCCACAATGACATCAATCAGTGACCCCCCGTCCATCCAAACATTTCCCCTTCCACGCCGCCTGCAGCCACACTGAGGGCATCTGAAGGAATGGGTGGAATAGCTGACCTCAGGCTAACCAAGGAGGACCTCAACTCGGGTGAGCAGCTCTTTCATTCCACCATCCCGAGTAAAGTTCCTTTATTCAGCCTCCTCACAACCCGCTTAAATGCTGCAAACTGAGAGGGCATAGAAAAAGTCTTGATTAATTCAGCCCTAATAAGGACTCTAATGCCAGGAAAACCATGGCATTAATATTTAACAGATCACTTTTAGTGAGTCTTGTTCATTCAGCAGTGACTAAAACTGTCTTTCTATTGTGTTTCCTACCTTAATTGGAAGAACTAGATTTCTTTCCAGACATACATGGACTCATCTGCCAACGTATCCACGGTCTGTCCCAAAGAAAACTGCACCTGACCTACATCGCTCTCCATTAACCCCTTGAGGACTGAGGGAGGACACAAAGGAAACTGGCATGGATTCTTCTAGTGCAGGGATCTCCAGCCTTGGCCACTTTAAGACTTGTGGACTTCCAGAATTCCTCAGCCAGCTTTCTGGGGGATTCTGGGAGTTGAAGTCCACAAGCCTTAAAGTGGCCAAGGTTGGAGACCCCTGCACTAGTGCATTCGGATCTTTCTAATGCTTTCTTTTCATGCCACATTGGTGAAAATGGGGCATTTCCGTGCTGGCATGGCTTCCCTCTTACACCCACGATTCAAGCTCATTAACATACTCCAAGCAGAATTGAATTTTAATGGTGAAAAAGCAGAAGATGCATCCGTAAAGAAAGCTAATATGATTTTAAACTCAGAAGGTCCTCGTTTATCTAGGCAGATTTGGCTATAGCCAAATAAAGCTAACTGAAAAATTTAAATCATCCTGTCCTACCAATCACCGAATGCCAGCCCACTACAATGAAGTAGTTAATTTAGAAAAATGAACCCCAGACTGTAGCTCACCCCTTAAGGGTAGAATTTGAAATATTGGAGCTGGACCGAGAGCAGGCGAGCTTCTGGGTCAGTGGCTGGAACTGGAACCAGATGTGGATCACAGCCTCCTGCTCTCCAAACATTGCTGGTTTCCAACCCCACCAGTTTTTATTTAGTTAAAAGCTCTGTGTGGCTGCCCACCTGAGAGACCTGCTCTGCCAGAAGGAAGGAGCCAGTTCTGCCAAGGTTAAGCTCAGATTGCAAAGGCCCGTAATGGCTCTGCCAAAGTAGGTTGCCCCCTCCCAGCCAAAGGACTGGTGATGCCCCTTCCTGGGCAGGCTGCATCCCGAGAGCGTGGGGGCCTTCTGAGGGACTTGTGCATGACTAAAGCATGCGCCCTCCTTCTCTGCAGCGAGATATTTATGGTTTGCTTTGGTTTCTTGCAAAGATCCAGAGCTGAAAGGCCGTTTGTTTGCCCAAATGCTCAGGAGAAGGCCCGTTGATTAATTCCCTGCAAAATGAATGATGGCTCTCAGTCTGTGGCTTAGAGAGGGAGGGGGCTCCCTCCTGCTCTCCTGAACATGGCAAGGGTGCAGAATGCAGGAGGTTTTCCTTTGTGCAGGAGCACCGTGGATACGCATCTCCCTCTGCAAAACAAGGACTCCAGTGGGCTCTCTCGGCTTACCGGTGAAGACCTCCAGACTGAAAAGAGATGGCAGCATCGGTGACCTGTTGGACCCTGTAATTTTGGTCCATTGTGCCTGTCCTATTCAGCAGAGGCAGCGCTTATTCTCCCACTCCGCTGTGAGCTAAGTAGGGACAATGAGAAGGTGACGGCGCTGCTTTGTTTATCAAGATGCTCCATCTAGCAAGAGAGCCGTCGGGTCTGAGACTGACTGGGGAGCTCTAAGGCACCTGATCAGGCTACAGCATGCCATTAAGCAAAGTAGAAACAGTTTTATCTTGGAGTTTGACCATCAAGATTCTCTGGAGCAAACGTCTCCAACCTTGGCCACTTTAAGCCTGGAGGACTTCAACTCCCAGCTGGCTGGGGAATTCTGGGAGTTGAAGTCCTCCAGGCATGAAGTGGCCATGGTTGGAGAGCCCTGCTCTGGAGGACGGTCTGGGCTTTGCTGGCCTTTCTTTTATGAGGCTTAATGAACTCTTCTTCTCCAAGAATACAAAAGGACACTTAGCAAAGTGTAAAATGCAGAGCAGGGGCTCTGCCAAAGGGGCTCACCCCAATTTTGCTCCATCTAAGGGGCTTGAAAGGAGGAAGAGGAGAGAACCAGGCAGGCAGATCCTTAGAAGAAGCTCTAGCAAGAGAGCAGATGGATCTGGATCTCCAGAGTCAGGCAACCAGGATCCACTCGGCTAAAGGGCTTCCTTGTCATCATCATGACAACCGAGTGGCCAGGAAGGGAGGGGTGGGGAAGCCCCAACGGGCCTCCTGGAAGGAACAGTCGTCACCATCCAGGCAGACGCGAGCGAGCATGGGGTTGGCTGAGAGCCAGGAGACGGGGGTCCCACCACCCTTCTTGTGAGAAGCCCCCTGGCAGGTGTGACTCCTTCAGCTTTGCCAAGGGAAGAGAAACTGACCGGGTCCTGGCAGGCAAAGAGCTTTGCACTTCGAGGCGGAAGGCCTGCATCTCCTTAAGCGTGTTTTTAATTAACACAAAAATGTGTCATCATAAAAACTTAGCTCTGAACTGTGGCTCTCAGTTACCCGAAACCCAGATTTATGGTCTTGATGTGAAGTGGTTAGGAAAGACATTTAAAAACAATTAGGCTCTTGGAGAGACTGAGTCAAGCAGCTCCGACGGCACTCATTATGCTGAAGAATGGAAAAATAAGGCCATTAGGCTCACCAGATAACTAGGCTATTTGTACTTTTTGGGGGGAAATGATTAGTTTCTTTTAATAAAGCTTTCTGCCAGCAGTGAGAGGGTGGGGACAGGCTCCTCGCCACACCATCCTGTGCACCGGGTGTACACAACGCCACTGATGCAGGGTCTCGTGTGACCCATCAAATCCAATTTTTAATGTTTCATGATGCTATCAAAATGAATAAAAGGCAATTACTGCTTTCCTTCAGCACAGCGTCAGATGCCGCTGCCTGTTAAGGAATCAGCGGGAGGAGAAGGCTAGAAGGACCGGGGGGGGGGGGAGAGGAGGGGGTGGAGCACACGAGCATCTTCAGCCTCGCCATCTGCTTTCCCGTGTTTGCGGGCAGGCAGTCAGGAGACTCATCATTCATGGGAAAGTGGCTTCAGCAGCGGCTGTTCCAGGGGATCCATTCGGTCGCCTAAGCGTCCCTCGGTGGAGATCTCTTGAAGAACTCCATTCGCCCAATAGTGAAATCTTGAGGCTACAGCAGTCTTCTGGCAGAGCCTTCCAAGTCAACATCCAAGGGGAAGAAGGGATAAGGGGTTCTGGTGGAATGAACTACTTTCTGCGAGGGGGACTTGGAGGAGAGGAATGTCCCACCCACTAGAGTTTTACTCGACCCTAGAAAGGGATCCTGCAAGGCAGAGGTGGAAGGAGGCTGACAAAGAAGAGTTGGGAAAGGTAAACTCTTCCTTCACACCTGGGTGTATGTAGAGAGCGGAGTTTCTCAAGATTGCCCATTGCTGGCTGGGGGATTCTGGGAGTTGAAGTCCACATGTCTTTCAAAATGGCCAAGCTTGAGAAACACTGATACAGAGAGAAGCACAAGTGTGATAAATATGAAAAGGGCCTCATGTGTCATAGAACAGAGGTCTCCAACCTTGGCAACTTTAAGATTTGTGGACCTCAACTCCCAGAATTCCCCAGCCGGCTGAGTCCACAAGTCTTAAAGTTGCCAACGTTGGAGACTCCTGTTGCAGAGCAGCTAAACATCTAGAAGATACGGGTTCTTGCTTGTGTGGTGGACTCACGCCGGTTGTAGAAGAAGGAGGCATCTCTGAATGGGCTCTGTCTTCTTCCAGCCTGTTGACTGATCAACACAGAAGCAGAGAGATGGAGTGGAAGATCTCTCATGGCTGGAGATGGTGCAGTCAAACCCAGAGCATCCAGCATGTCGAAGAGCCCAAAGACATGTGTCCAGGCAGAGAACGATGCACGGCACCCAGAAGGGGAGAGGAGCCCCGCTGAGTCAGCTGCAGGCAACCACAGAGGAAACAGACTGGGATAAAAGGTGAATCTCACTCGTGAGTCACTCCCCCATCTGGAGCCTTGGAGAAGCAGACTTTCCGAGCGTGAGCCAATAGCAAAGGGAGGAGACTCTGAAGGCAGAAGCAGTTTGAGCAGAGAGGAAAAACAAAACTCGACAGCTTTTCAAGGAGCAGAGCAGATATGAAAGCAGAGATGGTGCGTGAGATAAGCCCAAACCTACTGGAGGAGGATGGTGGCTGGAGGGGCAGCCGAGAGACGTGTTGAAGGCTGGTAGAGGGGGAAAAAACCCTCCACTAAACATTGCAGTTGTAGATTAATCGTAACTACACCGTTGCGTACTGGTCATTAGACAATTGCACAAACACAAAAGAACAATCAACTGTTATAATTGGAAGCAGTGGAAAAGGCCAATGGCCAAAAGGTCCCTGCAAAATGCATCCCATCTTGGTAAGTCATGCTTGCTGGGACCACCCTGTCAAAGTCCCACCAAGCAGTTCCATCAGGGCTTTCTGAAGCTCATCCTGATCCAGTTTTTAGGGTGCTCTTCTTGGCTTGGGGCTAATTTCACAAGGTGGACCTAGGAGACTTCCAAGGTCCCTTCCAACTCCGTTATTCTATTATTCTTCTTTGACTAGGAAGTTGACGGTTATGCAAGGCAGCTTCTGGCTCTCCCAACTTGACTGGCCATCCGTTAGCAAGCCAATTCCACCCTTGCCTCCCAGTGCTTTTCTGCTCCAGGCGTGGAAATGCGCCTGGGACTTCATGCCTGTGATGGTTAGAAGTGACCCGTTGCTGCTCCAGGGATCGCAGCCAAAACGCTTGGAACCACTTCAGCAGCAATCACCTCCCCTCGCGCTATCTGCTCTCCGTGGTGTGGAAGTAAATATTTCTGTAGGGGAAAAAAATTACTTTGTAAATTGCAAAAGTAAATCCATGTGGAATGAACCAATAAATAGGAATTGTAGCACCCTGGGACATGATTAGGATCCAAATCCGTCCGGAGAAAAAAGTTTGTGTAATGAAGAAAATTAAGAACTCCTTGTTAATTTTGGATTAAATGTCAGCTGGTGAAGCTTTGGGGATAAAGGCCACTGTAGAGATCAGAAGAGGAGAAGGAAAATAAATCACAGTTACTGCAAAACATGCAGCAGACAGAAAGTTGGGCGTGGTTGTGGCATGACTGGGAATGCGCACATGTGTGGGTGCAAGTGTGTTTGTGTGAAAGTAGGGAGATCCATGGGGTGTTTAAGTGAAAACAACCACAGCCATCCTCCTTCTCCATCCTCCTTTTCACCAGGGCTGCCTCCGGTCACGTGTGGAGATTAGTCGGTTTCAATCTGCAATTTTTCCTCCTCTAAAGCTGCCATTCCCAATTAATCAGACGTTTTAAAAGGGCGATTACTTCTAAATACAAACAGGGAACAAAATATTTGTGGACAGGGGGAGGCATTTTCTTAGAGGAGGCATTTTCTTCCCTGTATAAAAGCAAACTTCTTCTGCCATGGAACACACAATCTCTCTCTCTCACACACACACAAACTCTTCTTTCCTGCAAAATTAAGCTTTAACAAATGTGCAAATTGCTAGGACATTTAACGAATTAATTAAAACTCTCTCATTTGGTAGACAAAGAATTGCAAGAACATTCCAATTGCCAGAAGCTGGGTACTGGGTGCTCCCGCCTGCAGGGGCCCCTTTCAAACACCGTTCAGTGGCACCCCACCCTCATCGCCCACCGCCCACCCCTGGTGGTGCCTTTCAGGGCCTTCTTTCACCACAATGGGGCCCTGGCACAGGTGTGCCCCTCCCACGGGGCTGCACATTGCCCCATTGGTGCCCCGGGAAGCAGCGAAGGAGTTCAACGTCTCATTTATTGCCGCGATGAGAAAGTAATTCCCCTTCTGAATGATGGTCCTGGACCAACAGTTCAGAAAGCAAGAATTTACTGGGGCTGCCAGAGAACAGCAAGCGCAGCGCTCAAGTCTTTCTCCTCCCGCTCCTGTTAGCCTGAAGTGAAAAGCCATTAAATATGATTAAGGTTAAGAGATTGCTAAAATTACGAACAGCCGCCATTCAATTATTTTGCTCTATAAAATGCAACACAAATTGGTGTTATTCCTCCGAAATGTGTTTTTAGGAAAATAAAGTAACCCAAACGAATGTGGTTCATGGGCCGAATCCTGCTTTGGAGAAAGGAAGAGGAAACCTTTGTAATTTAATTCGCACGTTCAGGAGTTCAGTGTCATCGTGGGTCCTCCCTGAACGGGGAGGGGGAAGGAGGGGACGCAGCCCACCCTCACCTTGCTGAAGGTTCAGTAAAGTTATCCGGAGCTTTGTGAATTTATCAGTTTTATTATCCATTTAAGAAGGGGAAAAAAACACTGCCTGGGGAGGCTGCTGGGGTTTTAGCAGAGGATAAATCATTGGGAGTTTTGCTATTGTTTTTCATCTTGACCCACAGCTGTTGTGGGAAAGGATTTATGGGCCCATGGCAGGTCGAGAGGAAACCAAATACGGGGAGCTCGTGAAGAAAATGGGGGCAAAGGGTTGGGGGAAGCCGGTGCCAAACACCCCTCCTTTCAGGGCAGTTGGAACAGGCCTGGCGCATTGGCTCGCGTGTCTCCGCTTATGTTTAATGGGCTGCGGGAGGCTTCCTTGGGCACGCGGCAAGCCTCGCTGAGCTGAATTGCATTTTCTGACAGTTTTGCTCCGAAAGCTACAAGGCCTAGGAAATTCAGGGGGAAGAATAATCTCGGTATGGATTTACTAGTGTCATGAGACGTGCGGTTATTATGGTTAATAAAATATGAAGGATTGCATTATTCTACAGAAAACAGTAAAAGCTCTCTCTCCCGTGATGGGCTTCGGAGTTGCTTCTGTGAGCAAACAATTGGAGAGTTAAAACCCCGAGTAACTCGAGGGAAGGAATCAATCAGCGGGAACAGGCAGGCGCCGCAGAAGCTATTGCTGGAGGGTGGAGATACGGGGGGGGGGGCTGTGGCAGAAAGGAGAGCAGGACGCTTGGCACCAGGGGGTGAGTGAGAATACTCATGTGCCCAGGTCATATTTGGGCAGGCCAATGCCCAGGAGGGCATTTCCTGAACCCACTTTTGGAAAGAACCTGCTGTACTAATAACTGCGGCCAATTCTGCCCTCAAACCCTATTTATTTACTTAGCACATGGCAACTCAAACCCCAAGAACACCAAGGAGAGCTTCCTCAAGAGCTCGTAGCCTCCTTTTGCAATGTTCCTGCTCAGGGTCTGCCCTCCTTCCCTTCTCCCCCTCTTTCCTGGACTGCTGACATTCAAGACGGTGCAGATATTGAGTGGCCTCCAATTGCGTGGCCTTGGTGGGTGGGAGGGAAGCCACCTTGGCTTGCTTTGACACATATCCCTAACTTTGCTAATTGAGGAAGGAGCCTGGAGCTGAATTGGGCTGCCTAAACCTCCATTCTAGTCCACCTATCAGCCCTACCAGGTGGACCAGGCAGGAAACACGATCATATGAGCTAATTCTACTTTATTGTGTGGCTACTTTAACAGAATCTTGCAAGCCCAAAAGTACAATTCTCCCACTGCCTCCTTTACACTGCAAGGGAGAGTCTCTTCTGAGCTTCTTGCCCTGCCCATCTCCAGCTGAGGGCTATGGTGTCTCTTATCTGTCCATTGTCTTGGCAGCCTCCTTTCCCAATCTTCCCAAGGTCATTCTCACATACCCTTACACCAACACACCCAGTCCGAGTCTCCTGGGAAACCCACAGCTAAGACCGGAGTGACAATAATGTGTTTGTGCCACTCATATTTGCCACTGTAGTATCATTTGGTAACTCACAGTCAAGGAACTGGCTCTAAACATCAGCAAACTATGCTTTTCATGCTCTCCCAAAGGGTGCAGTTCCTGTACTGAAATTCTGAATGAGATGAATGTTTTCTCATTTATAAATAAGCAATAATATTCAATGAGATGAATGCATACTACACAATATACACACACAAGTAATGTAATCTAGAAGTGCTCAATAACTCTGAGAGAGAAGATCCCAGATTAAAAGCAAAGCTTGCATTAAGAAAAGTGTACAAGCTTCCCAACTTGATACATGAGGTTATATGAAGAGTAAAAGTAAGAGTTAAAATTAGGGCCATTCTAAATAGACTTTGGAGTTGAACTGGCAGCTCCAATTTTGCAATGCTGACATTACAACTTAGCTATCTTGGAAAGAGTGGGTAGAAAAATCAACAGAAAGTAGAAAAATTGAAACTCCCACCCATATAGGTATCGTATATGTAATCCCTCTCCCCTTCCCATTACGTTTAGCTGTAGAACAGGAAGAAGAAGGAGAAGAAGGAAGGAGGAAAAGAAGGAGAAAGAAAAGGAGGAGGAGGAAGAGGAAGAGGAGGGGTGCCCAGCCATCGTGCTCTTTGGCAGCCTGGTTTCCTTTTACCGCTAACTCTTCCAAACATAATTGCTTTCTCCAGTGAATTCCCCCTCATGAATTGGATCAGGGTAGGATCCATATCAAAGAGGAGGAAAGGCAAATCAATGAGTTGTGTTGATTCTGGCCTATGATGGAGTTTGAAATCGAGCCAAGGGATCTTGTAGACTCCAAGAAACCTTCCTCATCTAAGAATCCACTCCCTCCAGTTATTCCGGCCTCTGGTGCTGGGAGGATCACTTTGATTGATGGCAGCCAACCAACCAACACAGCCAACCAACATTCCTGGGCAAACTGAACTTCCCTTTTCTGACATGTTGGAAGATTTTTCAAAACCGGAAAAGAAGTTCAAGATCTGGGCTAAGCTGTCACCACTGGAGGCCGAAGAGCAAACAAGACGTGCCAATGTTGTGCCTTTAGAGACCTCCCTCCCCCCTTCAGGAAATAATAATAATTTTAAAAACTCACTTCAGAAAGAAACTGTCACATCCGCCTCTCTAGCTAGCGGATGCCCTGGGCCAACTCTCCTCCCCATCTATCCTGGGGCCCCGGCAGGCTTACGGCAAAAGCCATTACCACAGGATTAGAGTTCAGTTTGATTCTCATCAGAAACTCTGGTGACTGTGTATTTGCTTAACACCAGACCTTTCAGGCCCCATCAAATATAACAAGCCTTGACAGATTTGGGATTAAACACAAATGCCAGACAAATCCACACTTTCTTGAAGGAAGGCTCCGGTGAATAGGCTGGGATTTTGAAAAAGGGGAAAGTGAGAACAAAAGAGCTAAAATTAGCTCCCTTGCACACATCAGGGCCGTTTTTGTCACCTCTGAGCCAAGCCCAGGCCAAATCTTATTGCAAAAAGCTGCAAATATGCGGGCTTAATGTCCTCAGCCTGGTGTTAAGCCATGTAGGCCAGGGCTGCCTTCTTCTCCCCCCCATCTCACTTGCTAATGATCTGCCCTCCAGTTCAGCAAAGGCCCTTCTGAAGCAGCAGGAGAAGGGGAGAACCCGGTCTTGACCCACGGAGGAAAGATGGAGCCTCAGCTTGGTGAAGAGCCTTCTGGTGGCCGATGGCTAAAATAAAGGACGTTTGGAAGTTTGAGTTAAAGCCAGAGGAGCTGGGATTAAAATGGTCTTCCCTCGTATGTCCCATGCCTTCATTTCACAGCCTTTAAAGGACCCGTGTAATTGGAGCAAACGTGGTTTCGATCCCATAATCCTACCTTGGAAGCTGCAACTTCAAGGAACAGAAGTCCAAGGAAGGGACAGCGCAGTTGAAGAGAGTCCTGATTTTAAATGGAGTTGTTTTGGGGAGAGGGCAGGAGACCTGTTCATCTGGATATCTTGGCTACAGATGGCTCAGTGGAATTGACAGTACACACCGATTCAGGAGGCATTTGGTTGCTTGATGTTTGTGTGCTGAGTCAGAGCCCAGCTAGCTTAGCACTCGTGACCATCAGGGGAAGTTCCAGCTGAGAGTTTTCCTGGGCCAAGCTGGAATTCTTGGAACGCAACCTGGGACTTCTGTACACCTCTGAGGTCTCTTTGGGAGACAGGAAGAAGAAGAGAGACCCACAGTCAGGGCAAAAGGAGGACAAGGGCCAGCTCAGCCTACAGAAGAGGCAGGGAGAGGGAATAGTTTCAGAAGAGACACTCCCCCCCCCCTTAGTTTTCTGGAGACTAGAATGAGAGGATGGGAGGATTTTTTTCAGTCTTGCAAAATCCGGCATAAGGTGACCTTATAATAGAGCGTTGATGTTCCTGGTTGGTTGTCTTGTCTGGACCACCTCAAGGGGCTAATAACCACACCTTGGGGGTCTGCTTGAGCGTTATGGTGACTCCTCATTAGGATGGGGGTGTGGACCTCATTGAGAAAGGTCCCCATTCTTGTTTCAGGTCAAATTTGTTGCCCACGGTGGCGACCGCCATTCCCTACTGCCCAAAAAGCAGGAGCAATCATATCTCCTCCCCTGCGGTGCTCAAACCGTGTTGAGGAATTGAAGGCTGAACAGCTTTCTTGTTTTATTTCTTTATTTTACACCTCACCTTT
>JAOYMU010000028.1:36008194-36018215 GCA_025802295.1 Psammodynastes pulverulentus
ACTCCCCCACCCCCTGCTTTGCAGAGATAGGATCCTTTTCGTCCAAGGAATCGAATCAAGGGCAATCAGCGCAGCCCTGAGATGTGGTGCTGTGGTGATAGGGAAGAAGGGGAAGAAAGAGGGTGGGTCCTTTGGATCTCTTTTCCCAAATCTGTCTCTGGTTCTGGTCCTTTTTCCCCCTTCTCCACCTCACAATGGGGAGAAGACCCTCCAAGGGGTGGACTGTGGGTGCTGCTGGTGCGAATGCTTTCCTAAGGTTGCACACGTGCCGTTAGCAACTGATTGGATTGGCTCAGCACACGGGCATGGTTTTAAGTCTTGAAATAGATTCCATTTAAAATATACGTAAACCAGAGAATCACGATGTCCTTGAGGTGATCCCTCAAGATCTTCTCCTGGGGCCTGGGGTGGGGTGGGATGGGTGGCCGGCCCCAAATGACTGGTCTGATTTGGAAAACGGGGGTTGCTCTGGTCTGGACCTTCTTTGGTGCCATGTGAATGGCTCAAAGTTGTGTGTATTGTTTGCCACCTGGAGTCACGATGGAGTTGGATTTACAAAATGGTTGTTGTTGTTGTTAGTTGCAAAGTCGTGTCTGACCCATAGGGACTCCATGGACAACGTTCCTCCAGGCCTTCCTGTCCTCTACCACCTTCTGGAGTCCATTTAAGTTCCAACTAATGAACATCTGACATTCATCAGGACATCAGTGGTCATCAGAAAGCAAGAGTCCAGAGCCTCAATTTGCTGCCAGATCACAAGAGGCCTTGTGACACATTGCAGGCTGACAGGGAGAAGTTTTTCGACTTCTGGAGGGGTGGAGGGCCTGTGTCAGGAGAATGATGGAGCTTCATGGGGAGTGAGGAGCTGGGAGAGGCAGGCCCAGGTGGAAGAGGGCAGGGGGCAAGGAGGGGCAGCCTGACAGGGGAAGGAAGAGCCCTGTGTGGATGAGAGGCACATGGCAGCCTTGTATCCGAGGAGGGAGCTTCCCAGGGGATTCGGGGGAGCCGAGCACAGAGCGGACAGAGGGCTTATGATCAAAAATTCCTTTTGCAGCCAGCTGCTTCTCCGTTTCCCTGTTTATTTCATGTCTCCTTGAATGTGGTTTGCTCCAGCAGCAGCTCCGAAGACTTGGGGACCCCAGTGCCATCTGACAGCAAAGGGAGGGCAGGCAATGGGGGCAAAGGAGTTGCAGGTGCTCGCTTTGCAACATATAGGGGGTGCTGGGATCAAGGCCTCCTGTGATGCGTTGCTCAGCCTCTCATTAACTCTTGTCAAAAGGGAAGCATCCTGCCGTCTCTGGGGGCAGGATCAGAACTTCTTCTTCTGCCCTCCAGGTGCTCTCCGGATGGGCTAAAAACTTCTGGAAGTCTCATCTAGCCCAGCCAAAGAGAAACTGGGCTTCCGTGTTGGGAAGGGTGCCTTTTTGGTGTCTGGGCTCATCTTGTCTGGGTTGAAAGCTTCACCCAGCAGATGCCGGCTAGTATGCAGAAGTCACAAGTCAACCTAATCAATGGAGGGTTCAGCCTCCTTCCCCCACTCCTGACTCCCAGGCCCAATAACTTAGAGGCCACCAAATGAGTCTGGATGGTTTATGTATTAAAATCACAAACAGTGCAACAAAAGAAAAAGACCACGAATGTCAAAGGTAACACAACCCAACACCACCCAAATGGAAAGACACAATGCCTCCCCTGCAAAGTGACTGAGCTCAGCTGCCGTTGCATCCCAGGCCTGGGAGTAAAGACAGGTTTGGAGAGACTTATGGGTCGCTCTTAGGCTGTGGTGGGCAGGTGGGAACCGAACTGACCTCAGGGGACTTCTATTTTCACATATGTTCACATGGTGTTGCCATGGCTTTAGCCTGGTCTTTTAATCAGTGATACTCTTCACCTGCCATTTATTAACTATGGGCACAGTCATGTTAATGAGAGCATTTACAGAGAGATGATTCACTAGGATGTCACTGGTTTGGTCACTGCTGTAAACCGGCCTCCCAAATCAAAGTTTCACAGAACAGAGGAGGCGATGCCAACATATGTAGGAGAAGGCGTCAGGTGGCCAGTGGGGAGAAAACTGGAAGGAACGCCATCTGTCCTGGAACCCCCAAATGCAACTCCGTGGAGGGCTGGATCCATACTGTGGGCACAATCCGTTCCCCACCAGATGCTCCCAGGGCAGTTGCCAATGCAATGTTCTTGGGAGATCTGGAGTTGGGGAGATGGGGGGGAAGGGAATAATAGTTACCCTTCCATGTTCAAGACATGATAGACTGGACAGAGAAAGGGAAAAGATAAGCCCTTCCAGAAGAAGGAGCGTTAACATGATGTGAAATCCTGTTCTGCATCTGGAAGGGATGCAGCCACTTTGTAACGCCAGAGAATTTCAGCACTGTGTTTGGTGCCTATAACTCCCTTCCTTTGTTCAGACCACTTTGGGGGGCTGGGAGGGGCGCAAAGGAATCACCCCTCTCATGCTGGAGGGTTTGGAGACGTGAGCCGGTTCAAACTTGCCCACAGAGACCAAGGTGGTATCTTCTTTTTTGAGGGGTCATCTTTGAGACAGAAGGCTGGTGGACAAACAGAGTGGCCAGTGGCTGATTTTGTCCTTCTCAAGGGTCAAAAGTCAGGGAGGCGTCTAGCAATCAGGTAATTTGTGTGGGTCTGCAGAAGAAATTGGGAGGGTCTCTTTGGAGGCCTTGCACATTTCACGACAGAGGAGGCAACAAAGAAACGGAAGGAAGTGTGGAGTGTGGCAGGACTGTCTTTATTTGGTTCTGCAAGGTTCGAAGGAGATGCTTTCGCATCAAGAGAAAGGGATGGGGGAGGGACAGGCGTCAAACCAGGTCCCTTGAATGAATCAGTTTGTTTTCCTTAATGTAGGAGGCATATGCAACAGTAGGATCAAATGAAAGGTTTGGAAAGGAGCTTGGGGGCTACTACCTGGACTAACTCCCTTCTCCATGGAGGCCACCATAACAGCATCTCCAGCCTCTGCTTAAACACTTCTTGTGAAGGACACTCATTGTCTCCCAAGGCAGAGCGGCCCATTGTTGAACAGCGCTTTCCGTGTTTTTCTGATGTCCAGCTGTTCTCTGCCTCCTTTGTAATTTCAACGCTTTGTTTCTTGCCTTGTTTCTGGAACGCTCTGAACAATTCTGCCCCATCATCTACATGACAGCCCTACAGATCTTGGAGGACAGTTATTGTGTCTTCTACAAGCCTGTCCTCTCCATACACGGCACCTCCAATCCGTCCCTCGTGGGGTTTTCCTTCCAGCCACCCTGTCACCTTGGTTGCTCTTTTGGTGATCTCCTCAGTCTGTCAATCTCCCCTCTAAAACATAGTGCCAGAGCTGGAAGGCACTTCTAGGAACAGGGATTCCTCTGAGGCATTTGTGTGCCATAAAATCACATATAGTTATCCTGAGAACTGCAGCAAATGCCGAATAAATAGAAGCTCCCTAGCCGTATTCTCTAACTTATCTCATGAGTTTTCCATAAAATAATATTTCAGCCTTAAGTTTCTGTCCTGCTTTTTCATCCAGAATTCATGGTGGCCTCCTTTCTCATAGAAGCTGTTAGGTTCTCACCAGCGCATCTAGTCAAGCAAAATTTTGTCCCTCCCTTCAATGTGAGTGGCAGGAGTTCCACACTCACATGAGCTGAGAATTTTCTGGGAAAGTTTGGTGAACTAGTGAGCTATGTAAATCTGATAGATGATAGATAGATAGATAGATAGATAGATAGATAGATAGATAGATAGATAGATAGATAGATAGATAGATAGATAGATAATGTTTATATGGAGATGACGCTCATCCCAATTCTCTGAACCTTTCAAGGGCTGCCTGTTTCTGATTCTTCTATTTTCCATTCATTACTGGTGGCTCAATGTATATTATGGGATTTGCTTGCTTCTTTTAAAAAAACATTTCATCAGTTGCTTTGATGTCTTTTATGGATTTTCCTGTTTTTGTATTTTTTTAACACATCATGCAAGTTGGGTTTTGAGGCTATGGTATTAAGACCCTATGAAAAACTATAAATAGAACCATTCTTTTTTTTCTCCTCCACATAAATGCTTGCTTGTGAATAACTTGCATCATGCTGCCATAGAAGAAAAATGTAGGGTCAAGAAAATGCTTCGGAATAAGTCCATTTTGGCTTGGGCTGATTGTTGCTTAGAGGTGTAAGACAAATGAAAACCTGCATTTAGTCTATGACAAGGAAGATGACCTGAACTTTGTAATTGTCCCCTGCAAAAAAAGATTTGATTTAGGCAAAAGCCTAAGTTGCAAGATCCAACCTGGTTGGTCACCGGGACCCGAAGTTTACTCATCCGAGCTTTCAGACTCATGCCAAGGTCACCTTCAGGAAACTTCTTCATGACCAACGCAAATTGGATCTTGCAACATTATCCTGGGACATTTGCCTTCATTCGTGAAAAACCTAAGTATTCAATCTTTTGGAAAGGTGAGCTTTAAGAATTAAAAGGTAGCTCTGCAACTAATTTGTGAAACTCTTGAGTTATAGCTGGGGGAGAAAACTTGGTCAGATGAAAAGAGAACACCTTATTTTTAAGAAGGACAGAATTTACAGACCTCTAACTTTTTTCTTTGGGCAGACTGACAGGGAAAGGAAGGACTGGGATGGGGAAGGTCATGATGGCCAAAAGGTGGTATCATGTGGAAGGTATGAAGTCTACTTGATCAAAGTTTCAAAGGAAAGTTGTAGAAGATGCCGACTTCCCAGTGAGTTTTGGGGTGCTGGAACCCAAGACTCTCTCCCAGGAGCTGTGGGGATAAACAGAAGACCAGCCTCAATTTTTTTGATAATGAGAGACTCAACTGTTGTGTCCATCCTTAAAGGTAACATGCGGGGTGGAAAACAGGGCGGAAGGCAGCATGGCCCACCCCAAACCCACTCTTGCTGTCTCTGAGACACCAGCTGATAAAGCAGAAGGCCACATCTTGCAAAGGTTTGCTCAACCCTAAAAATGAGAGTTCCCCTTAAGGCAGTGGAGGGGAGGGACTCTAGAGGGGAAGACCATGGATCCTGCAATGGTATAAATATCCCAAGGAAATGAAATCCTCCTTTTGGCTTCTCCCAGCCCAACTGTATTTATTTTGCCCGAGTAAAGGCTGCCCAGATGAGAAATGGGAAGTTGGAGGCGCTGAACTCAGGGACTTTCAAATCAATACAGTCACGTTGGAGGATAGGAGGGGATGAGGAGAACCGATGCGTTGTGTGGCATCGCAAACCAATATCTAGGAGTTGTGACTGAAGCATCAGAAAACCTATTAGCCTGCTGTCAAGCCCTTTTCTCAATCAATGACAAGTTATCTCAGATCCGTGCTTCGCGGTGGCATCGCCTCCCAATTCCTCTCCGTGACATCTCTAACACGTGCGATCAACATGACGGCCCTCCCTGCTTTTGTTCCTTAACATGCCACAAGTCAAAGCAACATTTATCACTAATTGCACAATTACTTTATGCAGCACTAGAGATGAAAGCCTTGACTTTTAGTAGCATTAAGTTTTCAGAAAAGTCAAGGCAGTAATTATCAGAAGCAAAACTATTTATTAATTAAAGTAATACCTCACTCGATGTAGCTGAACTTCCACGGATCCGAAGACTACAAGATAAAATAATTGTGCAATTAGGGGGAATTATTCATTCTTTTAGAAGTGCTCAACTTACTACCGCAAACAATGTACTTTAAATCAAAGTTCACAGGCTTCCAGGAGACCAGGGACCCGTTAGAATCCCTCCATCTTGTGGGCAGGATGAAAAACGATCACCAAGCACCAGAAAAAAGAGTTTGGAGATCAACCCTGGATGTGGGGGAGGGGCAGATGCCAGACCACGACCGTTTCCTCACCTTAACATTCTTCTCTGCCTGTCCTTAGTTCTCAGGAGCAGAATATTGCTCTTTTTGAAGGCTGTTATGGCCGTGCAATTCTTGGGTTTAAAGACAAAATGACACTTCAGAACAAAGAGAGACACATAAGGAATCCTTGCTCTTTAAAACAGCTGCATCCTCTCCTGACTCTGCGGTTGAGATGTGGCATGGGGTAAGATTTGGCTGAAGGAAGGGCAGAGAAGGGCTTGGGGGGGCTGAAACGCATCTTTTGCCCCTCGCAGGTGAGGGGCAGCACTGCAGGCTCTCAATTTGATGTTCTCCAGTGCCTCATTCTGGGCCATCCCGATGGCAAACCCACGCTTGTGCACTTCAAAAGATAATCGCTCAAGTATCAAGTGGCCTTTAACAAACCCTCCTCAAGGCTACCCATTTTCTGAAGCCTTCTTGCTTAAGTAATCTGCAAAGTGTTTTTCTAATTCTCAGTTTTATTTTCTTCATCTCCAGCCATTTCTGCATTTCACCTTCTGATTAAAGAGTAGAAAGAAGTTCCAGACTAACAACAGGGTACAGTTTACAAACTGTTGCACTAGCACATGTGCAAGACACTCATTCACGTGTCCCAACTAGCAAGCGCCTTGCATAAGCACTCATCCACCCCAAGGAAGTTTTCCTGTCTTGTGAGCTTCTCTCCGAACCAGCCCATTAGACAGCGCTCCCCTTCCAAATTTGGGTTTCCACGGAGGCTCCCCAGAGGTCCACAAACTCAGGCGACCAGCGTGCGTTGTCACACTCTTGCAAGTGCATTCAGTCCCCCCTCCAAATGGTGCAAAACAGATGGTGTGTTTAGGACAAAATTGCTTGGCGCAAGAGAGTTCACTTGGGGAGACTGATCAAAATGTTGGCCGAGACCCAGAGTTTTGCAATTCTGGCTCAATATGCAGACTGTAATTCATCCTTAGCAAGAACAATTGGCAAAGGGAAAAGAGCACCGTGGCCCAGAAATAGATTGAAAATCTCTATTATGCCCTTCTTTTTTTCCCCACATGAGATACAAATAGCAGCGTTTTTTTCTGGCCGATATTGGGTTCTTGCAAGAAAGGTTAACACACCAAAATTCAACTGTGACCATTATTGCTGTGGCATGGTTTAAGATAATGGACTGCCCACCTCCCTCATTTGACTAAACAAGCAAGAAAACAAACAAAATGGTCTCCTGCACTTCTGCCACTCCAAACAAGGAGCACTTTTACAGTTTGAAAAGCAGCAGAAGGAGAAATGATCGTGCTAACTGAGGCTTTTTAGCTGACCCAGGCTGTGAGGAGCTTAAATGGCATTTTGTACCCAGAACTTGATTGGATCTCTCAGTCCCACTTATGGGTACACTGAAATAGGAAGGGCTCTGAAGGTTCCTTGGGACCTTGAACAGGTTGCAGAGGCTTCCCTGGCAACAAGGGGGGCACAATTGCTGAACCAACTTAGCTTCAGACTCATGAGTTCAGTTCTGCCCTTGTCACAGGACCAGAAAGGATGTCTCTACCTTTGGCCAGATTGCTTTGCTTATAGAGCCTTCAAATAATGGACCTCTTGCATTTAAGCCTCCCCCTCCTTTCTCCTCCTCTCATTCTGGATGTAGAATATTTATGTCCAGAAACACAGACATGGCACCCTAGTTGGCCCACGAGAGCAGAAGAGCAGGGCAGGATGACTCTGAAGGTTTCAAGCTGTAGCTCCACAGTGGAAAGCAGAATGATTTAACCTTGTTGTCTCTGGCAACAGCTCTCTCAACGCATGCAGTTGTAATATCCCCAAAATGGAGCTGTGCTTTCTCTCTCCCTGTAATGGAATTGTAGCCTCTCTTGGAAGCCATCCAAAGATGCATTGCAGGCAGATTAGGTTACAAAAGATTCCGCTGGTTCTAGCCGGGCAGCCACATAAACTTCAGGTATTTCTAAGAGGAAATGTGCTCAGAGTAAGAATAATGGCTCAGCTCAGCCAAAGAGCAATGCACCACATCCAGAACAGACACATGGCTCTTGCAGTTTCTGGAAGCTAAAGATAGACCATGAAATAGCTCTGGAAAACACCTGAAGGCAGGAAGTTCTAATCCAGTAAAGTGTTTGTGGTTATCTGTTTAATGCTTATGCAGATTTGAACCAGAAATTGTAAAACTTCCCACCTGCCTCCTTTTCTTATAAGAAAACAATCTTTTTGTGCAATGTAATGGACATTTCTTGTAAACTGAACGTATCTCAGTAAACCGTCAGAAAGAAATATGTCCAGGATTAGGTTTATCTGGGGGAGGGGGGTAAAAGCAGAGGAAAACTGGAGGTGGGAGCAGCAGGGAACCTCAAACTCATCTGAGGAGTTTTTACAAAGAGGGCTGCGAGGGTTCAACTACGAATCGTTTGAGCTAAAATGCAATGGGGAAGAGAATGCTCTGATTGCCCAAGACTCCCATGGAAAACCCAATGAATTCTGAGTGGGCTACATCTAGGCAGGGGGAGTTGAGCTCGCGTGGAGCAAGTTTAGGTCACTTAAGAAGCCAGGAAGCAGCCCTGTCAGGCACAGCAGCAATTCTGTGAGGAGCAGGCAGCCAAATCAGGACCAAGGAGAGCTCCAAGCAGCCCAGCAGACTGAAACCCGGAAGAGAAGCTCCAGTCTCCTCTGTGGTGGGCTAAAGCTCCCCTGTGGGCACTGGGAACTGGGGCATCGGCTTGGAATGAGCTCAGGATCTGGATGGAAATCCTCAGGTCATCCCAGAAAAATGACAGTCCAGCCTTTGCTAAAAACCATCCCAGCATCCAAGCTGCCCCACAGCTTCATGCTGTCATTCTCATGCAGAGAAAGTTCCTCCTTATTTCAAATTTGGAATTCTATGAAGTGCCACCTATTGGGCTTTGCCCCACCACAGGGACCACTCGGAATAAACGCCCTGCCCCTCTTCAATGACGGTCTTTCAAGCACGGGAAAAGTGCTGCCGACCGCTCGCTCAGACTTCTCTTCTTTCGGCTGTAGGTGCCCCCTTCCTTGAGCAGCTCTTCCTTGACCTTCGTCATCTTTCCTGCTTTCTTCTGTACTCTCCCATTATGCAGGAGCCTTCTTGGAGGTATCATGGCAACCAAAAACGGACATCATGCTCCAGGTGCAGCTTGACCAGGGAAGCAAGGAGTAGAATCACCATTTCCAGAGCGACTTTGATTGTTGATTTCCTGAGCAGAGCTGACATTTCCCCAACCTGTGACTTTCTGAGGGACAGAACATTCTTCACAAGGCAATCGCTCTTGAAGAGGGCACTGCTGGGGGACCAAATAGCCACTTCTGACATTTTATCAAGCAATAGAGCAGAGGATCAAACAGGAGGGAGGGAGGGAGGCAGGCAGGGAGGGAGGCAGGGAGGGGAGCAGAAAACCTTGCACCGTTCAGTCAAAAAAGCACAGAAAACGCTCATCGGGCTGCAGATGGAAAGGCAGCACCCAGCAAGCAGGGCCTGGTGGGGCAGCCTTAGCTCCAACTTGTATTGTTGGCATTAATGTGGGGCAGGCAGAGGCGAGATGGACATGCACATTTTTCTGGGTTGCTAAAGTCTGCTTTTTTAGTCTCTCCCCACATCAGCTCTGGAAGATTGAAATATCAATTACAGATCAATTTTCTCCTTAAGTAAACACTAATGCAGGATAAACAGCATTAGGAGATGCAATCGTAGCATTGCTGACTTCAGGACCGACTGCCTGCTGCTCACAGCAAGTTTAAGCTTGGAGATTAATTAACCTGAGGAGATATCACTTAAGGAAGATTTAAGGCGATCAGGTTTGGGAAAATGGAGCAACCAGGCATATTAAGGAGAAGGCGGCGAGTTTCTAGAAAGGAGCAGCAAACTTTGATTTCTCCTCCTGTGGTTGAGTCTCTTGTTTTCCCGGCTTTAAAGATAAGCTTCAGAAACAGGGGCATTCGCCTTTCATAGATAAGCCACGGGAAAGCCACAGGCTCTTATAACGATTCTGGGCCACAATCCGAAGGACCAGGGAAGAGTTTGAAAAAGCTCCACCTCTTCTAAAGGAGACATCCAAAGGCTTTGTGGTTTGTTCCCTGCTGAGGACCCGAGTCAATAACTTTGGCCAAACAGCTACGTTTCCTTATTGATATGAATAAGTGGGAAGT
>JAOYMU010000028.1:36065925-36077282 GCA_025802295.1 Psammodynastes pulverulentus
TCCGAAAGAGGGCAGGGTCGGTGGTGATTCGAATGTCCAGGGGGAGGTCATTCCAGAGGGTGGGGCCCATCACAGAGGGTGGGGCCCATTTCTTGATTCTCTTACCAACTTCTTTGGGGATATAGCTTTCAGCTCCCCTGCACTTAGAATACTTTGCAACTCACCATCCTCTTTCCCAACTTCTGAAAAGCCTTTTATCTCTACCTTGGATGAACTTCGCAGAAGGATGGCTTGGCTGGTGAGAAGAGTAAAGTCAGCCGTGCCACAGTAATTTTGCCCCTGGAAGTGTTAATGAAATACTCTGATGGGTGTTAAAGCAAGAATAGAGATTGTGGCCCTCAACGTCTAAGTCAAGCAAGATTTCCAATGTTTTAGCCTCCTAGTTGGTCCTCTGGAAACTCCTGAAGGACAAGGGGAAGGCCAAAACCATTCCCTCCCTTCCACTTGTAGAGGAGAAACTATGCTGAAGAGCTTCTGGGCTTAGGACAGCAGATCTCCAAATGCCACAGAATCCACACATTCATACTTGGCCTCCTCAGGAAAACATCTTGGTTTAGGAACATCCTACATGCATAGATATGAGCCCAAGACTAGCCTGATCACATTTCTTCTAGAAATGAGGAGATATTCCAGTTGTTATATGCCACAAGCCAACTTACTGGGACGTGTGGCAATGGTGTTTGTGCAAACCACAGTTCAACACATTGAAGCTAACTGTTCAGGAAGCTTCCGGTGTTCTTCACTCATGCATGAAAACTTGCCTTTTGTTCATTCTCACATCAAACCTTCTTCTATGGCTTTACGTGGATTTCAAGTGAATGTTCTCCTTTTAAGAAGCTGCCCAGAATCTTTTGCTGAAGGTGAAGGGCTTCCAAACGCAAACAAGCCACATCTTCCCTGCGACCACTCTCCAAGACTTCTTTCTCATTTTCACTCTTCCTTCCATTTCTGTGCTAATGCTAACATGCAGCTGTCTATTCGAGCCTTTGAGCAAACACGAATTAGCTCACAGCCTTGAAAAAAGCTCCATAGATAATTTGAATTTCACCTACTAATACCTTCCTTTTTATTACAAGCTGCTACCTTCTGACTTCTATCTCCTACTAAGTACGCCCTAGTGACAAAATAACGGGCTGTGACTGTGCATTCATTGGTTCGGGGAAAGAGGATGGCTGGGTCAGCTCACACCTGGGCCAGGCAGGGAGAACCGATATCCAGGCCCTCCCCGTCTCCTCTCCCACCAGGTCTCTCTCTCCAGCTGCCAGTTGGGGAGCAGAAGCAGCCCTGCAGTCCAACGTTAAGACCCTCCTGGATTGGCATTTCGGGCTCCCCATGCGTGGCAACAACAGGTTGGTCACCTAACAGGTATGAAGTGGTAACAGTGAGCCCAGCTCTAGGCTCTGATTGCAAATCACAGGCCCCAACGAGCACTTGAGAACGGGTCGTCACTGGGCCTGGTGTTTACAAAGTGCAGCTGCCAGGAAACCAGGGAGTAATCTGGACTTCAAGCAACAGGCAAGTGGGCTCTGCTTCTCTCTAAGCTGCTGTGGCCTCAGGATGCCAAGAGAGAAGCAGGTAAGGTTTGGCTTAGGTAAGAGAGACACAATTAGAGAGAAGATACTCCGCTCTTCAAATACCACCGTTTCTCCACTGAGAGAACTAATCGTAGACATCTTTGACCCCAGAAATGTTCTGATTAGATCCCTGTAAATAAATAACTGCATGGCCATGACAGTTTTGCTCATTACTCTTTGAGAGGAAGCTCCTGGAGTTCTCCTGCATGGCTCTCCCTGGTGCTGGCAGGACGGAGGTCCTGACCGTTTCCCAAGGAAGCCCCACTCGGAGTAGTGACAGGTGTGTGTAAGTATCTGGGAAAGCTCCTCCGATCAGACCTAGCAAAGGTGCTAATATGTTATTAAAGCTAATGGGGCTCTACCAGAAATGCTAATGGACAGGACGTTTGCATAAATGAATTACACATTAGCACAGTGACTGGGCTGCCACAACCTGCTAATTTAGGTAATATCTGATGGGGTTTTTGTTTTGTTTTGCTTTTTTCCCCCATTATAGGGATGTTCCTTCCCCAATACTTTTGGGTGATATGAAAATTGTAAGCAAAATGCTCATAATGGAACAACATAATGAAGCAGAAGAAATAAATTAACACGGGGGAGGGTTCTTTGTGTGGCGTTATGGTTGAGTTGCAAGCACAAAAGGCAGACATCGCCCTGCTGTAGTGCTGGCTCCGGGATGAAAGTGGAGGGCTGCTTAAGCCACGAATCCTTCCGTGCTTCGTATGGCGCTGCATCTGAATGGCATTCAGACGGGATGGGGCGCATGCCAACCCTCCTGAGATGCCGCTCATGGCTGCCACAGTCCTGGGCAACATTTCAAGGCAAGCGGCAAAAGGAACCAGGGGCAGGGCCCAGGTCTTTTCTGCCACCCTCTGGTCCTCTGACTGCCTGAAACAGGAAGCCACAGCTTAGTGCCAAGCCAGTAATTTAACTTTCTGGATTTACGGAAAGTTATTCTCTGATGACAATATTTATAGGATATGTGGTTATGCAGCATTTCAGCATCAAACAATAGTGGCAGCCAAAGATTCAGGGGGAGGAGGGGGAAGAGCATAAATGGGAAAAGCAGTTGGTTGGAGAAGCGTGAACCACCAAGGAGCCGAAGTTGACAGGGTCTCTGGAAGGGCTGCTGCTGATATTTCAATGTAATTTGATGGTGAACCTGAACTCGCTCCTGCTTGATCTCTGAAGTGGCCCAGAACGGCCAGCTCAAAGGCCACTGGCCAATGTTAAGATGAGAACTGAACTTCAGGAGTTCGTTCAACACAACTTTAACGGAGCCCAAGGCCAAAATTGATATCTTGAGATATAATGAGGACCTGAGAAGACACAATGGCCAGAAGACCCAGGAATTACATTCCAACCCACCGGGAGGACCTCTAGGGCAGGAAGGCTCCCCTTCAACACCTACCCCAAAGGTCTGTTCAGGATTTCGGGGCTTCGTGAAATCCATAACTATACGGAACCTCTAGTCTTCCTTAAGCTGATATCCTCCAGATCTTGCTGGACTGAACCTCTCATAGATTCTAGCCAATGTGGACCTCTAGCTGGGATTTATGGGAAGTGTAGTCCCAAATTATCTGGAAGGCACCAGCTCATGAAAGTCAGATGTCTGCACTAAAACGACAGGCAGATTTGTGTGATTTGCCAAAAACTGCAGCACTTTTTCAAAAGAGACGTGAAAAAAACTGCAGGAAAAGCTTTAAGCTAACATTCAATACTCCAAATATCCAATTGCAGAAAGCCAGACATAAACAGCAAAGGCATAGAGTGAAGAGCTTGTGATCTTGGTACTCACACATTACATCAAGGTAGTACTTGGTCTGCAAGTCTTTAACGGCAGGATGGTCTACCTGACAGACAACTGGGACCCCATCATCCTCCCGCTTGACCTTCAGCAAGAGCTGGCTGGTCACCGTGTACATGTCTGACCACTGCTCCACTTCTGTTTTGCCTGCAGGACAGGAGAGACCAGGAAGACAAGAGAGAAGGTCAGCCACGAAGGTCCACACGCGGCCACCTCACTGCCTGCTGCGCTCCTCTACAGCCTAGTTGGGTCTCACAAGCACCCTGAGGTTTCCCACAGGTTTGAAATTTGGAAGAAAAAAATCCCCCTGGGGCATGGGTTGCTCCTGACTTTGGAGCCCTCAAGACACAGAACATCTCCTGACCTTCCACATCTTGTGCTGGCATCCATTCCGGCACATCCCAAAGACGTAGACGGCCAAACAGTTGCCTAGGGTAGACCCTACTCCCGTGGAAGCATTCTGCCCACCTGCCTGAGTGGAGACTTGGATGAAGGGGAGAGAAAAGACTGGATTCCGAAGTCCTGAAGCTCCCCGCCCAGCAACATGAAGCTGGCCGGCTCGTGCTCTTCCTGGCTCCCGGATTCAAAGGGAAGGGAGACCCCACCTTCGCCTCATGTTATTAAACATAAGATCTACAACCCTCAACCGCCAGGATTAGGATTCCAGGATGTCTTCCAAACACTCAAGTCAACGGAGCCAAAAACCCTCTACCCTCTTCCTCTGATGCCACTGCCAAAAGCCATCATCAATAATTAAGAGGGAAAGTGACTCCATGGATTTACATAATTAAAAGTAGTAATTAAAATATTTAAGCACGGGTACTATTGAAGACCAGAAAAACGCGGTGGCAGCGGGTGGAAACGGAGACATCCCACAGGGCTCCCTGCCAAAAGGAAGGGGAAGGAGAAGGGCAGAACATGAGGAGGGCTGCGATGAAGGGAGGGAAGGGTAGGGGGCCCCCACAGATGTGGGAAGCGCCATCAGCTGCCTTAAGAGCTTCCTGGTCTGGAAGGGGCTGTCGCACCATCTCGGCAGGCAAAATCAACAGAAAAGTCTAATTAGGAAACCTGCACCCCTCGCATTACAACCATAGGCTGTTACGCTCGCTTGGCAAAGATTTAGGGGAGAGACCAGCGAAGGCCACGTTCAGTAGAAGTTATCCTGGAAGTCAGGGCGTGTTTCGCTTGATGGGCATGGGAGCATCTGCCTGGTCCTTGATGCCACTCTTGTGGTGAAGATCTTGGTTCAGGGATGAAGTGGCTCTTCCCAACCACAATGCTGGCTGGGAGGGTGAGGTGCCCCACTGAGAGAACCAGGCCTTTGAAGCATGTCCTGGTACTCTTGGCTCAGTTACACAGCTGAAAACATCTTCTCTTGACTAAGAAGAACGGGATGGAAGACAATGCAAATAGGTAAAATAGGAGGGATCAAACTCTGAAGGACCAGGTGATGGCAAGGATTGTACTTCGCTTCCCACACGTCTTAAAGTTGCCAAGGTTGGAGACCCCTGATCTTTAAGAAACGACAAATGTGACTCAGGGCTTTGGAAGGAGATAGCAAGGAATGGGGTGTCCTCTGCCAGGGGTCAAGGGGTCTACAGTGAAGCCGACAGACAAATCAGCCCCCTGGTTTTTCCCCCAGGAGGAACTTGTGGGGAGAGCTGTGTCTCAGCTGGGGACAGGCTTTCTGCTGATTCTGGATCGGGTTGTATTAGTGGTTCAAGAACATATCGGGTGAGCTGCCTAATTTCAGGTTCTGAGGTTGTCCTCAGATATTTTGACGGTGGCTCTCAAGGAGGAAGCTCATACTATGAGTTGATCCTGTATTCCCTGGAGAATAAAACCAAGGTGGTCAGCAGAAGCCACACCAGGCCCGGTCTCCACGTTTGAGATCAGATCACCTCTCATCCTCATCCTCCCAAGGCACCTCTAAATCTACACCATTAAGCTGATGGGGGGAGGAGAGGATGGATCTACCAAAGAGCTCCTTGCTGCCTTTGAACCATTTGATCATCGTGGCTGGCCGGCTGGCCATGGACGTGCAATTCAGCTCAATCTCCTCTCCTTCCACCGCGGTGTCCTTCTGGGATTCAATCCTCAGGTTACGTGGCGGGACTGGAACGAAACAGGTCAAAAACACAAAAGGGGACAGTCTCAGTGACTCGGTATCCAACGAGGCACCAACAAGAAACCTTACCAGGATTTTAACACCCAACAAAGCAGCTCTTACCTGCATCTTCGGAGCTCCTTCCTGTTCTTTGACTTCTCTGGAGCACCAGTTCTCCATTTTTACTACCCCCAAATAATGAACATTACATATTCTAGTGGGATGAAGGAGGCTGACTAAGAAGAGAAACGTGATCTCTCTCCTAAAAAAACCCCAAACCAGAATGAACCCAGAAGTTAATTTTAATTTTGTGTCTGCCTCTCTGGATGCAATGATGTAACGTCTTAATAATTAAAAGGGATAGACAAGAAGAAGGGAACCGAAAGACTGACCCGCATGACTTTCCTATATTGGATTTACAAAAGCGACTTGTAAAAGCTTTGAAGAATTTTGTGCGAAGGGACAAAGAGGAAATGAAAAGAAATCAACTTCTAGGACGTTATTTGAAGGGGCTAAAGATCAAGATGGTTAAAAGTAAAACGAAGGACTTTAAAGTTGGGGGTTTTGATCAGCGTTAAAATAGGTATGTTGTTATCTCCGGTAGTCTTAATGGGCTTTGCTGATCAGTAAAGCAGGTGAGGCTTTAAGGATTTGTTTACAGATAAGAGGTGAGATTTGGGAGGACGAGATCGTTGGTTGTGTTTTTTTCAGAGAAGGTGGTAAGTTTTTATACTTGTGAAGAAGGGAAAGTCATTGCTTTATATATTTCTTTTGTTTTTCTTTACGATATTCTCATTTCTTTTCTGTTTTTTTTTTCCTTTTCGGCACTCCCTAGTTTTTGTTCCTTTAATTTTTTTTTTATATTAGTTTTATCTCTTTAGTAGTAAATCTTAATAGAATGGCTATTAAAAAAAAATCCAGAACTTCAGAAATGACCCGCACTTTGTCAGTCGCAGAGAGAGAGCCTAGATAGGCCCAGGGGAGCCCTGGTGGCACCAGAAAACAGCGTTTTTAGAGGGAGGGAGGGAGGGAGGGTGTTTCTGTGTTCTGTGCGGGTTTGTCGTATTAGTGACTCTCAAAGCCGAAGGGATGAAACAAATCCAGCCGCGTCTTGAACTGAGGATAATCTGAGCCATAACTAGAGAACCGTGAACCAACTAAAACATCTGCAAGAGCCTCCCAATCCCTCGGAGAAGAGAGGGAGAGGAAGGGGGGTAATGGAGGGGGGGCAACGGAAGAGCTGTGCGGCTTCTACTTTTTAATCAGCGATCCCGGCATTAGGAGCTGATTGCTGGCATTTAACAAAGCTCTGCAACAAAGATTTAAATGCGTGTTGTTGCGAATAAGGGGCCTTTTGGGGTCTGATTTGTTCTGAGGATGCAGTCGAGTGATTCAGCTAGGAAAAAGAGGGCGGGGATGTTTGTTCCTCAGCTGAGGGGCAAGGCTGTAAGGAAAATCATCTGGGGGCTCAAGAAAAGCGAAAGGGGGGGGGGGGAAGTTGGCCTCCCACACCTTCCAGGTTGAGCAAGGATGCAACTCATAGCAGTCGGTCATTTCTCCCCAACTCTCCCCAGAAACGCCAGTGCTATTCACGGTGTGTGTCTCTCTGTGTGTGTGTGTGTGTGTCTTCAGCATGGAGGGCATCCCAGGAGCTGCCCTGCCCCAAGGCAGAAGGCAACCTTGTTGGGGGTCCAGGAAGGGAAAGGAGCCCTGGAGGAAAAGCGCAGCCCTTCCCAGGTCTCCAGCCTGAGCAAGGCAGGAAAAGAAAAGACGGCCAGGGAGCAATTCTCAAAGCTGAAGGCGCTCCAGTTTGAAATCCACCACCGATCCTAACCCACAGATAACGGGGACACGGACCTCAGAGTCCGGTGTAAACCATGAGGATTTATTCCAAGGTTGTGGAGTGGGTGCAGAGAAAGCCCAGCCGAGATGGAGATGGGATTCTTACCGAGCACCGTGATGGTCATGTAGTACTCCTGTGGGGGGTCCGTGTAGAGCTGGCAGAAGTATCTTCCTTCATCCGAAATGGAGACGTTGGTCAGTGACACTCTGAGCTCGCTGCTAGAGAAGTTCACCAGCTGAAACCTGCTGTCCTTCAAGGCTGCATGCAGAAGGAAGAGACGATGGGAATCAGGCCGAGGGCCGGAGCTCAAAGGGCCTCGACTGGCAAAAGCCGCTCTTCCCCCTTCCTCACATCCTCTCACTTCCTATTGTTTCCGCTGCAATTTGGATTGAACCAGCAGGATTCCTTGCCAATCAAGATAAACAAACAAATGCCCCTTAACAAGTACTTGTAATTACTTCCTCCAGCTTATCCCCCCCCTCACTCTGCTTGTTTAGCACACAAATAGGTTAGCAAATTGGCTGCCCACGATGGGGTGGGGGGTCTTTTGCTGGCTGGGCCACCTAGAGATTGCAAGCAAGGCACAATAGCACTTACATACTGCTCCACTGTGCTTTGCGGCACCCTCTGAGCAGTCTACACGGTCAGCCTCTTGACCCCAACGATCTGGGTCCTCGTTTTACCAACCTCAGAAGGATGGGAGGCTGAGTCAACCTGCAGAATCAGAGTCAGAATAGAGCTGGAAGAACCTTGGAGGTCTTCTAGGCCAACCTCTTGCTCAAGCAAGAGACCCTATACCATTCTAGACAGGTGGCTGTCCAGTCTCTTCTTAGAAACCTCCAGTGATGGAGCTCCCACAACTTCTGAAGGCAACTTCTATTCCGCTGGTCAATTGTCCTCCCTGTCAGGAAGTTTCTCCTTAGCTCCAGGTTGCTTCTCTCCTTGATTAGTTTCCACCCACTGTTTCTTCTCCTGCCTTCTGTTACCCTCAGCCCTTCTTTTTTGTAGACTAGGCATACCTTACCTTGAGCCGGTCAGGATTGAACTCCAGGCTGTGGGCAGAGTGAGCCTGCCATTCTGCATTCTAACCATTGTGTTACCAAGCCACAAGAGGATGACAAGACCTGTGGCATCTAAACCATCAACCCCAGCAAAAGAACACGGGTGCCAATCGCCACAGAAACATCCTGGGCCTCCCAAATCCTTCCCCCAAATATTGAGATTGAAAGGCTGGCCGCTGGCCTCGAACTCACGTCTGAAGTCTCTGAAATAAATAGTTTGCCTGTTGGGATTCAAGAGCTGAATCACGGAGTCGTCGCTGTTTTTGACTCTGCAGCTGATGGTGGCCACCTCGCCCTCTACGACTGTCACGTCCTCCGTCACCAAGTTCTGTCCATCCCCTGAAGAGGCGGAAGAGAAAGAAAAGCAGGCGTCAACCTTGGTAGGTTTGGCTTTCTGGCCTAGACCCTCACAGAGAGCAGGGCTGGCTTAGGGTCTTGGCTGAGCCAGCCGTGGGCGTCCCAAGGCTCCTGAGGCTCAGCGCAATGTGCACACTCGCCAGTGGTGTGCAAAGTCAGAAGATCGTCACCGAGACTCCCAGGAAAGCGGCACGTTATCTGTGACTTGAAGGTTGACGCGTGACGTCCCGTGGCTGACTAAGTTGACGTCCTTGCTCAGAACGTTTCATCTGAAGGATGATTTGTCCCTGGTTCACTGGTTCAGATGGACCGCACCTGCCTTACCTCTCTACTGCTAATCCCCCCCTGCCCGTCTACCGAGATGTCTCCTCAAACAAAATCCAGAGAATTAGCGCAGCAAATGAGGCTCTTCGGTTAAGATTTGTCCAAGCTCAGGCTGAAAATGGCTGGCGGTCCAGGCGTAATTATGTAATTATAGTCTTAAAAATTTATATTTCACATCACTCCCTGTGCAAACCCATTTCTAACAAACACCAGCGTGAAATCAATAAAAACCACAACAGATTAAGTCCACATTCATTAAAAAGAGTGGGGGGAGGGGCAAGGGAGGAAAACAAGAAGGAAACCATTTAATGCAGATTCGGGGGGGTGGGGGCGGGGTGGAGGGGTGGGTTAAAAGAGAAATCGAAAACACATCACTGTAAACGCTGCATGGAGAATGTATGTCTCTGTGTGCAGTGTGTGTGTGTGTGTGTTTTGTTGTTGTTGTTGGGTGCCAGAGCAGAGCATCTTACTCTTAGGGATTTTCACCATTAAGCAGCGAGATGGGCTGTTGCTTAAAAACAGCAATTCCAGCCGCCCCAACGGAGCCCCTTTCGGCCCCCATGCAGGGAGGCACCGAGGGAGGCGAGGGAAGAGAAGCCCTTCTGCAGTAGCCCTCAACTCCCTTCCCGGTTTGGCCCTGAGAAACAAGCCAGGATTTGGGATTGGCTTCCTTCTCTGCAGAGAGAACACAAAGAGCCTCCTGGAGGCGCCTTTTCCCATTCAACCCCTTCCTTTTTATTCCCCAGGTTTCGGGAAGGGCCGATGGGCAGCAAGAACGGCTCTGACCATTCACTCCCTCGCTGGCCCTTCCCTTCCTCCAGCAAAGCCCTCCCCGCTCTGCCAAGAAATGCAGCAAGCCTATGGGGAAATCCCCCCCTTGGGGACAGCATCACTGCCCCTCTCTCACTGGCAGGTGGGGGTGGCAAGGGGGCTGCAGGGAGCCACAACAACTGGCCACAACAACCATTTTTTCACCGCAGAAAGTTGGAGAACCACTGCACAACTCCAACCACTTTCTCAAGCCCAAAAGGTGGCAAGTGGTTGCCCCCCAGGCCCTCTGGGTCAAAGCCCCTCCTCCCTCAATAAAGCCACCATCAAACCATGGGCCATTCCTGGCTGCTTCCCCATCTACAGGTATGTCGTTTCCTTGGCATCCTATGGATGCCCCTTATGGCCTTTATCTGAGACAATGATTGATGGACGGGAGACCACCCAGTCCATCTGCAGCTCAGAAATGCTCAGGTGGTCTCCCTCCAGCTTAGCTGATCTCAGATCCGAAACGGTCCAGGGAGTCACCCCCCCCCCCAGCTGAGTCTGTGCCAAACCCACCCAGTGCACAAATCCGAATTAATGTTGTCCTTTGATAGCGGCAGGCAGCTGCAGGGCAGCCGAGGGAAAAATTTGCACAAGAGATTTGCCTAAAAAGCCTCGGCGAGGGCCTTCGTTGGGCGGCATTTGTTTCCAGGCCTGGCTTTCCTTTATTACATTCAAAAGGGGAGGGGGTGCTGCTAAAACCCAAAGGCCCAGAACAAAGGAAACCAGCATTCATGGCCTCTTCCATGCACCGGCTGGCTGGGCAGCATTTCGCCTTTTCTTTTCCTTCTTAGAAATAAAACACCTGTAGAATTTGAGGCAGGTTTTACTGAGTCAGTCAAGGGGGCCAGGAACATCCGCACGCTTGTACTTGACCCCAGGAATTCAAGCTTCACTTCGCCACAACAAACAGAGGAGCCAGCTTAAAAGGTAAGAAACTCAACAGCCAGCTCCAAAATGATTATCAGGTTCACTCCAGAATTATTGATTTAGACCCAATTCCTTGTTTTCAACTGCTAGGGATCCTTCTGCCCTTCGTTTGCAAAGTCTGTGCTGATTTAACAGTATATAAATAGAACTAACCACAACAATATCCATTTAATCTCCAGGTTTATATATCATGGATGGACTGTGGACAGATCCGGAGGCTGAGAATCCAGAAATCCCCATCAAATTAGGCGCTTGCAAAAACTCCATCTCTCCAAAAACAGCATGCAAAAAATATCCGGACCTCAAGAACCTATTATACACAGGCATCAACTTATGACCGTAATTAAATCTCTCCATTACGGACATCAGTTGTGATGGTCCTAAAGCAAGTCATCATGCGACTGACTCGATTTTACGACCTTTGTTCGGAGCCGTCGATAAGCAAAGCCATTGTAGCAAATACTGGTTTGCACCAGTCACAGGATTTTGGGATGCTGCAAAGGATTTTAAATGTGGGCTGGTTGCCGAGGGCCCAAAATCT
>JAOYMU010000028.1:36138952-36153773 GCA_025802295.1 Psammodynastes pulverulentus
AAGTCGCTGCTGTTTGAATAACCTCACTGGCGGGGCGGGGGGGGGTTGAAGAAGAGACTGGACAGCCACTTCTCTGAAATGGTACAAGGCCTTGAGCAGGGGGGTGGATCAGAAGACCTCCAAGGTCCCGTTCAATCCTGTGGATTCTGTTAAGGTAAAAGACTATTGCTTCTCTATTCATGGGCAGAAGGCAGAAGCCTCAGATAAAGCAGATAAACGCTTCTTGGATTGCTGGATTACTGCAGCAATCGGCAGAGGACATTTGAAGGATCAGAGATGGGTATTAGAAGATACTCTGGTTCACATTTGCTCTCTATGCTCTGCTTTCTATGGCGTGGATATATGATATGACCACAGTGGACACCAAGAATGGATCCCTTATAGTCTTTTCACCTTTAGTAGCCGCCCCCCCCCCCCCCCCGATTTCTCCTCCATGCTAAAGCAACTCATGCGCCCTTCTCTGGGGGATGAAGTGCATCCTGTTCTGCTTCCTTGTTTTGCTGTGGATCATCATTAGGACACCCACATCATCACTCTTCAACCCCAGATTTGAAACTGCCAAAGGAGGCTGTGTCAAAAATATGGATTTGGGAAGATGTTACAGAAATATATATTTGGGAAGGAGATTGTTAGAAGCATCTAGAGAGATTTTACATTGGATGGATGGATGGTTGGATGGATGATGGAGACAGACAGAGAACAAAGCACCATGCAAATTACATCCTCTATTAAATTAATGATGTCACCAGAAGAGTGTGGAAGATATAAAAAATTACAAAAGACAAAAGTCCTTCGAAATTTCATATTCCGCTTGTTGCGAATGTTGCACAATCTCTGATGAAATTGTTGATGCGATGCAAAGACAGAATTTCTACCTCTACTTCTGCTGATACTCACAGGTGAAGCATGGGCCTTGGATGGTTGGTGCTGTCAGGAGAGCCCCAAAGCATCCTCCCTTTGGGGGCTGCCCCCACAGCGCCTGGAAAACAACTAGCCAGGCCTTGGAGAAGCAACATGGACGAGGCTCCATTCCTTGAGAAAGCGCTTTTCCTTCTCCAGAACCTTCAGAAGAAAGGAGCAGCCGTGGAAGGAGGAGGACTCCGTGCCCAGCTATCCTTTATTCGTCCAAACAGCTCTGCTTTGATGCTCTTGCCACGTTCCAGTCCAAAAATATCCACTCACCGAAAGAAAGGTCCTTCCCATCCAACAAGCACCCTCGTCTTTCAACTTCCCAGCTTTTTTTAAAGCTCCGCCAGACTCTTCCGGGAGCCAAGACTCAGCATTGAATGCAAACATGGCCTCCTTCCGACTGATCGGCAGGAAGAAAAACCCACTTTAAGTCCGTCCAAGATTTGAGTGCGTCTCTCTGAGCATCCAAAACACAAGATTAAACCTCTCGAGCACCTTTGAATGGAGACATCAGAGGTCCATCAAGGCCCCAGGCCTGCTGGGAAGCCCAGGTTTATGGGCTGCTTCTGCCAGCTGATCTTCAGCAAGCGGAGACACGGCCTCAGCTGGTAATTCTGGGGCTCCGGCTGACCCCGGTCATCTCCACGAGCCTCGGACCGTCCAGGCGGCTTTCAGAAGCAAGGCAGCCTCTCCGTGGCACGTGCCGAAGGAGCTGCACAAGATCCACCACTGCAGAGACAGCCATAAATAAATATTTGACCGAAGAGGAGGATTTTTTTTTCTTTTTTGCAAAATTGCAATACACATGTTGCATCTAAATCCTTGCAGAGACAGATGGTTCAGACTTCTATTAGCAATGAATAATGAGATGTGTCGTGAAAGGTGTGAGCTTTCTATTTAACCTTGTTTTGCTTGCTATTTTCCCCAATAAGTGTCAGAGGCGCAGCAGTTTCCAATTTTTGCAACGGTGGGGTGGAGGGAGGGGGCTCCAGTTACTGCAATAATCCGATAGAGCAGCCCGGACTGGCACCCTCCCCCTCCAGGAAACCCAGCAGCGCTCGGTAAAAACCGATCCGCCCCTTTCTCAGCTGCCCCTCGGGAGCGTCCTTCCCTCCCTGCTCCTCCAGTGGCAGTTGGGCATCGGCTCCTCTGGCACGAAGGAAAGCCACTGAGCTGCTTCAGAAAGCTTCTGAGGACGCTTAATGGGTTGGGCTTCCATTCCGCAGGAGTTAGTTGTTACGGAGAATGAGTTTCCTCAGTGAGATGATGGATAGAAAAAGATTTATTGCGGTGGCTGTTATTGGTTTTCTATTTTGTGATATAATTTTTATGTTACCTTTTTTTATTGTGTTCTTTCTGCGTTGCTTTTAGCAGAGACTGAGTGGCATATAAACACAGTAAATAAATAGCGGGATCGTAAGCGGGCTAGCTGGGACCAGCCCGTTCCTGGCTCCTTATACACTATGGCAGTCCCTGAAAGTGGTACGTTCCTGCACCACGCAACAACTCAAGAGGCTGCTGCTTGAAAACGGGTGGAAGTTCCAACCTGAATGCAAAACCTGGTGGGGGCCTGTCAGACAGCATCACCGAACTCTGAAAGAGGTGACAGACCTCTCCTGCTTACATCGCTTCCCCAGATGGTTGCACATATTGAGCAAGGCGCTAAGACAAACCAGCATTTCAAAACTTATTAGGAAAGAAACAACGTGGTACCCTTCAAATGTTTTGGGTTCCAATTCCCATCAGCCACAGCTAACATACCAGTCTAGAGGGCGAGTGGTGGTTGCTATGCAACGGGGAAGCGTAAAAGAAAGGGAGGTTGAGTAAATCTGCATGGAGCGTCAGTAAAAACGCAAAGCCCTCAGTCACCAAATCATTCTTGATACCCACACAGGCTTCCTGATCTAACCTGAGTGGTTGTTTTAAAACCCCCCAATCACTGGCTTCTCCCCCACGGGAGTATTTCAGGCTCCTTCTTGCTAACAAAGCTAATCTTAGTAAGATGAGGAGCTACTGAAAAGCTGAGTCTGGTTGTACGTACGACACAACCCATCCTCCCCAAACGGATGGTTACTAAAATGAACCTCGGTCCCCTCTGCTTCTTCCACCTTTCCATTCCCAAACGTCGCTTCCCACCTTGGCAGCTCCAGTCCCTACACTGTGAAGCAAAAGAAGTGAACAATAATGGATACTTGCTGCAGTGACCACACTTGAGTGGTCACGGGTTGCTTAACTCAGATGATGTGATGAAAAATGCAAGAAGAGAGGAGGTTCAGTCCATGAAAGAGAAACTCACCATCAAAGCCTTCAAGCAAAGACGGTGCTGAGATCAAACTGACAGAAGAGCCAAGGCTGGTGGGCAATGCTCCCGTCACCCCATCGCATCCCCTTCACCCACAGTCAGTGGGCAGCCTTGAAAAGGACAAATGACGGAGAATACCAGAAAGGGAAGAGCATCGTACTCTTATTTTCATGAAAGGAAACACCGGTTTTTCTCCAAATAAGTTGCTTTTAAAATGGCAGGAGCACCTTAGGTTCATGGAGAAAGTAGGGGTGGGAGCAACGTAGGGCTTGGGGAGGAGGTCTTTTGTTTAGTTGCAATGTCATCCCCATCATCATCCTAGCCATGGTCCATCCACTGCAGGGTGAAGGTCTCTTCCGCGTGTTTCCAACTATACAGTCCTGAGTTTTCTTTTGCCAATTGGGCCCGCCACATTTGCTGATGCCGTCCATCCACCTTGTTTCAGGTCTCTTTCATGCACACTTTTTATCCACGTATGGAGGTCTAGTATAAGGAACCTCTCATTGAGTCTTGAAGCAAAGACTCAAGCCAAAAACAGCAGATCTTCCTCAGATGTTCCGGCCAATGAAGTTACAAGAAACAAGTGACGGAGTTGAAAAGTTGCCTTTCAACAAAGTTATGTAGTTTAAGCATACAACATTTTCAGGATAGGCAGAGGAGCACAATCCTGGCCACATACAAGACCATCACGGCTGTCTGAAAAGATGTGGGGCCTCAAGGGCTGTGGGTGGAAGGCAGGTTGAATTGGGCTGAAGCCCAGTCAGCTGGAAGGGGAGATCAGCTGTTGGTCTGGCTGGCAGGTGGGAACCGACACACGGGAAGCTAAGGCTGAGGAACAGCCTCGGAATCACAAGGAGCCTCCGAATTGCCCCCAAAGAGGGTGGAATGGAGCATTTCGGTCCATGAATCCGATCTGTGTCATTTACAGATGGAGAGTCCCCTCCACTCCCTTGACGCTGACGGAAACTCTGTGTGCATAAGCAAGTATTTTCGGCTAAATGAGTCCCGGAATGGAGACTCGGGTAGAGCCTCAACTGCTACGTTCATTAGAGTAAAAATGAGTCACGAGACTCACGGAAGGTGAGCGGATTCTCTGAAGCCGGAGTCTGGTTACAAATGTTCCGTTAATGCCCTTTGAGGAAGGGCCATCTTAGCGCAACACCCCAATTATAATGAAATATTACAGGGGGAAAAACAAACCTACAGCAGACAACGGAAGAGATGAAGGGGGGGGGGGAAACACAGCTACGGTCGCTGCAGCTTCTGCTAATGCCTCCATCTTGCTGGAAAGCTACAATCCACCATCTACAACGTCTCCAGGGGCATCTTAACCACCATCGCCATGGGGGGAGGGGGAGTTTGTTTATGTGTTTTGTTTACGTAGCACCGGCATCGACCCAAATGCCCCCCATGTACTTACCTGGAGCCGAGGTTGTCTTGCCCCAAGGAAAGAACACGCCCTTGCTCACACCCCAGCCTCCTCTCCATCCGTACACTCCAATCCTATCCTATCGGGGACAACGCAGAGAAGGGGACGAAGCCTTTTCAGCTCTGGATCCGTTCATTCTCCGCGTTAAAAATAAATGAGGGTCTCAGCCAGCTACATACCGGCGCATTCACACATCGACTGAGAAGGTTGGGAAGGAGCCGGTGCTTCACTTTCCTTTTCTGTCCTTTCTCTCTATTTGTATATGACAAAATGCAATCACCACTGTTCCGTTTTTCTGAGCAGGGCCAGAGATATACGCTGAGCAGGGAGACGCTTCTTGCCAGAAGGAAGCTAAACAAGTTTGGGATAAGCGTTTTGGTTTCATTAACCTGCCCCCCAAAACAGCCCAATTCTGGGACTTATCTCAGCTGGCAAACAATTTATTCTACATTTTAAAAGAAGGAGGAGGAGGAATTGCTCAGACTTGCTCCATTGCCCAACTGCCTGACATCCCATAGTAAGTCGTTACTATCAGGCGCATCTCTTTCAGCGTTGCCCTTACAAAAGGCATTTTCTTTTGGCAGGGAATTCTTTCTCTAAGATAATTTTTACTCTCTAATCCCAGCTTCAGTGGAAAAGCAAATTAACTCCTCACTGCAGGCAGGACTGAATCCCGCAAGTTTTAAGTTCCATCAGGTTTTCGGCCGGTGACAGCAAGAGGCAGCCAGCAAACCCTGAGTGGCGGGAAAGAAAAGGATGCGATCGGCCCCAATTTGCCAGAAATGTCTATCTGCTCCCTTGCTTCAGACACACACACACACACACACGCACAGCTGCTGTTTTGTCTCTAGGCAAAAACAGTTGGAATTGAGGGCAAAGGACTGAAGCAAGAATGAAATGGCTTTGGAGTGCTTCTCCTGGGGGGCCCAAACGCAGATGTTTTCTGGGGCAGGATGAGCTCTTCAGGGTTGGGACCCTCACTTTGCACCCCGAAAAGCTTGGGGTGGGAAACGGCTCTGGAGGAGGCAGGGGAGGGGGCAATGAAAAGCCCCCCCCCAAGGCCAAGGCGCGCCAAGGCGGGCGCATCGCGCATGTGTCACTCCTTGCTAATTAAAACTATTCATGCACATTTGTCAGGGGAAGGAATAAGTCTCCATCTCCTTGTATGAAGTCCCCCCTTTTCAATTTAATCCGGCATGTTTTGACAAAAGCACTTTGGAGAGGCATTTGTCACTAGCCAACTTTAGACAAGGTTAATGAAAGTTCTGTCACAAGAAGGCCCGGCCTGCTTTAAATTACAGATGTCACACGCCATGACGAAAGAAAGGGCACGCTGTTACAGTCCCATAAACTATCCTCTCCAGGGACACACAGGTAATTGCATAGCTCATTAAAAACTGTTTTAATTATTAATTGACCGTGTCAGAGTTGTCCTTTAAAGTCAATTTTAATTCTTCTCTCTTTTGGGGAAGCAGAATGGCAGCTGACCTACAGAACCTGGTGTACCAGCACAAAGGACCAGCAGGAAAGGTGTGGAAGGCAGAAGATGCCATGGCGACCGCTGTCACCTGGCAACCTGGCTAGGGGAGGGTCTCTTTTCGACACTCAAAGGGTAGGGGAGATACTTCCGTAGGGGTGGGTGAGTCCATTTTGCGTTGGTGGAAGTTCTGAATGGAAGATGCCAAGAGGGAAGGAAGGAACAGCTTGGCCGAAGATGGTTGTTGGTGTGTTAATTTATCATCTTTGGGGGCATTTTCATTCTCTCCCCTCTGTTAGCGATGGCCTCAACTGGTGGTAACCCAGAGTCAACCCCACTGGGGCTTGGAAGCTAAGAAGGATGGGGGTGGCTAGTTCTGGGCTGGGACCCACAAGGATCCAGGTTGGTGGCTGGGCTGCCAACTCAAAAACATCTCTCAAAAGACTAGAAGAACGTTGCACTTATGAGACTGGGAATTCATGGGGATTCTGTCTTCTGAACATCCTAAGGCACACAAAAATCATGAACCAATGGGCTCTGCAGATCTTCTAGGACCACCTATTTGAAGAAAGGAGAACCTTTCAAGAAAGTGGGGGAGAAAGGAGCTGCAGAAGTAGGAGGAGGCCCTTCTGTTGGAGACAACGGTGGTGAGCTTCAAGAACTACTTTCACATTCATGAGAGAAGAACCACCCATAATGTCAGATGAAAAAGTGCTGGAGGACTGATGAGCAAGCTGAGCCTTTGAGGGAAGGGAAGAAGCACTCCCAGCTCACCCCCTCGGGAATTAATGGAGAGGGTCCCACCACAAACCTCTACCCACTATTGATCTCCAAGCCTTGAAGAACACTTCACCCCTCGCCACAGGCCCCAGGGGGACCTTCCACCTCCTGCTTTCTGTCAGCCCAGGTTGGGGAAGACAGGTGGCCAAAGTCAAGAGAACAGGGCGCATTTTTATCCTGGATACTGAAGTTGGGTTTGGCATTTGTAAACAAAAACTTAGGACCAAAACCTCAGCAAGGGAGGCTGACTGGAAGAGCTCTAAGGCCACAGATGCACCGTCAGCAAATGAGATCAGTGATGTGCCTTGTTATTTATGACAACTGATGGGTTTTGGGGGGAGGACATAATGATGCTTCACTGTCTTTTGAGGGGGGGGGTGATTTGGAATCACTAAAGTAGGTCTTCCTTAAAGGCTCCTTGCCCCTGCTGGATGTTCCCTGTGGTGCTCATGGGTGACACATGAATACTGCGTGCTGTGCCGCCTGAGAGCCAGACGTGCCCTTCCTCTCGGGTTCCGGAGCTTCACTGGAGCTTGGAGAATTTGCACTAGGCATTATCCAGCGATGGAGCCCAGAGGACGCATTAGAAGCAAGGATGTTGGGGCCCAAGGCTTGCATCGCACATCTCAGCAGCACAGCAGGCACCTGGATAATTCAACTCCAACAAGCAACTGATTACTCCAATTTGAGTAATACCCAAATTACTTTAATTGGAAAGAACCTACAATTTCAGCTTTTGCTGAAATGAAGCCCACAGATCAGATGAAAATGGTGGAAGCAAACAAGGACCTAAGAGAGGTCACTCTGGGCGGATGGAGATGCCCAGCACAGCTCACTCTGGGTCTTTAGCAACAAAGGGATGGTTTATTATGCCGAAATTGGAAAAGAACTCAAGCCAGGCAATTGAAAAGGAGCAGGGTAACTGAAAAACCATTTGAGAGAAGGATTGAAAAGGAGTGACTAATGCATTAGTCATGTGCCCATAAATACGCACCTATCAAGAAAAGAAGTTTACTACTATATCCCACCATCCTAAGGGGGAGAGGAGAATAGAGGAGGAATATAAGGCTCAATTATTCTAACTGGAAAGTTGAGCAGGCAATGACTTCATCCCCTTGAAACAGACAAATGGTGAAACTTGATTTCTGAGCCGATTGTGGGATCGGGGACTCGGTGCTCTTGGGGGACGGAGAACGGAGGGAAGCGTATCAAATTATGAGCAGGGCCGGGAGCTCCACTTAGGGGAAGCATCCTTCTCAGGCCAGGCAAGGCTACCCAAAGGGGTGGAAAACCGGAGCCGAGATGCAGGGGTTGCCCTTCATCATGCCTGGGAAGAACAAACAGACATTTAGCCCGGAGGAGCTGGAAGATAAGGAAAGCCAAAGCCAAACAAAGACTGGGTTTTCGCGAAAAACCAGAATGTAGCACATTCGCAAAGAGCGGCGTGCAAAGTATAATTAAAATATTATCTGCCTGATAGAAGTGCAATATTCTATATTCATCTTCACTCAAGCCAAGATTAGCTCCCATTCAATTCAGAGACGCTCAAAAGAACAGATTGTTCTTTAGAAATGGATAAGGTAGATCAGGTACTACACAGATCTCTGGCTGCGCAGACACCTGAGAACAAAGCATGCAAATAGAGATAAGGGGGATGATGCCAGCCATCAGATGCGTTGCCCCCGATAGGACCTGCCTTTGGCTCCAAGTGCTCCGGAATTTCTCAAAGGAATAGAGGCCAGACACAAAAGCAGGCTCCGTGGCAGATGCTTCTAGTAAGAAATATGACACCGACCCGTAAAGCAATCAGGGTTTTGGCCAAGGAAGATACCAAGCTTTTATTAGTGGATAATTTGTACCAAGGAATGGATGGAGAGAATGCAAACATCTTAGTTCCCTCGATCAATTGATTGATTAGATGTATAAAGGCTGCCCAACTCAAACAGTGTGACTCTGAGGAGCCTCAATGAGGGTCAACACCACCGATGGTCAACCAACAACCACCTGACGCTCTTGGATTCTTCTTAAAGAAAGTAACTGGAGGCTCCGTGGTGCCATTTACCTGAGGCTGTCCTAAAAGGTGGTCCAAAGATTTCAAATCAGAGAGAGGCACCAAGCTCAGAGAGCACCAAGGACCCCTCAATTCCACCCTGGGCTGAAAATATTCTCTTGTATCAGTACCGAAAATGCTTTGCAGCTACTCACATCTACTTTTCCAAGCCTTTAATGTCATAAGAGGTTCTTCTTTTTGGCTCTCTGGAGATAGAGATACTAAGGCAATGAAGACCCCATTGCTGTGAATGGAGCCACTGAAATTTCGTTGTACGAGGTACAATGACAATAAAGTGAACTAACTAACTAACGAAACAAGCTTCGCCGTGATATTAATTGTGCATAATTCATAAGAGTGATGTCTGCTGATATGTTTTTCTTAAATGGTTTAATTTTTGAAGGTGACCTTTGGAAAGTGGGCATCCCCAGAAGGCAGCAGAGAAAGGAATCCAAAATTGGCCATTTTGCTTTTTATAAAAAAACAAAAAGATTTAATTAATAGCTTTTGATCACGGCTGGAGACTGATGGATCATGAAGTGCTCCTCTTGCTCAGGTAAATGAAGAGTTGGGGAGAAAATACTTTTTACGCTGAAGATCACCTCTATAAGAAATATGATCACAATGACAGCAGAAGACGACAAGTATAAAAGATACTCAATTAGTTTTATTAGACCACCACTGAGCACCAATTAGGTTGATACAACCAAGCTTTGTGTCATTGAGTCTGGTCCTCCATAGCTTCTGGAAACTAGACACACACACACACACACACACACACACACACACACACACACACACACCTTTCTCCCACATCTGATGCTAACACAGTCTTTGTCTAAGTTTGCACCAGACTCCTGGGTGCCAAATGAGAGCCTTATTTTCCTGATATAGACCGGTGACTGTTGCCCTATTTTAACCCATTGTGGCTTTGTGCTGGAGATATTTAGTTATCAGATCTCCACAACAGCTGATGGATCTAGAACAGTGTTTCCCAACCTTGGCAACTTTAAGCTGCATGGACTTCAATTTCCAGAATTCCCCAGCCAGCATGGCTGGTTGAGGAATTCTGGGAGTTGAAGTCCATACATCCTCAAAGGGCCACGGTTGGGAAACACTGATCTAGAACCTCAATACATGCAACCACCTCTTGGTCTGTTATCCTCTGATTTAAGAAGAAAGAAGAGCTTCAGGCTTGACCTCCTTCCATTTATTCAAAGCACAGCTGGATCCTCAAATGTACAAACCAACCATCGAAGATCTTAGAAGCCACCAACAACTGAAGATGGAATGACAGCCACCCAAAAATGGCAGGAGGACAACCAACCAAAGGAAGAGATAACCTTTTTTTTTAAAGGTCCCATAAATGTGAGAGATTTGCCCCTGGGAGGAAGGTGGGGGCAAGATGATGGCTTGTCCATTTCCTCATGAGGGACCTCAGAAGCACTCCAGATGCCACCAGAGTTGCCCAGAACATCAACACAAGTCATCACAAAGAGGAGGGACACCTACAATCCTACACCTATCTGCCTGCATCAGCCAACAGCTGAAGGGACCTCCACATTTCATCCTAATGAGCCCATCCCTCTGTGTCTCTCTCCCCCTTCCCCAGATCTGTGAAAGAGAAAAATGAAATAGACTTAATCCCCAAGTAGTAGAGCTGCGTTGAGAAGCACTCGGTGAGCAGGCAAATCTGAGCCCACAAATTCACTTCAAAGCAAAAGTAGTGCAAAGGTGAGCGACAAGGACCTTGTTTGGCACAGGAGGCGACCAGGCCTGTGTGGCTGGGGGGGGGGTGCAAAGGGAAAAGCATCTTAATGGCTAATTAGGCTCTTCTATTAGCTAAGCGGCAAAAAGCAAAGAGATTTGGAGTATTATTGAATCACTGTCATATTGATGTTAATTCCGGCGGCTGGTACACCATTGATTTTTTTTTAACAAAACAGAACCCTTGCAAATGAATAGTTCTTGCAACTCATTTCAAAGCACCCACCTTAGCATTAGTGGTTAATTAACATGCATATTCAGTAATGAAAGAAAGTAACACATACACACATACACACACACAATGACAACTTGCCGGAAGGCAACCAAGTATAACAGACTGAATTACATCATTCAAACCAAAGCAGAGTTTGGGACTGACATCCTCCCCTAAACTAACACACTGCTTTGCAGGAGAGCAAATCTCCCCTCAACAACTTGTACAACCAGCTGTCTAATCATCAGCTGTATTTCTGCACCGTCCCCCGGACCAACATCTCTGGGTCTTGGCAATGGAAAGAGGGCTGGACTTCAGCGTTCAAGAGGCGCATGACCAAGTGAACCAGAACATGCATTTATCGCATCTTCCCACAACTGTTTAGAAACAAGCACCCATCCCTTTGTCATTTGCAGCCTCCCCTTCGTAAGTGCCCTCTTTCCCGGGCGTTGGTGTCACCGGAGAACACGGGGCCTTCAAAATGCACCAGCCATACGCTTGGACCCTGCTTGGGTTTTTAGAGCACATCCTACCGGCAAAGGGAAGGAAATAGCTAAGCAAAGAAAAGCCAAATCCCAGCCTGTATAAAGCCAGCCAGCCCAGGAAAGATCAGCCCCCACAACAACAGCTTGAAAAGGGGGTGGAAGCTAATCAAAATAATGCTTTCATTTTAACCTGTAGAAATCAGCGATTGATATCCCGGTGCCCCCCCCTCCTTTCTCCAGTTCTGATCAAGCTATTTGCCGACACAATTGAAGCTTTCTGCGAGGGAGTCTTCAGATTTCATTTCGTGTTTGGGGTACAAGGCGCCAGGCAGGAGCCTCCCATCCATCTTCCTTTGTGTGCCGTAATCCGAGCCGAAGACGCAAAGGCTCGTGCTGGTGATGGATGGCTCCCCTCCTTGCTACGGTGGGGCTTAAATCAGGCTCTCCAAGCCCCTCATTAAAAGAAGCGGCATTCAGACTTATTGTAGCCTTCTCAACAGTCCTGGATATCATATATACTGATTATAGTCCTGGGTAACGAAAATGGATTTTGCAAGCAGCTAAAGTGGGAAGGGTAGAGAATGGATGAAGGGCGGAGGAGCAGAAGAAGGAAAAAAACCCTCTCTTTCATCTAGATCCGGGCTTGGCAAAGGGAGGGGGCTTCCAGGCTATGCAAACGGAAGCCTTTTCCCCCAAGTAAACAAGAGTGCAATCCAGAACATGGCAGAGCAGTGAAAATTCCACACTTGAGTCCGGTCAATGTTAAAAGGTTGAAAGCAGCCGAGGGAAAACCCCCCCTGGCTTCCCACGGACTGCAGGTTTAATCTAAATCAATCCTGTCAAAAGCAAAACAAAGAAACAAACAAACAGCCAGCAAGCAGTAAACAAAAGTTGTTGTTTTCACAGTTAACGTTGTTTCCACCTGTCTCCAAAGGACACCGTTGTCCAACATGGAACAAAGCTCTTTTAGCGGAAGCTCTGCAAAATCTCTGGCTCCGTTGAGTGAATCCAAGCTCTGAAATGAGTTGGGTGGCCAGACAAGACAGAAGCTTTGGCCCTCGTCCCCCTCCTCCCTTAAAGATAGCCACAAAAAAGGGAATCAAGAGAAGAGGCCTCCCCTCAGGTCTCTCAGACCACGGCGGATGAATGAGGTCCTCTTGAAGGAACCTCATCTAATGTGGTTGATCCTGGGGTGTGTCTCCATCTCTGTCTCTCTCTTTCTCTCTCTCTCTCTCTCTCTCTTCCTTCCTCCGTCTCTTCCTGTGCCTCAACCAAAGTCAAGTGGACCTGTTTGGTGGGTCTTATTCCAGAAACAGGGGAGCTACCTTCCCCTCAAAGTCTATTCCATCAGCCCTTGCAAGCAAACAGGATGCTTACCCCCAAAAAAAATCCATCACCTGGATCTTCCAAGGAATCACGCCAGGAAATAAATTCTTTTTCTCCAGTTAAGACAGTTGAAAGCATCTGAATTAGCTAAATTTATTTCTCCAGATCAGCCCAAAATCCGGCAGTGTTTTTTTTATACACCCATATATATACACTGCACATATTGAGTGTTGGGACTCATTACAATGAGAAGTGCTTTACCAATAGAACTTGCAATGCGTTTTTCCTGCTGCTCAAAAAGAAAAAAAACCAACAACAACCAGCAAACAATTTGCTTTTATAATCAAATGCTGGCTGGGATTTCATACAGCAGAATTTATTGTAGCCTTGGTGGATAATGACAGACGTGTTACATTACTGCAGCATGAATATATGTGCACATAACCGCCCATCATAAGCTTTCCGGAGACTCTTTTAGAGACCTTCCCCATCAGCCAGCTGGAATGGGGGCAACTGAGCTCTGGGCCAGGCAATTGCCCATACCGGGTCATATGGTTGTCTGAAATGCTACGTGGCCTGGAAGATACGAATCTGCGTTGCATGATCATCAACTTCAACCACATCTGTCTCCTTCTGAAGCATGTGAGAAAACTCACATTCCCCCCACCCTTGTTATGGGAAATGCAGCCTGGCTTGTCCTCTTTTTCAACCCACAGATATACGGGCCTACAAGAGGGAGCTTGCAAGGCTTCTGGTTTTATTAGAAGTTTCAGAGATTAATATTTAATCCAGATAACCACTCAGTTAAATCCACAGAAGAGTTGGGAGTGGATAATCAGTAATTTATACCCAAATCTTGGCAGTTGAAATCTGAAAACAAACACAGTTTGCATTAAGAGTTAGTTTCAAAAGTTCTGCCCTTGAACCCCAAACCTTGTGAATCCAACACATTTGCAAAAAGGTTGCCTGCCCCCTTCCATTCAGTGAAGTGGCTGAAGGTTGACGTGATCAGAGCAATACCTTAACGATTCAGGTAACTCAGATCCACATCAGATACTCTAGGCCAAGGATGAAGACCCTCCACCCCGGAGAGCCTACTAGAAGCCATACAATTCCTCTCTTTTGGCCATACTCATTGGGGGCCACTAGGGATTGTTTCAACCACTTCCAGAGGGCCCACCGGTGGCCCTCTGCCGCACAGTCGTTTGGTGTCAGATATGTTTGCCAGCAATCAATTAAACCAGCTTCCAAGAAGAACCATCCCGGTCTTATCCACACCCATCTGGCATTTGCCCAGAGCAGAGTTGAATCAATGCGTCATTCGTGAGGAAAGGAATCCACACACATTCTGCCTTGCAACTATTAACCGATCTGCAACAGACTGTAACAATTGGGCACCACTAGATGTATGATTTAGATCAGGGTTCTCCAAGCTTGGCAAGCTTAAGACTTCCGGAGTTGGAACCTACAACTCCTAAAGTTGCCAAGTTTGGAGAGCCCTGATTTAGGTCATTCATCAAGCAAACAAAATAAAGACCTTCGCCCTTCGAAGAGCCTCATTTTCTAAAAGGATGCGGCTTTTACTGCAACCCTCACCCTCAGGATGGCGGGGATGAAGCGTTTACCTGTAAACCGAAGGCAAAGAAGGCTCCACATGAAGCAGCCCGTGCTGGAGGTCCCATCTTAAGACGCAGTTATTGTCACCAGGCACACAAAGGAGAAGCCAGAGATTCTTGGCTGAGGCCAACAATGGGCCGCGAACGTGTCAAACAGGAAGAGTCAAAGGTGGCTGCTGCCTCTGCATAAAGGCGCAATTGTGATCATGCCTCAATGCATAATTCAGACTAATTTGCAGAGCTTCCGACGGGAGTCACACAAAGCCCTCCAACCGAACCCCAAATTCTCACCTTAAGAGCATTAAAGAAATCTCAGTCAAGCAGAAAACCTGGATTGATCAGCTCCTGCTTTAGGCCAAGTGGCAAGATTGATCGGCGCTGCAAGGCTTTCCCTGGCCGCTTTTCTCTGGCCCAGCTCTCTCCAGCCCACCCAGACGGCTGCCAATAATGGGGGGGGGGGGGGTGG
>JAOYMU010000028.1:36153965-36165293 GCA_025802295.1 Psammodynastes pulverulentus
GGGTTTGAAGGAAAACAAAAGAGGGAGGTTGCCTAGAGTTGGGGGTGCCTGGTAATACAGCACTCAACAAACACACACACACACACACACACTCCTCATAGGGAGACATCTGATGTCCAAACCTTCAGGGCCAAAGGCTCTGCCACTGGTCAGGACCCAGGCGGGTATACCACCTCCCCTCCCCACCAAGGAAAAGCGGATTCCTGGCCACCTCTTTCATCCTGGTCTGTCTGTCCAAAGGAGCCCTGTCCATCTCAGGCACAAGTCATTTAACAACCGGTTGGTTCTCTGCCCTAATGAGCAGCCGGGTAGGCGTGGCTGGGGGATCATGTGACCGGAGGGAGCTCAGGCGACAGGAAGTCTGGGCATCCTGCCAAGAACCTTTAGCTGTTTTATGGGTTAACCGAGAGGCAGTTTCTGTAAGCAGGGCAATCAAGATTCGGCTAGAAACAACCCCAGGAGGTTTCCTTCCTGCCTTCCTTACAGGATTAGCCCTGTCAGGTGGAAAAACAAACAGAGATTTCTTCCAACAACCGGTTCCCCGAACTGCTTAGAAAGTTAACAACCGGTTCTCACGAATAAGGTACAAACCGGCTGAATCCCACCATTGATGCTAAACCTTGCCCTTGGGATTACCAGCGTTTTCCCTTCCAGCAGCTTCTATTTCCCCCTCCCAAACCCCACCAAGCGTGTCCAGGGAGTGTGACCAAGAATCTCAAAATGGCGTCCATGATGGTACAACCATGATAAAGGACGGACAGCACTTCGAGGCCCTGCACTGCAATGCAATGCCACCTTGACTGCTTTGAGCGCATTCCGTGGGCGTCCTTACCCAAACTCCGATGAAGGGAATTAGGGCTATTAGAGCTAAAAAAAGCCCCCGATTTTCAGTGACGGCCACCTCGGAGCCCACTTACGGATGGTTTTCCTTTAAGGAAAGGATACCGTCACCCCCTTTTTTTTTTAAAGCTACGTTTGAACAAGTCAAGAAATGAAATGAAAGTTAAAGTCACCATAAAAATATTCATTGCTTCCATGTTCACATTTCATTTTCTCTGGCTTCCATCATAAAAAGCTTAGTGTGTGCTCATTGTTAATCTTCTCCGAGACAAGGATTTTTTAAAGAGTTTAACTGCAATCCCAGGGCATTTGCGTTATTTTCCCTTAAGGATGTGACAGGAGCTAAATTCACTATTTCAAATCCTAACCTCCCTGAACACCAACAATGCTGCTGCTCAAACAGGAACAGATCACCCACCAACCTGTAAGAGGAGCAGGGAGAACATCCCAAGCCATTCCGCCCTTCCTTCGCTCCAGGAGCTCCTAATAGGATGCAAAATCTAAATGGACCCTGCAATATATCACCCAGTGCTGCCTTCTAGGGCTTTGGCTATAACCGTAAATTAGGGAAATGGCTTCCTACCTTCAGAAGGAAGAGTCCCTCCCCCTCCCCAGCCCTCATTAGGCAAAGGTAACTTTCCGAAAGGGGGCAGGAAGAAACTCTGAGCAACACGGGCTCTTGGCTGGAGATGAAGGTCTGGAGGTAGATCATCTCTGCCCTCCATCCCCGTCAACTGGCCTCCCATCATCTGAAAAGCCTATGCTCCACTCCAGGCAGAGACATGCCTCCCAAGGACAGCCAAGCAGCCCCCAAAGCTTGCTGGTGGCACAAGGCGCCCGTCCAGCCTGCCCTTCCCTGGCATCAAACGCTTCCGGTCTGCTCAGCAAGGCCTCATCCACAGATCCTTAGCAGCATCCCTACAGGCCTTCCTTCTCCCCCACTGGACACGCAGACTCCGGTCCTCTCTGGGATGCAGCTGTTTCCATGGCAACAAACTGGCCGTTTGAAGTCCGGCCACAAGAAGACTTCTCCCCGAGCAGCAGCAGCCAGTTGCTCCGGCTCTGGCTTGGCTGGGGAGGGGAGGGGAAGGGAGGGGAGGGACAGGTGCTGAGCTGCTGCTTCCGTAGGAGCCGTGGCAGCTTGAAAAAGAAAATGGTTTGTAGACATTGTGCGGAATCTGCCTGAACGTGAACCTCTGAACGCCAGGCCTGTAACATTATATTTTAATGCACTCTTGCCATTTAATCATCCTGGGCTGCAGGCAACGATCGGTTACCATGGGAATGATCGCAGCGCTTCTACATGCGATGAGCTACCGGAAAGCAGGCGAGGCATCATGGCTAACACACTCTCGGCATAATTAGCAGCGACATTGGAGTCAGAGAGGAGCTCTGGGCAAACTCACGTCCCCCTCCTCATCCCGCCTCCTTCCCTGCGAGGGAGAGCCACGGATCCCCACCAAGCCTGTTTGAGGGAGAGCCCGGCCCCAAAGCCCTCTCACGCACACCCACACAAAGGGGCTTCTGTGGTCTGTGTGCCTACGCGGCTGCTACACCGAGCGGCTTAACAGACGTGCCCACGGAAGAGGTCCACTTCCCTGAAGCTCCCGTGGCCCTTCTTATCCCACAAAGGAAGCCTCTCTTGGAAGGGTGCGCCATGCACGTAAAACCTGTGTGCCCAATTCTCAGCACACTGCTGTTTGCACGGCGGTCCCACTGCACCGAACGGCAGGCAGAAAGAACTGGCCACTCGGCTGTTTTTATTCTGGAGTCGCCTGGCCAAATTGGGCTCCTCTAAAGGTGAGCCTTTCCATGCTTCACTCAACCTCCTCCTCCCGAATCTCCAGAGCTGCCAAATCCTGCTGAGGAAGGGGTGGGGGTGGGGAAACCTTTGGCAGCCGTGCTCCATTTCACACAAGAAGAACTACAGAGTTGGTGAGATTTAACATGGCAACTGCAAACTTGGAAGGAGGGAAAAGTGATCTTCCCTGGATGACCGGATCCCATCTTCAGGATCTGGAGACTATTTTGCACAGGGGTCTGCCGACTGGTGGGATTCAGACAAGGGCTTCTCTGTGGCAGCCCCTTGACTGGGAGCTCCCTGTCTCCACAGAGGGGTCCTTGCCCAGCTGTGAAGGTCTTCTGTGGCTGCCAGGAGAAAAGGAGCTCCTCCTTCTAGTCTTCCCGTTTAATTCCCTCTGTGCGTCTTAGTTCCACACTATGCTTCCGAGGTTTGGTCGGGGGGACTTTGGACTTTCAGGGGACTCCAGCCTGCCTTGAGTGGAAAACTGTTCTTTAACCAGGTCAATAGATGAAGGAGAAAATCTTCCATCTTTACGCTTGGCTCAGAATCGTGTTCTGCAAAAGCCAGCAGAGATTCTATCAGGCCGTTTGCCCGTGTAGGAGAAGACAGGAAGGCCCATCTCAAAGTGGGTGTGTTTAAAACATCATGCATAAAGAACCTTTGAAACAAGGCACACCTTGTGCACACGGGGACACACACACACACACACACACACACACACACAGGTGTTCCTTTTCAGCTTCCCTGGTGCAGGATTTTTCTATTACTTCTCTCCATCCACTTCTACACGGCTCCACGTGGCAGAACAGGGCCAGAACAATTGGCACAGCCACAAATTATTCACTTATCTGAGGGAGGGAAATGAACTATTAGTGCAAAATATGTGTCTGATTGCAAAAGCTTGCAGCAGGACCGAACATTTTCAGCTCTGGATAATAAGTAGGGAGCATTAAGAGGCCTTAATGGGTCCCTGGACAGAGTTCACACCACTTTCCTTCTGGGCTCTCTCAGGTGGTAATGGACGGGCTCATTAAATCCCCAGCAAACCTGCAAAGAGCTACAGCCACACAGGTGCTGTATGACCGTCTCTGGGTCCCTCTGAAACGAGGGACATTCCCGAAGGGACCCCAGTAAGAAGCCACAAAGAGGGGTGCTCGTTTTCCATGGTCCCTCGGCTTCCTTTTCTGCAGGTGGGGACTGTCCCTCATAGGCCATCAAGTGAGGAGGAGGGGGATTCATGTCCTTTAGACTGAAAAAGATATACCGTTGGCTTCCTCTACTAAATCTAACAGGGCATGCCTCCAAGGAGTTCACAGCTGTAGGAAACACACATTTGCCTGGGGAGAAAGATGTTTATTGCAAGTATGTGTGTGTGAGAGAGAGAAACGATCTTGAACCCTCCGGAAAAGGTGATTTCAAGATGCTTCACATGTTGCTATTTTCAAATCTAAGGTGGGCGTAATCCGGTGGAAAACACGTGTGAGAAGCATCATCTGCAGAAGCCTTTCAGGCTGCAAAGAGGAGGCCAAGAGCTTCTCTGGAAGCTGGTGGGTCTTTGGGTTCAGTCCCAGGACAAGGTCTCCCAACAAAGCCTTGCCCTCTTTGTTCCCCTTCTGGGGGGAGTCTATCCAGGTGGGAGCTCTTCTACATCACCTGGCGGGGCTTGGGAGAAGGACCCTGCAGGACGACCCCTCACCGACAGCTGCTCCCCCAGGCCAGGTTGGCTCCCACCCTCTCATCACCTCAAAGGGCAGTGACGGAAGTGGACACGGCTGAAGAGGAGAGAGGATTTTAACATTGACTTCTACACTGGAGTTCTTTTAATGATCAATATTTCAATTTGCCGAGAGTCTGGCGAACCGCATTATACTCGCCCTGAGAGGCCCTAGCGGCAGAATTTACACTTCCTGCTAAACCAACACCCCAAAGCCCCCTTTCAGCGGGGCAGACGGCGTGCCCACCTCTCCCATCCCACCCTCCAACACAGCAGGAGGCCCCGTGCCGGTTTGCCAAAAGAGACGCCAGGCTCCTTCACCGCCGCAGAGAAACGGAGAACTAACAAGAGATGGGAAAGCAACGTGGTCCACTTTCAATAAGGATCAAACCTCACCTGCCCTTCTCAGAGCAACTGAAAACAATTATCCTTTGGCTATCGCATTTATCTACGCTTGGCGCTGTGGTTTCCAATCCAGAGGGGGGGGGCATCAGTGGGAAGGTGTGTTAGAGAAACCTGCCTGCTTGCAAAAAAAAATGTAAGAAAATCAGCATGAAAATGAGAACTGAGGTTCAGGAGTAGAGGTTTTCAGGGAGACCCCCCAACGGAAAGAAATCCAGGCACGGAATGACCTTGGGGAAAGGACCGCAGCCCATAGAAGGAAGCGAAGGCCCCTCATCTGCTCCTCTTGACTGTTCAGAGCTCTGGAACCGACCGTTTCTGTTGCTCACGTGCCCATCGAAGATTTATGGGAGGCAAAAACATACCAAACATGAAATCAGAATAATTTCTTGTAAGGGCAAAGCGGGGCCATCCATCAAGAAGGATGACAGGAACTCTAATATCCCCCTTTAAGGCCCTGGTTACACTTATTAATTGCACACCTAATTGCCACTCATTAATATCAAACGCCGTTTGCTCAGACGTGTCTCTGACTCATTGCTTTCCTTGATTAGGTTTACATGAGTAAGCAAATATCTCTGATAAAACCCGGCACGATTTTTTCCTATAAAAATACAGAAAGGAATCGGTAACTGACAGGAATGCATTGTTCTAATGCTGTGTTCTCTTTTTCCCCCTCCTGGGCTTTTCAGCACAATCTGCACCAGTGGAAGCCCAGAACAGCTCCGTCCATTCAGTGTATGTTGGAATCCAGATCAAATATCACCGTCAGGTTCATTCTGAAATGCAAACCTGGCTCAATCCCCCCCCCCAAATTGAGCGACCTATCAGGTGGCAGTAGATAACCTGGTTCTTTTCTGCCTGCTGGAAACAAAAGGTGGCTCCTTTTCCACCATTAACGGCATTCAGAACAAGTATTGCTACCAACCATGGTTGCTCTGAGCAATTAAGGCCAAGGCTGCTTAATCGTGAACTAAAAGGGTTGGGAGAAAGACTGCAGATCCTCCTGTCCGCTGGGCCACACACAGCAGGCTCTGTGGCGTCAATGCTCCTGGACCGCCCTGACCAGAGTCTTCTTCAGGCCCTTTGTGGAAGGAGCATGTTCTTCCTTGAAGACCTTCGCTCCACTGCCAAACCCCGTTTCTCTGCCCAGAAGGTCTTCTTATGTTAACACAAAACACACACACACACCCTCGTCTTGCCCTCCGAGGCCGCCAGAGATCAAGGCAGCCAAACACTTTTCCAACTATTTCGAGGGCTGTATTTATGCCCTGCCTTAATTTTCTCTTGCACCGCGTGCCATAGGATTGGGTTTCCCCCAATCCCCTGAGCTTCCTGTCTGCTCGTTTCTGGAGACGGCCAGGGAGGCTACGGCTGAGGCCTTGGGCTTTGCGGTTCAGGTGAGCCAGCCGAAGATTTGCTTGATCTGCTGGATTATCAGTTTGTTACCTTTAGGAACGCCCAGATCCTCGCAGCATCCTAAGCCAAGCCTTTTCTCATCCTCTCTCCCTCATCGATTTTGCCTGGTTCCTTCTGGCCCAATCCCTCAAAAGCTTCTGTATCTTGATTAAGTCTTACCATGAAGGCAAACCCTCCTAGCGTCATCTCATCGTTCCCTTCCAGAACATCCTGCGGGAGAACACGGAAGGTCTGGGTCTAGCTCAGCATCCGGAATGGATTGGACCGGAATAACAGAGCTGGAAGGGACTTTGGAGGCCTTCTAGTCCAACCCCCTACTCAAGCAGACAAGGGGCTGCCCAGTCTCTTCTTAAAACCCAGCTTCCAATGAAGGCAAGGCAGATGCTTTCAGGAAATCCACAGGCAAGACCTGAAGACTGTGCACACACAGACACACCCTCCCCTTGGTGACTGTGGCAACTGGGAGTTTAACTCTGGCCACCGAGTTCCCCTGCAAACACACATTGTGAGCAAAAACGCATCTACCTCCCCTCCTAACCTCTGTCGAATCTCTCCGTAAAGGCACCTGGGCTAATAGCCACAGTCACACGTGGCAACCGTTGCCCTGGACTGCCGAGTGCCTGAAGGGCAGCTTTTCCTTCCGCCTAATTAGACGAACTTGAATTAGGCTTAGCCGGTGTGGACTTATCTCTCCCGGCCCAACGGTCTAATCATGTTTCCACCACAAATCAAATCAGCAGATAAAACAGGCCACGGGGTTGTGAGGCCCTGGCGAGCCCAAGTTAATCATTCATGGCGACGTGGGCCCGATCCATTGTCAACATGGCGCCCTGGGTCACCCGTGTTTTTCATAGACTTCTTTTTTGAAGTGAAAATGAAAGCGTTCAACGTTAATATTCCAACTGTTTTTTCACCACGCTTTGGTCTCGTTCTTAGTTGCTGTTGCTGGATCCCTGCATTAAGGAAGTTTTCTCAACCCCAGGAAGGCAACGTCAGTGCGTGGATCGGGCACTGCGAAGTGGGAGAAGCCACACACAAGCACACACTTCCTTGCCATCTTGCAGCCTTAAGCAGGAGAAAAGGGGGATCCTTCACGCATTGTTTTATGTAGCAAGAAAGAGATCACGCCGGGTCCTTTGCCTCCTTCAACCAGCCAGGAAGACTGAGGGGGGGGCCGACCCTACAATCCACAGGAAGACGAGGCAGAGGCCACCGCAGGCAGAAGAGAAATTATTATTTCATGCTTTCTTCTGCAGCCACAATTAGCTTTTAGCGAGATATGCTTTACAAATGCACCGAGCCGGTTTCAAGTTGATCTCTAATTCATTGCTGGATTTATACATATTAATGTCAAAAAGATTGCCTGGACCAAATGCCAAAGTTTATCAGCTACCCCCAAATTAATTAGGAACTCCAGAGTTAAGCATCCCGTTGAGCATTACATGCCTTAAATCCAAGTCAAGAGAGGCCCTGACAACACATCTGGGAAGATTAGGCTTCGGCGGGAACAAAGGCAGTGGCAGGATGGGCTCCAACGGGGCATTTTCTGGGAAGAAGCGAGCGGAATCTCTGCAAAGTCAAACAATGGGAATCCCCAAGGAGTTCTAAAACTGAGCTCCCAAAGTCAGAGAGATAGCTGGATAGAGGCAGAAGGCCATTTCTCCTTGAAGAGGATTATTGTTTCAGGAGTCCAGAAATATTTACAGACCGTTTGCATAGCATGCGGTGGTTATCACAGTCCCTGTGTGTTTGTGGGGGGAATTTGCATGCATTCTTCAGATTCCCCAGAGAGAACTAACAACACCCTCTGGGCTCCCCTCCGAAGGGCAGCAGTTTTCCAGGGTTTCAGACAAGTGTTTTTCCCAGAACTGGGAAGCTTCCCGTCAACACAAGTCCCAACAGGAGTATACGACTCATTCTTCTCCTTAAATGCAATGTATTCAGAGACCAAAATCAAAGTGGGTCCAATAAACATTTTATCTAACCCCTAATTAACCAAAAAATATTAAATTTGTTTTTTAAAAGGTGGGGGCTTTTTTTTAGCCTAATCTCTAGAAAAATCTGCCCAAATACTTGATTGCAAAATTATAACCAATTCAGGTGGTGGGTGTTCTATAACCTCCCAGGGCTATAAAATCCCATGAATGATAATATGCTCTAAATGTTATGAGGAGATAACAGAGATCAATCTTTTCATGTCTTTTCATGTCGTTAACATCAAACCGTCAGATTCCACAATTAAAACGTAGCTTGAATTCTACGTTGAGTCTTTGTAGGGGTTGCCTCTCAGGGTGACTGTCTACCACTCTTTCCCTCAGAGTGATAGGCAGAAGTGTGGCCTCTGTAACCGCTTGTTAAACTACAATTCCCATCAGCCTCAGCCAATGACGGCCAAGTTATTCCTCAGCAACATCGGTTTCCCAGTGTTGACTGGTGGAACACAAAGCCACATTTCAAAGAGAAAAACCACACCTGACTATGTTCTCTCTGGTGACCCCGCAAGGTTTAGGAAGAGCCATGAAAGTTGAGAGAAGGCAAGAGGTCCCTGAAACTGTTTCCAGCTCAAACCTACATTCCTGGAGGAGCCACGATTGCCAGCTTTAAGCCAGCAAATCCTTAGTTCCCACTGAACCTCCAGGGGTGGGTATTTAGGGGCTCCACCAGCCCCACCCTTTCCCCTGCAACGTCTCTTCCACAACGACTCCCTTCCTAAGCCCTGGAAGCCAGGCCAGGCAACCTTCGCAGGGAGCCAAAGCCAGCCATGCCCACGGGGCTTCCCTTCCCTCAGGCCAGGCCCTCGTGAGGCAGAGGGAAGCGGTGGGGCCTCGCTCGTTTTCAACCGGCACAGATTCTTTTTTTCCTGTGGCTGCAAAGGCCCAGGTGCGATGCATTTTCAAACAATAATAAAAGTTTCAAGGTTTGCCAAACCGGTTAAACAACCGAGCATCAAATAAGCGATGTGTGTGTTGGTTGAAAGATCAGAGGGAACATGAGCCTCAACGGCAGACGCAGCCCAGGCCCAACAGGCAAAAGCCAGACTTTATAGACAAGGAAGCTGTGTTTAAATGTTGGAGAAGAGGACCACAGAGGAGCCCCTAACAGGAAAGGAGTTTGTGGTGTTCACAACTTTTCTTCAGAAGCTGCTCAAGTACAACTTGGGCAAAGAGTGTTTCGCTGTGACCTCCTGGGGACCGTCTCCTCTCCTTCCCATCTTTCCCAGCTCTGCTCCCCAACCCTAGGAGAGGAGGATGGAAAAGCAGAGCTGCTGAAAGGGAAGCGGGGAGGGATAAGTTGGAGGCAGCCCACCAGAAGCCCCTCACTCCCTGCTTCCCGTATCTGCCTCCACCTCTCGGCTTTCCCTTTCAGCTTCCCTGCATTTTGCTATTCCAAACCCTCCTTTCCGCTCTGTTGTCCACACCTTCTGCTTGTACCCCCAACCGACTTAGAAGCAGAGAACTGGAAGGAGGGTGGGGGGAGAGGCAGAAAGTGCTCTTATGGGGTTTTCTCCAGAGGAAAGGACAATCCAGTATTTGGGATACTGTTGTCCTGACACCGAGAGGTCTCTGCGCCACGGCCTGACCCCCAAGTCCAACTTCCAGGACCGTCCCTGAATTTCCAAGGATTTGTGTCTACAGTTACAAAAGGCAGAACGGAACTTGCATCACCAACCTCTCTTCCAACTTGGACCGCTAGTGAATTATTTCAGCTCCTCTTTGTTCTTGGCAACCCTGCTCTGCATTTTTCCACCTCATTTGCCATAGTCTGGGGTCCACCAGCGACAGTCCACCCAAAAGGTGCGGCCTCTGCCAGTGGACGATGGCTGTGCCAACCGGAGAAGCGCTGGGGAACAGGGGAGGCCATCAAATCTCTTCTTGCGGTAATTTTTCTTTTTACTTCATTACTGAGCTGCAGGGACTATAAACACGGGGGCTTCTGATCTTGTCTTCCTTTTTATGTTCACATCTTCTTCAGCTACTCCTTACAAGTTAACCATTTGGTCCGGCCAGGTCCAAGCCAGAATTCAAAAGATGTCTCAAGTCAAAGTGAAGGATGTGCCCACCGGCATTTAAATTGCTTCTTTTGATCTCTTCCTTCTACCAGCTGCTTATTTTCTTTCTTTGCTTACTCTGATATCAAGGACAATGGAGTTCCTTATCTTAATGAAGAATGCCGTGTTCTTTTTATGGCTCTCTCATGCTGGCAGATTGTAAGTTTCCCAGCTTCTTGTTACACGACTATCCTTAGAAGAAAGCAACAGAAAGAGGAGGAAGGTCACGAAAGCAAAACAAAATTGGGAATTTGTAAGCAGATCCAGGCTTTTAGAAGCCCAAAGTAAGAATGCTCTGGAACGCAGACTGGCCTCTGAAATGCCTTCCCATAAACATTGCAGCAGGGGTCCCCAACCCCCTCCCCGATCTTGGCCTGTTTGGGACCAGGCCGTGCAAACGGTGGGCAAACACACATGGGCAGCTCTATTGGTGCAAGCGGAGGGCACACCCACACCCATGTGAAGCTTCATTTGCACGAGCAGCGGGCACGCCCATCCCTCGCACCAATGGAGCTTCACATGCATGCGGGAGGGCCCACTGCTCGTGCCAATGGAGCTGCGGATGTGAGCCTGCCTCTGCCACACAACCATTTCCTTCCCTCCCCTGTCGATCTGCAAAGCTTGCAAAGATTGGCGACCCCTGAATTACAGAAAGCAGAGAAAGACAAGAAGGACGGACCCGAGATTAGTCAAGAGGTCACAAATGCCAGCATGAACAATGGTATTTTTAAGGATCTTCTTTATCAGATGGTCCCACAATGCAACAAGGCTCACTTAGCCCACAAACATTTATTATTTGTTTATTTACAACAGTTTGGGGCATGTCTACTGAACTGGACGTACGGAATTGCCAAAAGAGACCGTTTTTAATCCCGAGAGACACGGGCTCATTGCTTCTATTCCATCAAGATTGTAAATTACATACACGAAGAGCCACTGAACGCATAAAAACCCTTTTTGGGGGGAACATAATGGTGTGAAAATCTGATTAGGCATCCTTTCAATTAGCAGCTGCAGTCAGTTCTGAGTCTTGCCGGAGCCTCTTTGTCCCCAGAGTCTTAAGAGATGACCAAGCTGACCTCTTTCACGGCAGCCTCCGAT
>JAOYMU010000028.1:36230725-36241750 GCA_025802295.1 Psammodynastes pulverulentus
TGTTCTATTTGTGTTTGTTACCCGCCCCGAGTCCCTTGTGGAGATGGGGCGGGATAGAAATCTAAAATAAATAAATATAAGCATTTACCAAAATATTCATTTTTTTCATAAATAAGATGAAAACGATTTTCTTTAAACTATCCCAAATGGACCAAATGTATCTGGCAATAATCCTTCTACATCCTGGTGTCATTTTCCACTTATTTATTTTTTAATTTTTTATTGGTAAAAAAAGATAGCAAATCTTTTGTAGAAAAAAACTGATATGAACAACAGAAATGATAGCTTAGAATAGGGATGTAAAACTCAAGGCCAGCGGGCCGTATCCGGCCATTGGGGTGCTTAGATCTAGCTTATAGGCCTGCCTTGGAAACAGCAAAGGACCGGCCCATGGTGCTTCTCCAGTGAAAACAGAACTAAGGAGAGCGACGCATCGCCCTCCCAGGCTCCATTTCCCACTGCAACATCCTCCTGCAACTGTCTACCAGCAAAAATGGAACTGAGGGGACACACATGGAGGGCTGCAGGAGGCATCGCAGCCGAAAATGGAGCATAGGAGGGTGGGGCACAACTCTCCTGAGTCTTTTTTTGCTGGCAGAGGCACCACGCAGCCGAAAATGGAGCATAGGAGGGTGGGTCCTTTGCTGTTTCCAGGGTGGCCTCACGGCCCAGATCTAAGCACCACACTGGCCAGATACGGCCCACTGGCTTTGAGTTTGACATCCCTGATCTACAATATTAGAAATACAAGGATGTTTTTCTTTTGGTTTGGTTTGCTATTGCACCTATGCTTCCCAAAGAATCTGTACACTGCAAAATAGGTTTATGCATTCAGATTTCTTCTCTGCTTAGAGAATCAGTTCTCTTAAGTTTATTCATTATCAAGATTATTCAGCTTTTTGAAGATTCTCTTTTTCTGTTGCATACAGCTATTCTTATCTTTTCCCGCTTACTCTTCTATAATTTCTGATCCATGGAGGCACAGTGCAACTTTTAATGCTTCTTCAAATGTTCACAAAATAAAATGAATGGCTATTTTCTTCTAGTCAAACTCCCTAGGACCAAAGGCAGTAGGAGTTTTGACATATTACATCATGAGATACAAAGATAAGCCTAACTCATTGTTCCAATTATCTTTATGTTTGTGAGCATAATTATTTAAATCCCTGTGTAAAAACAAGAGTGATCAATTGACAAATAAGGAAGTAACTTGAAAACACACAGGCTAAATTAAAAATGCAAAATCAAATTCATAAAAATCTGATAGATCTTTTCTAAATTTAGTAGCTGAAACCTCAATCAATAAATACAAAAAGAGCCAGAAAAATATAAACAACAGCACTAATTTAACAGAATTAAAAAGCAACATGCACATTTCTAATGAGAAAGCAGACACCTTGTAATACCCATTCCATGATATGTTGCTAAGCAACAAGATATAAAAAGATGTACAATGGTGGTAATTTCTTCCACATATGAAAAGAGCACCTTACAAGGCATTTATAATGCATTCCTCCAGAACAAAAATCCGTAGAGACTACTTAAATCTCCATTTTCTATAATAGAGATTGTTAAACAATTATGTGTTTTGTTTTTGTTTTAGCTAATGGAGTAAAACTCTGATCTTATTTAATCATTAAATAAGAATTCTCTAGAAATAATAGCAGCAGCAACAAGAAATGAAGTGCCAACCACTTTTTCAATAAATCTTATAAAGAATCAAGCTTCCAAGTGAATAAAACATGATTTGCCAATAATTCCTGCATTAATATATCACACCAACCTAAAATTTTAAAAAACTATATTTTGGCTTAGTAACATACCATATATATATATCAGCTCAATATTAAAGAGTAAAATCCCCTTAACTACCTCAATTTGGCTATCTTAAAACTATTTTTTAAAATACTATCTGCAAATTCTTGTTTTATTAAAATATATTTGGAAAGCTTAGTTTTAATCTATTTGTTTATTGTTCAATAAATAAATACATCATAATCAGTTTCTATATTTATTTATTTCTTCGATTTATAGCCCGCCCCTCTCCACAAAGGGACTCGGGGCGGGTAACAACCAAAGCAGAAAACTAGAAAACATACAGTAAAATACAATAAAAGATAAAAAGATAAAATGTACAACCCTATACTAAAACGACACGCAAGCTGTGTACATCCCAGTTTGATTTATAGGGAGAAAGGTCTTCTCCACTATGATCATGGCAGGCAAGAGTTGCTTGGGGTAAAACCCTCCTGAGACCCTGGAGGATTCTTCTCCAGAAGACCCTCGGCTTCCCCCCATCAAACATCACCTGCCTGCAGCTTGCCAGGATCCCCTAAAGGTCTAGACCCTGTCCAGGAGCCCTGAATCGGGGACCTTCTTCTGAACGCAAAGCCCATGGAGGGGGATCTTTCTTGGGGAGACATCAAAACTCATCTCCTGCAGCTCCGGGGGCCTCCGTGCTTTGCGTCTCCTGCCCAGGTGCCAGTCAATGATCCTGGACAGGAAGAATAACCGGGAGGGGTTGCCCTCCCTGCCTGAGTCGAGAGCTGCAGGAAGGCCTGAAAAGAGCCAAATGGATCCCCAAGCCAAGAAGAAAGACGTCACTGCAGCCGGCCTGTCTGCCATGGGAGTCTTTGTTGGGCTGAATAACGAGCGAGGAGCCATCACATCCACGTCTCTTCACCCGCCTCGCATGAAGAAGTGGCGGCTGGCCGAGAGGACCAAGACTGGCAATGGCCTTGCCTCATCTCTTCGGCCATCCTCCACCCCATGGCCCCTCTCCAGGAGCTCCTCCACGGAGCTGTGCCCTCTGGGTCTTGTTGTGACAGATTCCAAATCAAGAGCGTGCTTGAATTGGATTTATTACAATTGGAAACACAAGAAATGGTCATCTCTACAAGCCAATGGCAGGGCTCCTTATAATAAGAGAATGAAGTATCATTTTAAATTTAAAGCAAATTAGATTAGGGAGGTCAAATCCTTCTGCAGAGACGTCGCCTCTTCCTCTCCTGCCTGACGGTCCTTTTGGAGGCTCCACACCAGCCATGCAGCCCCTTTCCATGTGCCCCCCCACCCCTGCACAAAGAAGGAAAGGGGCCAGGGGGAGTCAAGCCAAGGGAATGGGTCTGGGGGAGGGAAGGAGCCATCAGATCAGCATTTGAGGAAGGCCTGGATTCCTGGTGGGATGAAGGCTTTCAACGGGGGGGGGGGGACCTTCAGCCACCCCACCCTGCTGTGCGTGAACTTGGAGACCACTGAAAGGCTCGGTTGCTTTTGAACCGACTTCGGCTGCGGCTGCCTCCTTGGGTGAAGAAACCTCCTCCCGGAACTTCAGACACGTTTTAGTTTACCTCTTTTCCCCCAAAGAGAAAAAGAAATCAAACACATCCAGGCTTTAATGTAAGACCAATTTTCCTGTTGGTGGATGGGAGGTTGGCCCTCTGATCTCCCGTGGCTCCTCTTCCGTCTCATCTTGCCCTACTTTTAACTTCTTCTTGGAAACTTTCCTCCTGCAGTTCTTCTCCAAAAGCACCTGGTTGGCCGAGAGACAGACCATGAGGACCAAAGAAGAAGGGGGCAGGGCTGCTTTGGGGGCTGCTGGGGAGGTGTATGGAGATCTACCTCCGTCTCTCCTACATCTGCTAGGAGGAAGCCCAGTGGCCACTTCTAAATATCCTAAGTCTCCTAGATAAAGAGCTCCAATCGGTTGGCTTGGAGAGACCCCACTGGCTCTCTTCCCTGGCATCATGTCTTCCCAGCGGGGAGATTCTTGTCTCACCAATTGGGCCAGGATTTTCAGAGATTTGGATGGTCTTCAGTCCTGCTCTCCGTCCTTGTCAACCTCGCCTTTTTTAAAAGGGGGTGGGGGGAGTGTGAGGAAGATGGTGGGGGGAGAGCTTTCGTGACCTGAGACAGTGATGGTCCTGGGGGAGTTGGCTGCACAGTCTTAATCCTACAGGCTCAGGAGTTGATGCTCTCTCCTTGGAAGGATTGTCCAGGATACATGGCAGGTCTGGTCCTAGCTACCCATTGGTTGAAGTAACAGTGCCGGGACTTGGGTAGCCTTTAGGGAAACGCTCTCTGAGGTGGCCTTCGTTGTACCTATGAATGGACAGTGAACCCCACATTTGTTCCTGGTCTTGGAAGGTACTTGTGTCACAACCTCTGGGGCTCACAACATGGTAAGCAACGTTTGGAGTTCCTGGTGCAATTCCTGCAGCTGCTAACAAGCATCATGAGCCCCGTCCTCCTCCCTCCCTCCCCCGTCCCCCTCCCTGCAACAGCAGCTGCTGGGGGGAAGGTTCTCCGAAGATTCTTGACTGCCTGGGAAGGGGCTGGTGGTACAAAGTCAAGTAGAGACTCAGAGCTTTCCAACTATGGCTGGACAGGATTTGGGGAGGCGGCTGCTCTCCCAGTGCAGTGGAGACTTATGCCGTTGCCCTCCGTCATCTGACAAAAATGGGCCAGGGCACGGTTCACGTCAGCAGAAGCATCTTAGGAAGGGATGTGAGTTCGGGGGCGGGGGAGGAAAAAGCCCAAAGCCCCACCATAATTAATCCTGGGTTTTGAAAACTGCCAGATGGAATGCCACAGGAAAAAAAGTCAGCATAATCTACATTGCTAAGCAATGTACATTTTCTGGGTGCCAACCGAATGGGCTGCGGTCCAGCTACGCCAAAGCCGGGCACCTGTTTCCGTGGATCACGTCAAAATTCAGCTGTTTCAAGATATGTCGGTGTCTCTGGTCGCTCCGTATGAGAAACGAGGCACACCAAGGATCATAAAGGCATTTCTTCTTATACTTCCTCCATATTTTTTTTTTTAAACTGCTGCTTTCTCTCCTAATAACTGGCTTCGTTAAGCTTCTGTTCCAACATGCCAATAGCTGAGAAGCCAAAACACAGCAGTTCACCCTCTCTGTGCATCCAAGACCAGAACTCCCCCACAATTACAGGGCACCTCGGTGGAAGGAGGAGACGTTAGATATTAGCAAGGGGTGGTGGAATAAAAAGGCTCCGTTAACAGGGGTTCATTAAGCCACATTCTCCAAGTCAGGAAGATCAATGCATTCATGCAACGTGGATCAGGCTGCATCGCTGGTCTGGCTAGAAATGCACCACAATCTCTTGTAGCCACATACATGGGCACAACGTGGCATCCCATGTTCGCAACCCAGCTGAAATTTCCATCGGTTGGGAGAGCTTGGAGGGAGAGGGCAAAAGAGGAAGAAATTGGTCCCTCTCAAGGCTGCAGCTGTTAGGCCACCAGCTGTTCCTGGCCGTCCCCAAACTGAGCCAAGGGTGAGGAGCTTCAACTTTTCCAAGAGAGCTTTGTTCCCGTAACCGCACACACCCGTCTTTTACTTTCTGTGGAAAACAACTCTTCAGGATAAGTGTGATGGTGTGTAAGTGTGAGAGAAGGCAAGTACTTGACTCTGGAGGGGGCCCTGCAGTTTCTTCTTCTTAGCCCCATCGAAGACCATTCAGAATTGTCCCTGAAGGTCAGTGGTGGTCAGTTAGCTCAGGGAGCATAAAGGAAGCTTCCTCTTCCCTCTTTCTGGCACTCCTGGGAGCCCAGCCTGGCTATTTCCAGACCACCAAGAAGGCCTTGGCCGTAGCTAGAGGGGGTCTCCAGCAGCATTCCTTCCTGTAAAGCCCCTTCTGCTCCAGGGACCAACTTCCAGGACACCAGGGGGCTCTTGACTGGGGTGGCACCTCTGGACTTTCCTCTCTAGAGCTGCCTGCCCGGCCCCCTCCCCACAGTGGCTAACCGACCGGTTGCTGCTTGAGTCCCCTCTTGCGACCCCCAAACCCTTTTGGAAACCGCTAGGTCTCTGCCTTCCCTTCCGCTCATTTGGCTTTCAGTTGGGACAGCGATTTGCTTTCTCCTTGGGAAGCCCCTGTCAAGGGGGGACCTGGAGCTGCAGCTCAGCAGCCACGGGGGGGGGGTGGTTGCCGCCTGGCTCTGTTGCGCTGCATGACTGCTGTGTGGCCGCACCACTCGCCCCATTCAGGCTCCACCTGTTGTCTGAGGCTGGCAGCTGCCTTTTCAATATGACCGGGGACCTTGTCTTGGCACCAGCTCAGCGCAGAACATGCTGGGATAACAGCCATTGCTGTCCTCCAGCCTCTTTGCCTCTTGTTGTTCTGTTTGTTTTCTGCGCAGGGATCACAACCCCTGGTGAAGAAGACTTTTGTCATCCCAGATTGTGAACCTGTCGGCTGACAACACAGTAATGAAACTCCGTGGAGGAGGCAGAGCCCTTTTCTCTGCAGCACAATAGCCGGGCTTGTCCGCCGGGGAAGCAGGGGAGGGGGCTTCGTCATAGAGGGGCTGGGCACGTCACCAGAGCGGTTCAGCTCGGAGGGCAAGGGGGCACTGGAATTAGGCCTCCGGGAAGACGGGGGTCGCTTGGAGGAGGGAGGCAGAGGCATGGGGCTCAGGCTGGCAAGGCTGACTGAACATGGGCAGAGAAGGAGGCCTCATTGGGGAGCAGATTTGGGGGTGTGGAATAAACGGCCAGCTATTTATCACGTTGGGCTGAGCAGCCAGCCTGAGGAGGGGCTTCTGGGACTTTCAGGCAGAAAGCCCCAGCTCTCCACCTCTCCTGATGAAGGGTGGGATCCAGGCTGGCTGGACCTAATGCCACCGAAGCCCCTATTCCTGAGCCTCCTTTGATGGACGAGATCCCTAGATGAAGGTCTCTGGCATCAAGCCAGACACAAAGCCACCCAGCTCTGAATGCCAGTTAGATAATGCCCAGCCACGAAGCAAAGGTCAAGAGGGAGCTGGCACCCCTGGGAGTTGGCGGCAGCTCAGTTTCTCCAGGAGAAATGCACCTGGCCTAAGTGAAGGACTTTGGGTGGACGCCAAGCACTTAGGGCCAGTTTAGACAGTTAGCACCATTAAGCAATGAAATTCAACCCTCTGCTGAGCTACCCATATTCAGCGTTTCTCTCCCTGGGAGGCTGCCCAGGAGGGGAGAGGTCACCTACGCACTCTCACCTGCAAGGGCACCTGGCAAAGCCTCCTGGTGGAGCAGAGGAAGCAACCAGGGCTGGGAAGGCATTCAAGGGGGCAGCTGAACTTCTGGGCGAGGCCAAACCGGGGCATCCCCAGGCGGGACTCCAACTGCCTTGCAACTCTTTGCTTCCAGGCTCAACTTTCTATGGGACAGAATGATGGGGAACCTAGGAGGATGGTGGATGGGAAATGGCAACATCTGGAATAAGAGGCAAGAGAGAAAGAGGGAGCAGAGATGGGACAGCTGCCAGCCCTTCGATATAAGGTGGGCAGCTAGGTAAATGTTTTAGATAAATGAATGTGAGAGGCCCATCCGGAGGTGGGTGGGGGCCATCCATCTCTTGGCCTTTGCATCTGGGGGGGCCTGTGAGGGGGTTGCTCAGCCTTCCTTCCGTCCTCCCCCTCAGCTCAATCACCACCCCGTGGTCAGATAAGGTATTTGCTGGAAGATTCAGCCTGGGGGCATGTTTGATTCTCCCCCAAGGGGCATTGATTAGTAGCAGTGTCTGAAACATAGCAAGGTGCCAATACTCCCCTTGTCCTATGACCGATCGCCAGCCCAGTGCCCGGCTAATGCTGTTATTTCTCCTTATTATACATTAATGCTTACAAAACAGCTGACAGTTGGCCCAACTCATTAGGGCAAATCTTTGCTTTGCTAGCCTCAGAAGTATCCATGGTGATGATCTGATCTGGGCTGGGGAGACTTGAGGGGGGGAGCTGTGGAAGGAAATCCAGAAGCAGCCCACCCCCCACCCCCCGCTTTTCCCATCTGGCTGCAGAGCATCCCTGCGTCTTCGGTCTCTGAGGAAGGGGGGATTTTCCTGGCTGTTTCCTGGACCCTTGGCACGAGTGGTCCTCCCTCCATCTCTTGTTGCTGTCCATCTTCTGGGTCAGCAGAAGAGGAAGTCGAGCCTCAAGCGATGATGGAGAGGTTGGCCAATGCTGGGAGCCGCTTTCCCATGACTTGCGTTTCTGCTCTTCCAGCTGCCAGATTGATTTATGGGGGGGGCAGAGGAAACAACATTTCTGCAAAGAGGAGAAGCGAATGAAGGGAAAGGCCATCCTGGCAGGTGTTGCGGGGATGGCAACTGGTTCGAGGGGCACCAAGTTCCTCAAAGTCAGAGGCCCTGGATTGGGAGAGAGAACGGAGTCTCCATCGTCAGAGCTGGAAGCCAAGAGTTGTTTTATTTGGGGGCATCTCCTAGTCATCTGCTCAGAAGCTGCTAAGAGGCCTTAGGCTGAGGCTCCCTTGGGGTCCCATGAGGAGTTTGGTTTGGGGGCTTATTACTGTTTTTCCACCAAGGAAAAGTTTGGAAGGGACTTCATATGAAAAGCAGAAATCGCACGGAAAGAAGCACATTTAACCCCGTTCTCATGACCTAGGCAAGCAGGTCTCATAAGTGGGGCAGTTGGGAGGGCAGAGAATTAGTGATGGGAGCACAAAAATAGGGTTAATTGATCCCATCCATTCACCTGAAAAATAGCTCCAAGCAGGCCCAGCCGTGCAGAAGATCAAGCTGACCATGTCACAGGAAGCCCAAACCCCAGGCGAGGACCCACCGTGTCCGGCTGGAGAGAAAAGGGGTTTGGAAAGAGGGTCACCATCCCATCGCAGCCCCCAAAGACATGGGCTGGGATGTGAGGAGAGCCCAGTGGTTTGATTGTGGGGTGTTTGGGTGGACCTCGGCTGGAGGCCGCAGTCCCCCCTCCTGGCCCCCTGAGACAATTCTACCGGATTCTGCTTAATGGCCTTTTCTGTTCGGTGCTCCATTCAGAATGGCTGCCTGATTGGGATGATCAAAAGGCTGCGATGAGATTTCGCTCCCTCTGAGCTCTGCCTACGGACAGACGAGCAGCATTGACTTTTCAGAGCTGGGAGAAGAGCCGCTTCCCAGTCCCTGAAGGCCAGGCGTGGTTCGATACCTAACAGTGCTCTCCATCTGCAGCCTCCATCCTGAGAGACGGGCTTTGACGGAAAAGGCACCCAGCCGCTTCTGAATCTCCTCGCTTCCTTCTTTTTCTGCATCTCCTTTCCTTCTCTGAGAAGGGACTCCTGGACCATTTACATCCTCCTCGGTGCGAAGTTTGGTGCTACCTAAGGACGTGCTCCAAAGAGGCTTCAGCATCCCCCCAGCCTCGCTGCCTCTGCCTTCCCCACCAGTCAGAATTGAGCCGCGGACAGGGAGGCCCTCATGGAGACTTCAAGAGGTGGGTGAGCTGGAAGGCTGTCGTGCCAGCACCTAGTCTTGGCTTCCTGATAGAAGTCAACACAGAGAGTCCTGCCCTTGAGAATGGAAAATATGAAAGACACCTTCCTAGCTGTATCAGCTCTTTGTCTGAAACGATATAGGGTCACAAACTTGAGCAGGGGGTTGGACTAGAAGACCTCCAAGGTCTCTTCCAACCCTGTTATTCTGTTGGAGTAGCCCCATTTTATCAGGTGATGCGGACAATAGGAACTCTCAATATGGCCATATAGGGACAAGGTTGTTAAAGGACAGGAAAGTGACCTGAAGCAGGAGGCCAAGTAGAGGTTCGGAAATGGACAACCAATCTCTTTCCCACCAGACACACACACACACACACACACACACACACACACACAAACAAACAAACACAAACACAGAGCGATCAAGGACCACCAGGGTTTTCATCCTGCCTGAAGAGCCGAGAACACATGGTCCTAATGAGGCTTAATGCAAGAGGAAATAGCAGGTCCTAAAAATAATGTGGGAGATGATGACATCATTAGGGAGATTTCAGGCTGCTTTGATGAGACCTTTCCTGTCCATGCAAAATGGTCCCTCCGCTATTGCTGAGCCCTTCAGCGCCAGGCCACGCATCCATCCTGCTCACCGAGACTTCTGGGGAGGGAGGGAGGAAGGGAGGGAGGTTGTCGCATGAGAACAGCTCAGATAACCTCCTGGAGGCCTGCAAACTGATCTCAGAGCGATCTGAGAGAGGCAATTATTTATTTCAAGCATGTTTACTCCAAAGCTCTCCCAAAGGGGAGGAGAGATGGCAGGCATGCCATCCAACAGACAAGACACACAAGGAGGAAGGAGGAGGAGAACAGTCAGCCAGGCTAAGCCATCCATCCCTGAAGTTGCAGGTCATATCAGAACCTTCAAAAACAGACCAGGTCGCTTCAGGAAATGGCGACTGTTCACATGAGGATGGGCAGAGGGCTGCAAAACCAGAATTGCGGGGGGGGGATGATTTGCAGAGCTGGCTCTTAATTCCTTGGCCCCAAGGAAGGGGCTGGCCATGACTTGCAAAGGGTTCCATCTGCCAACTTTGGCAGACCCCATCCCAGAAACCTTCTCAAGAAGATCTTTTGTATCACGTTGGTATTTTCATGTTAAACTAAACTTGCATTAGATTCCTGGTTTCTCTTGGCTTTATTTCCTGGGACACCAGAAAGGAGTAGGATGCTATTTTGTTACCTCCAAATAAGAGCAACTGAGCAGGACAGATGGCCTCCCGGGAGCAGCCTTCTGGGCAGCAGCCTCTGGCAGCGTAGGGCGAGGAAACAGGCTGGACTTGAACCACATGCTGGGCCTTCAGCTGGTTCAACCCTTCTTAATTTCCACCGAGGACCTTCCAGGAGACATCATCAGAGGACACGTTTGGGATGCGTTGGCACCAATATGCAGATGATGCACGATTCTGCTTCTCTAGATTCAAGGAAATGACGGGCACACTTCTGAGTTTCCGAGGACAGGGATGACTGAGGAGCCCCTGGTGGGGAAGGAGTCTTCCGTCGGAGTAGGGATCAGGGAGTTTGAACCTTCCAAGGAGTCCTTTGCTTAGATCTGCCTGAAGGATCCGTTCCAAGGGGTCGCTCAAAGGACGGGCTCTCCGCCCCTTGTTTCCAAGCAGTGGAGAACATTGTTCTGTTCTGTTTCCCCAAGAAAAGGGGGTGCAGGAAGTAGCCAGTTTCTCCTTGCGTTTCAGTGGCATCGATGCAGAAGAAGACTCAGGTGGACTCGGCCCCTC
>JAOYMU010000028.1:36243761-36255149 GCA_025802295.1 Psammodynastes pulverulentus
AAGAAAGAAGGGAGGGAGGGAGGGAACTTTCTCTCCATCATCTCTGCAGACCAGAGCATTTCAGTCTTTCTGATGGTTTTTTTCTCCCCTTCCAGCCTCAAGAAAGAAGAGAGAAAATACATTTCTTTTTTAGCCCAAATCCAGTGGGGATGCAGATGGCCTCAAAGGCTGGGGAGTCCTCAGTCGGGCTGCTGCCTGCCTTCCCTTCAGGTTTAAGGTAACATCGGGGGCCCTCAAGTCCATGACCAGCCTCCCACTTGGGGTTCAGCAAAGAGCTGTGGATGAGGCTCCACCACCACCACCACCCCAAAAAGCCAGCCAGCAGGGTTTCTCCAGGGACATTCAGTTCCCAGTGCTGGAATGTGGCAAGGACAAGGGGCACTGGCCCAGCTGGCACCTCCTGCCCTGGCTGGCAGCAGTGGCTTCCAAGCTAGCCAGGAGCTTCCTCAGCCTTCCAATACCTGCGATGATTGGCTCTTGGAGAAGCAACCAGGATGACTTCTGAGCCACCAGGGGTGTGTGTATTGTGTGGAAAGGCCATGGCAAGAGATGTGGCCACCAGTGTAGAGAACAGGATTCTCAGTCGAAGACAACTTTCCTGGCCCAGGACAGCTGATCTCTGAGCCCCATGGATTATTGTCCACATTTATTGTGGACGCCTGTGCCTTTCTTGCAGAAAGCAGCAGCTGAAGCTCACGGAGGCAGGAACCAATTCCTTTGTATTTTGCCATGAATGGTGCACAGAGATGTTGCCACAGTAACAACAACAACAGAAAGTGACTCTCGATGGATGTTTGTTCTGCTCCAGCAAGACTGTTCTGATTGGAAAGAGATTTGAGTCACTGCTGGGTTTATCCTCCCTGCAGCCTTCTGGGCACTCTGGAGAGGACAGGTTGACCTGAGAGACTCCTCAAGCGCTCCTCAAGCGCTCCTCACCTGAGCTGCTTCCCTTGAGGAAAGCACCCTTTTCCTAGCCAGCCCAGGCCACGGACTGGAGATGCCACGTCCAGCTGGGACCCTCTGCAGGCAAAGCAAGGACTCCCCCAGAAAACAAGAGATGAACCGCAGTGCATCCATGTTGCCAACAGGTCCAGTTGATGTGAAGAGGCCACAATTGCCCAAAGGATTGTCCTGCGGGAGAGACTTCCAGGGTCTCCAGTGGCTGTGGGGGTTGCCATAACGGAAGCTTCCTCCACCCTTTGCGAGGCAACTGGCACAAGGACTCAGGGAAGCTCCATGGCTAACTATGACCAGCCATCAGAAAGTCCTGCCTGGGGTGGACCAACAGCGATGCAGAAGGTGTTCAGGCCAGGAGTTGCCATCCTGCAAAGCTTCCTCCATCGAATTCAGGAGCTTCCTTCCCCCCTGACTGCAAGCTCCAGGCTCAGCCCAACACAATCTTTTGTTCTCCAATTGTCATCCAAAATAATGAAGCTTTATGCAAATTTTGTAGTTGTTTTATATCTTGATACCAGGCGTTAAATATGCTCAGTTTACCACTGCATAACAAATACAACACTGGTTGCCATTTTATGAAAAAGTTGCTCCTCGCTAGGAATATAATTCAGGGGGAGGATACGCAAGGAACGCCTAAACTCCCTCCTTCTGCACGACTGTAAATCAAGCGATCCACTCTCAAAAAACAAAACAAACAAAACAAGATTGGGAAAATAAGTAATGATTGCATCGGAGTATTTCACGGGAAATTGTGAATTCCTCCCACTTGTAGGCTAGAACAGCTTCTCAAGCTGAGGAGGGGGAGTGTTTCTGACTCCCTAATAAATCTGACAAGTTATTACAAATCAGTGAGTGCTCAGAAACAGAGGCTGCCAAATAAAACGGGGCCTCCTCCTGTGACCTCAGGTGGAATAAATGGCAGGACAGCAAGAATCCTACCTGTCCTCAGGTTGTGTTCCCTGACATGACGGGGCTCACCAGGACTCCCATCAGGAGGTCTTCAGCATCCTTGGGTCCCAGATGCCCCTCATTCACTCACTCACTCACCCAGGGCAGGCATGGGGGATGATGCCCCCTGCAGCTTCTGGAACACAAGCACCCTGTCTGCAGAGCTGGGGCCAGGCCCCTGGGCTTTCCCTTTCAGATCTGGCGGAGCTTTGGAGAGGACAGAGGTGCCTTCAGATGATGGACTCTGATCAATTGGTCCTGACCCATATAAGGATTGACTGCTCCCTCAAGGTGACGATTAAGAAGTGAGACTTGCATCATTTTGGCAAGTGATGTGAAAGGTTGATGGATTAGGAAAAAAACAACTCTGCTTGGCAAGTTTTAGGGTTAGAAAAAAAGAGGAAGGCAGCATCTGAATGTTCAGTGGAGAAGAAGAGCTACGTATCACTTCTGGGAAGAGGTCAAAGTGACGGGCATTTGTCCTTCCAATTGCCAGGAGCTGGGACTGACTCAGTGGCAAGTAACCAGCTGACTTTAGTCCCAGTGAAGTGACATCTTCTAAGCAAAACACCACAATGCTGCTGTTGTGGGTCTTCCTGAGTCACCCCAGTTTAGCCACTCCTCCTGGACTGTTTCCTTCTTCCAAAGGAAGACTCTAGCAAGCTCCTCAGCAAATGTTAATTAGAAAGCACTTTGCAGATCAAAAGTGCTCTATAAATTTTAATTCACTGTGACTCAGTCGACTTTTCCCCAGCCCAGTCTAATTAGTGGTCCCCCAAAGTGCCAGTGCCTCTCACTGAAAGATGACAAATCCGGGAGTTGTGTAACTGCTGTTGCTGTTCTTGGCAAGTCCTGATACGTCTGAAGGCTGCCCTGGGGGAAAGGTCCTCATCTGGAACTCTGGTCACCTTCTGCATTCCAAGTCCCATTTGCTTTCATCTGGGGAGCGATCAGGAAGCCCCCGGAGGATTGCAAAGGAGGTTGACAGAATCATTTGATGGAACAAACAGTCTCCTGGTCTGGGGGCAGCAAGGCCCCATCTTCCCTAATTAGTTATGATGGCTTGCCCATTGCCAGAATAAGTAACAAATGGGCAAAGATGAGATGCCAAGAGAAGACAATATTTGTAGCTTAGGACTGAACTGCGGAGGCCTTGGTGCCTCTGAGCTTGGTGGTTTCCTTGCAGATGTTTCATTACCCAACTAGGTAACATCCTTGGTGCTAGAAGGGAGTGTGGGGTTTGCCCTCTTTTTATGGACAGTTCCCTCTGGCACCGATGATGTTACAGAGTTGAGTAATGAAAGATCTGCAAGAAAACCACGGAGCTCAGAGAGCACTAAGGACTCCACAAAGATGAGATGGTCAATTTATTGCCATTGTGAGTAAAAGCTTGACAGGTGGAACATCAAGAGTAATTAGGAAAGATGAAGCCCCTGCATATCTTTGCAAGTCAGAGCAGGGCCTGACGCTAATGGGTGGCTTGCAAAATTCAGCTGGGTGAGGCAGGCAAGGCGCTCCAGGAAGCCATCGATCCTGCAGGAACATTTTACATCCATGAATCCTATTTGGGTGGAACTTTCTAACCTCTTCAGCAAAGGCTTTTTCCGTGTTTCTTTCCCAAGCCTTGAGGTAAAGAGCTCTTTGTCTTTGAAGGAGATCCATTGAACCAGTCCATGGAGATGTAGTTGAGGCAGAAAACACCTGTGCTTTTCCCCACTATCAGCACTGCAGTGGAGAGCTTCATACAGGCAGCTCGGGTCAACTTTGGCTGCATAAATCTCAGGAGTGAAAATGTGCAGAAGTTGACCACCTCCTCCTCCTCTTCTCCACAAACCCGACACTCCTGTCTAGCACTGATAATGTTCCCCAGTTTGGTCATGAAACATCTGCAAGGAAACAACCAGGTTCAGAGACTACCAAGGACCCCACAGTTCTCCTCCTCCTCCTCCTCCTCCTCCTCCATCCTACAAAATACTGATCCTGCATGGAAACAAAGCAGCAGTGAATCTTTGTGGGTGCCAATTGCTGCCAAGGAAACCCAGGGTTTTCCACTCGCCTCTTTCTTGACTCCCTGCTTCCAACTCCTTCCCAGGTTGGGAACTGATGAAAGGAGGGCTGATTTGAAGGGCAGGACAAAGCCTGTGCCAGCAGGAATCATATCTTCAGCTTAAGGGATGCACCAGGCAAGCAAACACAGCCTCTCTAGGAAGGGAGCAAGATGCAGAGCCTTCCTTGGACGAGGCGAGTGCGTGGAAACTGCAGCTCCTGCTCACATGCACCTGCTGCAGCACAGCCAGTTCTTGTGCTGCCTGATATAATTTGTTGGCCTTGCTGATGACAATCGTCCTGATTTCACCCACCAGGAATCACATCCCACTCGGCTTGAATCTCTCTGCAGATCAAGCCCTGACTATGATGCCAGGCAGCGGCAATTGGCAGCAAAAGGGGGGCAGGAGGTTGGCACAAAACATTGCACAGTGACATTGGCACTCAAGAGAGATTGGTGCTGGGGTGGGTGAGCATGGGGAGGGAATAGGCTGCTTTAGGTTGACTGCAGAGAGAGAAGCGGGCTGCTGGGTCAGGTGGAGATGGAGGCTGGTCAAGTCCAAAAGCTCACCGAATGGAGGAGAAATGGAAATGCAGCAGGAACCTTGCCAGATGATGGTGGAGACTCATGTTGATGAGAAATACTAGACTGAAAGAAGAGCTCCTTGAATTCTGACTCTTTCTTTAGGTTTCTTGCTTGATTGTTGGAGTGAGAAGGTTTGAACTCCTTTCTTGACCATGGCATGACAGGTAGCAGAGCTGCAGGACATTTTAATAGAGGACAATGGCCATATTTGAGCAAGGAAGGAAGGTATTTAATGCCAGTTGCTGAGGAACACTTGTAGACAAATGCCACTCACTACCCACCCTCTTGAGAGTCTGTCAGGACAGCTGGCATTCTCTCTGGTGTCTTCAAAGACTCTTCAGACATAGCAGGAGTTGGCCATGAGTGTTGTCCCTGATTGACAGCAGCAAGAACAGAATGGGGCATTGTCATCCTGGATACGGCCCAAGGACCGACTCCCTTTGAAGTGTCCGTCAAAAGAACAATGGTCCTGCTCCAGAGGTTTTGGAGTAGTGTCCCCCATAACTCTCTTTCTCCTTTTATCACATCCAGGTTGGGCTATGGTTGGTTTGCAACAGACTGGAGAGACAGAGGCAAAGTAGCAGTTTGGGGGGCAGGCCAAGAGTAAGGGATTCAAGGAGCAATGAGGCCAGGCAGAAACAAAAAGTAGGTTTAAATTAAACTGTGTTTTTTTTTTTGAACAAGCCACGACCAGCTGTTTCTGAGCAACAGGTTAGGTTTCAGACCTCCCATCACCAACCCCAATGGCAGGACTACTGCCAGAAGTCAACCAAGCAAACCATCTCATGACCTGGTACGAGGTGTGTCCCCTTATCCTGCTCGTCCCCCTGAAGGCGAAGTTGGCTTGTTGGGAGCTCAGCCTTTTCTGCAGCCCTGTGCAGGGTGCCTCTCGCTCTCTGCTGTTCTTAAGCAGATGTAAATGTTTAAAGGCAGACTTTACCCTCCTCTGAAACAGGAGAACAGCGTCTCCCCCAAGGCATTTGCTGCTATAACACGCATGCAGGCAGCGTCTCCCCCATAATTGGAAACATTTGTCCTCGCAGGCCTTGTAGGCAGACTCTGCCCGGTGTGGTTTCTTCCCTGCCATGCAGCCTTTTCAGGCAGGATCCGGGCTGGAAGAATTTTTAGCTAAGTTCACGACCTCCAGTCTTGGGAACAGCTCTTGGTTTAATGCAGTGTCATGAGCCAAGCAGCCTCTCTATTCGCTCTCTTTTCAATCACAGGGCAGGAAATTGTGGTTTCACAGTCACAAAGGATCCTTGCGCTATCAGGCAAAGCAGGGGCAGATTCAATGAATGTTCGGTGCCAGCATTTCTACAAATAAAGACATCTGGACTGAATTTGGCCCTGGCGTGGGACCGAATGGTCAAACAAAGGTCACTCTTTGGATGATCCTGGCTTTCCTCCCATGCGGTTTGCCATGTGCCAGGCTCTCTGGACGTGTAACAAGGGTGGGATCAAGGCCAGGAGCTCTTGGGATTTATGTCAGGGCACAGAATCCGGGGCCCTAAGTCCCTTTGGGGTCTCCTTTCCCTGGCACTATTCTTTGGGTCAAAGTAAGATGGTAAGAGAGCATCCCAGCTGGTCAATGAACTCTGAATTTGGGGTTGAAATGAACCCCAAATAATCCTGGGTTTAACCCAGCTCTGCCACGTTGTCTGAACAGCGGGTTCGTTTCTATTCCCGACTAACCCCCAAAACATTCCCCAGAAAATGGAGGGTCGTTTTAACGATTTTGTCCTGCCCTCCTTTATCTTCCATTCCTGTGGGCACACAGAGAGGCAGAAAAGGGGCGGGAGAGGAGGGGTGGATAAGCTATAAATCTAAATTGGTGGCATTGGTTGCAGTGATACCAGTGAGGATTTCAAAATGTTTTTCCAGCTGGAGGGAGTAATTCAGCAACCCTCCCCCCAAAAAACAAAACCCAGGAAATTATAACCTACCAGCCTGCAGTGAGGGTTTAGAAAATGCCACTCCTTGGCTTAGTGTTCCACACAGCCATGTACTGACTGTGCCGGGCAGAGGCGGGTGGGGGCCAATTACTCATGGATAGAATGACATATCTGGGCTTATTGGCCAGCCACGTTAGAGCTCTCTCTGTCTCCCTTGCTGGGATCTAGTGGTCTCTGGATCTTTGCAACTCAGGTAGGATAAGGCTAATTACAGGCTGCCTTCTGCAGTCGCTTGCATGGGCCAGTGGTAGATGCTTTTGCGGGATGGAATTAGGAAAACAGCCATCTGGGAAGGGGATGACATGCCTACATCAAGGGGGAAGCAGAGCCTAAACCAAAGCTTGCAACCTCCATGCCAGAGAGGACGTCGACGTGAAAAGAGATTTGTTCTCCAAGCAAAGATCAAAGGTATTCAAAGATTGTCTCTGAATCTTGGCTTGAGAAGATGCTGCTTGGCTCACTCAGGGTTCAGATATGCCAAGGTGGCCATTTGCCACATGCACAGCAAGCCTTCGAGGGGGCTTTGAATGCTTATGTAGGAGAAGGGCTTTGTATTGTCCAAATATGGGTACGTGGATGTGTTCAGTCAGCTGTGGCTATTCAGAAGGGATTGTCCAGGGGAAACATGGACTGTGGCCCAGGAACAGGCAGGGAAGCGAGGGAGCTCCAAGAAGCCCCCTGAAGCCCTTCTGAAGTGACCCTTCCGATAGTCCAAGGATCCCTGACAGGCTACAAAACACCCACCAGAGAAGGTCAGCTGCAGCCTTAGAGATCGTTGCTGCAATTGGGCCTCCTGGGGGGCTGATCAGCTCAGGAGAGGAAAACGGAGAGGGTGTATTTCAGCTGCACCTGAAGACGGACCCTCCAAGGTTAAACGGAGCTTTACAATGGAAATGAAATGCAAAAGCAGCTAGGAAGAAAATACAGCCAGGCAGAAGAAGGAAAACAGGCTAAAGGGAACCTCTCAACAACCGCAGCAGCACATCCTGCTCCAGAACAGGCGTGCAAACAGCCTTTGCCAGGGAAGGGGATTCTGGGCCATTATGCTCAGGAGATGCTCCATAAATCTGCATGCCAAGGAGAGGTGGAGTCTTTTCCTCCAGCATGCTGGATCATGTCCCCTTCGTGAGGCATGGTGTCCATCCAGCACCTGGGCAAGCCCAAGCGAGGAAGGTGGACACGGGGCAGGCAGACCGCAGAGTCACCTCTCTAAAGATCCCTCGGGCACTTCCTGAGCTTGGCAGTGGGCAAGGGAAGCCAAGGAAAGGAAGATCCGTAGTCCCACAGACCAGATGGAGAAGAGCTACAAGGCATGATGTGCCCGGCACAATGTGCTGCCGAGCTCAATCCCCCATCGATGGCTCCTTAAACCCCCACGGGAGGAGAGGAAGGTGCTCTGCAGATGGGGCTGCATCAGGGATGGGCGTGGCTCTCTAAGAGGATGTTGGCTTAGCTGGGGCTTAGCTGTAATCTCCCCCCAACCCCATTTGTGTGGAGAGGAAAGGGAGGCCACGTTGATGCAGCCGCTTCCTGCTCTCCTCCACTTGGAGATAATGAGATCTGCATCCAGCTAAAGGGCTCTGAAGAGGCTGGACTCTCGAAGCTATCTATAGAGAAGCACAATCTGGCTTTGTGAGGGTGAGCTGAAATGTCACCCCCTGGATGAGCGCGTGGCAGCCGCTTGATGAAGAGAACTCTTCTGGAAAAGTAGGCGCAGAGAGTGGCTGAAGCCTGTGGCCACTGAGGGTCACTCTGAGTGGGGGGCATGGAAAGAAAGCCTGGATTTTCACAGACACTTTGAGTGGGAAAGACCAGAGGCTGAAGCTGGGATGATCAGTGAGAATAGCAGGGGTCCTCTCTACCCCCCACCCCCGGACACAGGTTCAAGGCCAGCACATCCCAGGAGCATCAGGCACCCCCAAGGGAGGCAATGCCCCCCATCAGCTAAAACCCACAGAATTACAAGCCGGTCTTCTCGGCCAGGACTGAACGAGTCTCCTGAAGCAATATCAGGCTCGGGAGCTCCAAGATGAAGGCCTTCTTAGATTAGGAAAAGGGTTGGTCGGGGGCCAGTTAGGATGGAGAATAAAGTGATTTCTTCTGAGAACAAAGTAAGTGCTTCCTCCTCCTCTCACACTTCTGGAACCCAGAGGAGTCGTCCCATGAAGATGAACGATGGGAGGATCTGTGGATTTTGTACACAGCATGCAGTGAGCAACAACCAGCCTGGACAGTGTTAGAACCAGGCCAGCAGTCAGATTGGCTCTAGATGACCTCCCATGCTGGAAACCAGGCTGCTGGGAGAGAAAGCCGTCCTGGGCTCCCGGGGCAGATTTTCAGGGGTTATGTGGGAACAGGATGCTACACAGGAGAAGTTCTTGAAGTTCCCAAATCCTCCCAGCAAATGTTCTGGCTGCCTGCAACCCACTTGTCCCCAAAACAGCCTGCTAATCAGGCAGGCATCAGGCCAGCAGGCACACCGCAGCCAGGAGGGTGACACTTTACATCCTCAGTGTTCCAAATATACATAATGCTGCACTTAATTCTGATTTAGTAGGACAGGTTGGTTATAATGACTGCTGGAGACCGTTATCCTGTGACAATGTCCTGAACTTCTGATGCTATCTCTTCATTAATTAAACACCAATTGGCGATTAATTGCACCAGATATTTATCGCGCTTAGGATTGGTTACAGAAGTAGTAAAGGAATGGCTAGGACCAGGTTTTATTACAAGCAGGCAGGCAGGCAGGCAGGCAGGCAGGTGTCTTCCTACCTCGCAGGCTTTGCGCCTCCTCTGAGACATCAACTGAACTCTATTTCACTGTTTTCAGGACAAAGAATCTGCCGATCGCCCAGGCAAAGGCAGAGGGATGCAGGGAGGGTGTCTTATGTGGATTTCTCCTGCCTCGGTTGATACAGATATTGCTCAATAAAGGATCCTTCTAAGCTCTTGCAGTATTTGATTTACTTCCTTTCTCCCCGGCAGGAAGAGGCCATAATTCAGAGCTCAGAAGACATGCTTGCGGGAGACCACAAAAGGAAAAAAAAAAGACAGGAGGAGGAGGAGGAGAGCTTCTGTCAGGTACAGGAGGTGTCACTCAGCCTCATGCACCTGTGCCCTTTTAACCGCACCTCCTGCAAGCCTTCACTTGCATGCCCAACAAAGCCTGGCATTGCTGGATGCCCAGGTTCACAGCGCAATGAAGCAGGAAGAAGGACACACTAGGACAGACTTGGAGTCCATGTCATGGCAGACTTTCAGGACTGAAACTAGGTGGAGATGCTCTACCAGTGGAGCGCTTCTAAAAAGTAGGACTTGAACAGAAGCGACCCCTTTGGAGTCATGCTCATTACCTGCCTGTCTTCAAAGCCCAAAGTAAGAAGAAAAAGATGATTATTGACAACATAATGTACCTCTGTTCTCCTTCTCTTTTTCCTCCATTAAAGGGTTTTGGCAGAAACCCAACACTTCCTGGAGTCAAGATGAGTTTCTCTATTGACTTCCAATGGATCCGGATGAAATCTTACACCACTCCATGCCACAGGGCAGAGTTGTCTCTATGGACCTCATCACATCCTGCATTCTCCGGGGGCATCATCTGAATGATGCTAACGTATGCGCCATCTAAGCTAGGATAGCAACACACAGGCCCATTCGCTGACAGGTGGCTTGTAGTAACCCCAAGTAATGTGTGAACCAGCCCCTCAAAAGAGCCCTTGTTTTACAGAACTACTCCCTTTATAAGGGTAGAGAGCATGTCTAGGTTCCATATCAGGATCAACATAATTCATAATGACTTTTAAAAGAGTAGATACTTATTTGTAACTTACCGCTTTGTTTTCTAATTTGGATATCAGTAGAGTGGAGGAAGGTAGGCAGGTCAGCCCTCTTAGTTCTTAGGAAAGCTGGAAAAGCAGTCCCAAAGGAAGGCAGCAGGAGATGGGTTCTGCCTAGCTGCTAAAAGTGGCCTCTAAGGCACCTTCATCTCTTCTTGCAGCCACATCAGTGTTACTTCTAGGGTGCAAATGGAGAATGTGAACTTTATTAGTTCCATAACCAAAGTCAAGTCAAACCCATTTTCTTTTTGGAAAAGTTCACATGAATCCATTTTCTGTGGCCAACCAGCTACTAATATAGTGCGGAAGCTGAGCCATGTGCAAATGGAACCCTTTGGGGTGACCAAAGTATTGTACAGCACTTTTGTCCATGTTTCTGTATTGGGCAGGCATCTGTGCTTTCAATGTTCTCAGGCAAAAAAAAGGACTCCAGTGAGCAATTTCTCGAAATGCCTATGGGCCAGAGCTGCATGGCTCTGGTGTTGCTCATCTGTAGGATGAACTTTTGGGTGGAGACAAAGCCCAGATGACCCCCTTCTCAAGGAATAGTTACCTTCACCCAATGACCCTTCAGAGACATTTCCCAGGTGTCCATCCTGCCTTTTGTGTGGGGCTCCTGAGCATCCTTGTAACCAATAAATGTTGCTGGCGTAAGACACGGGTGGTACATTCAAGAGGCTTTTCTCAGACCAGGTGACAAAAGAGGGTTTTTGGCATCAAAAGGTGCCAGTGACACTCTCCTATTCTGCTACCTGGTGACTTTTCTCCTTCGTTTTATAGTCTAAAGACATTGGGGAGAAATCATCACTCGGAGATATTTTTACCTGCTTTCAAACTATCAATCATTCCTCATGTCACCACAGTGTCTCCCAGCCCTCTCTCTCTCTCTCTCTTTCTCTCTCTGCAGTGCTGCACCCAGTTACAGCAAATGGAAAATACCATGTCATTTTTAAAAGTTCAACAAAAATGCCTTCAGTCACCAATTTTGAAGATCACTGTCATTCAGAAGAGAAAATAATAACATGTCATTGCATGCAAATATCAATTACTTTATCAGGGG
>JAOYMU010000028.1:36300905-36316788 GCA_025802295.1 Psammodynastes pulverulentus
GAGAGAGAGAGAGAGAGAGAGAGAGAGAGAGAGAGAGAGAGAGAGAGAGAGAGAGAGAGAGAGAGAGAGAGAGACATAAAAACCCAAAACATCAGCAGGTTCCTTTTTTCCTGTTGCTGAAATAAATCTATAGAGATTTTGCTGCTGCTTCTGAACATGCTTGTTTAACAAACTCAGATGCTCTGCAAGTAAACCGCCCCCCCCCCAGCAGAGAAGGGGGGCAGAGGACCGAAAAGGGTCCAGAGCAAGTATATTATGTAGAACCAAAGAGTTGGGCAATGATCAATAGAGGGACATTTTTTTCCTTTTTTTTTTAAAGAAAGTTACTCACTGTTCTTCAGTAAGAAATTATCTGTACGGAGACAAGGAGAGCATTCTAACCCCTCTGCATTGTTAGCACATTCCCTCTCTCACCCATGCCCCCTCCCCAAATACTAATAGCATTGTGCTGGCACACTCTGGATAGACCATCGCTTTAATTGTGTTGGATGTCATGAAAGGGCTAGCCATAAATCGGGCTGTGAAAAACAGAGGAGAACAGCGCAGAAATCACTGGAATATCAAGAGTGGGTGGTTTTGTCGTGTGGATGCTTCACTTGAGAGTTAATGAAAAGAGGACAGCGCTGGGCCTATACCTCCCCTCTTATTGTTATGGGCCTGGGTCCCCCACCCCCACCCTACAAGATGCTCTTCCATCTGTTTCTATCTGCCGCGGTGGTGCAGTGGCACAGTGGTTACAGTGCAGTACTGCAGGCTACTTCAGCTGACTGCCAGCTGACTTCAATTTGGCAGTTCGAATCTCACCAGGCTCAAGGTTGACTCAGCCTTCCGTCCTTCCGAGGTAGGTAAAATGAGGACCCAGATTGTTGAGGGCAAGAGGCTGACTCTGTAAATTGCTTAGAGAAGGCTGGAAAGCACTGTGAAGTGGTATATAAGTGCTATTGCTATCTATAGTGTCTGCCTCTCTGTCTGTCCATCTATCCATCCATCCATCCATCCATCCATCCATCCATCTATATAGTTCATTCATCTTTACCCAGCATCCAGGCAGAGACTCTACTATCTGCATCGACCCTATACTCTGAGAACTATTAGGGAGGGGCTGTCTTCGCTCTCTTTCTCTCACACAATCTATCTGAACTGAGCTGCCTCCGGATTAAACGTCTCCCTCCAGAGAATCCATCCCACTGCAGTCCATCACGGAAGTGGGGATATAAGGTGAATTCCATAACCCACTGATACTTGGCTTCAAGAGGAGGGAGGGAGGGGGAGCTTCCTTCCCTCCTTCCCTCCTTCCTTCCTTCCCTCCTTCCCTCCTTCCTTCCCGCAGGTGCCTTCACAGCCAGACCTGGTCATGCCTTGCATACCAATGGTGATCCTTATCCAACAGAAGGGGTCACCTGTAAAGCTCTAATATCGATCTTGTCCTGATGACAAAGGCTTCAGATGCCCAGCAGGGGAGGCTTGTTGTGTACAGAGCTTACAATAAGACAGCTGCTTCTGTAGCCGCAACCCTGATAATCAGCAGAGGGAACATTTATCCAGGGTTGTTAGGAGTGCCCCACAGAAATCCGGGGCTGGACCCGGAAGCCCCTCTTGGAATCGACCCTGGAAGCAGCCCGCAGAAGGAAAAATGGGCAGCCGTGATTTCTTCTGCAAACCAACCCATCAGGTTTCTCAGGCTAATAAAAGTGAAGGACGAACCCTGTGACTGACGGTTCCTGTCACTGATCCTATTACTGCGGCTGGTGGGATGGCGCCGTTTCAGGGGGAGAAATTGGGAGAAATGTCTGAACAGAATAAAAGATCCAAGGAAACCAAAGTAGAAGAGACCCAGACAGGCCCTGTCCTCTGGGGAAACCAGGTTCCCTCTTTCTCCAACTGGATCCTGCATTCTTTAGAGTTGGCGTCGCTTCTTTGAAAAGTGTGGGTGTGTACACACTTCTAGCCAGGGCAGCTGAAAGTTACTATCTGTGCAAGTTCGGGTGCCAAGACCGAGTCTCGTTGCCTGGAAGCGTTAAACTAAAAAGAAAAGAGAAACTATTTTGACAGAGAGAAAAATTATAAACGTAAACAGCATCAACTCTACAGGATCAGAAAGGGTGAATCCGCGTGGGCAGTTTTGTTGCTGGCTTCTCATTGCCAAGATCACAGCTCTCAGTCCCATTTTGCCACTCAGTGTATTATTTAGCTACCGAGGAAAACACTGGTCTCTGAAAAAAAGGAGCTGTGAGGAGAGAATACTTACAAGGAATTCAGTCAGGTCAATGGAATGAAAATTGAGATGTAAATTCTAGCATGCGTGGTATTTTTTCAGCCATTCTCTATTGTGGATTTGTAGTCTTCAAGCATTTATGTTATTGTTTCATTTTTAAAAGAATGATTAAATCTCACTTTTCATTTCCTTATCCAGTCCTAGCACAAAGAATGAAGAACATAAAGAAATTAAGTACGTTTCTATATCACAACTTGGTTGTGTGAATCGTTCCCCTGGTGGACGAACAGAAAACGGATGATGCGGCTAACTGCGGCTCGCAGGATGAGGCCTTTTTCCTGGCCAAACCCTGCTTGGCTGGGATGTGCGATCACCCTTAGCAACCAGGCCGTCAATCAGGGTTGAATCAAATGCGCCATCATAGCAAGCATTCCAAATTTCATTTGGACCCTTCCAGCTATTTTCAAACTTTTGATGACTTTCTTGTCTATAAGATTGCACAGTCCACACAAACCATTGTGTGTGTGTGCGTGTGTGCGTGTGTGGCTGTAGAGACCAACACTGGGGAAATAAGAACTAGGTTTATTTAAGCCTTTCTTTCATTTTGCAAAAGCCAAACTAACTTCTACAACAACAAAAACAAACAACAGTTATGAAATCCATTCTGGTTGTTTTGGATCTGCTCCCAGATACTGGGATATCTTCTTCAGAAGGAGGGGGTTGCTGATCCTGAACAAATGGGGAAATGATTTAATGATTATTTGGTAAGTTCCTCCGGGCGTGTGGAAGCACAAGATTGTTTTAGAAACATCTTAACTCAACTTTTGAGGCGACAAGCTGCTGACACCGATCTCTCGGCTTTATCACCAAGCGTTGAGGTGATGGAGAGGGAAAGGATGATGGCACCACCTTGACCAACTCCCAATTCCACCCTGGGGCAGCGCCATACAACACACTCTGGAGGTGTGACTTCCACAGTATATTTGTAGCTGGTGGCATCTCTGTTGAAGTAGGTTGTCCACCATCACCAGGTTGGCACTCTTAGAGAAGCCATTCGGTTGCCAGTGCAGGTATTTGAGACTGGGGAAAACACACTGATCTGTCTTAAATGCTCAGGAAATTGTGTATGTGTGTGTGTGAGAGAGAGAGAGAGGTAGGGAGGGAGAAAGAGAGAGACACTTGGAAGACTGTTTTATTGGGACATTTTGAAGAATCCAGAATTCTTCTATAAGTGCTTTCCTCTCCTTAACTGATTCTGGAAAGAGAGGCTCAGCATTACAATTCCAGATACACTGTAGGAGGATCATTGTTTTGCCGTTCATTTTCATAAGAACGCACAAAGTGACCTTCTCCCCACAGCGGCTAGGAAGATGTTTCCAGGAAGCCCCCGACCACGTACCTTCCCTCCCCCTTGTTGTTCACTAGCCAGGAAGCATTTTCCAGTGTGTGGCTTGTTTCCACTGTCCCCTGGAGGCAGAGCCACTGCTAACCACTTCTCTCCCTCTCTGCTCCAAAGCCATCCATGCCAATCACCGTCATGGCTCTCCAATAAATTCACAACAGGCCGTATTTGCAGTCTTCTTGACTCACGCTCATTCTGGCCACAGGGCGCTGCAAAGTCTCTAATGCCCCTGCATGTCTTTCCTCATTTCTGCAATCCTGCTCCAGGCATGGCAGACCAATTTATTTATATACTGTCTGTTCCTGGGGAATTTCAAGTGACACGGATGGAGGGGGCTCCCCTCCTTTTATCCCCACAAAAGCACTCCTAAGAGAGAGATGCCGCTAACAAAACTTGACTAGCCCCAAAGCATCAGGGTGTTCCTTGACCCAAGGTGGGACTTGAACCCCGTCAAAGGGGCTGAACTCTGCACTCCAGTTGCAAATAACCGCAATCATGATTTGTCTTTTCATTTACAAGGCTTTGCATTTTGAAAGAAGGTAAATTAAGGTGGTAAGGTAGACTCATAAATTGGATACTTGTGAAAACAATCATCAACATCTTGTGTTTAAAACCATGGAAAGTTGAGTTCGCTTTTGGACTCAGTTGAAAAAAAAAAGAACTGTGGATTTGATGATTGGGGAGGGTAGATCATGGGAAAAGGCCATTATGATGTAACCTCAGAGAGGTTAAAATATAAATGTATTTATAACTGCTGTTAAGAAGATCAAAAGCTACTTCTTTATTCTTTTTATTTCTTTTCGAAGTCTTGTACTTTAGTTACTTCCTTATTACTTTTCCTTATTCTTTTTCTCTGCAGTTCAACATTTGCTTTGTTCTATTCTGTTAAAAACTTCTTGAATAAAAGGTACACTGACTGTACTAAGTATTTGTTTATTACGGAAATTATGGCCATTAGCAGAGGAATAGATTTCGTCTACTGGAGGATCGATATATCTCTGGGGTAAATCTTGGTAGGGCTGCAGGGACCTTTTTCATTTCCTGCTCTGGACTCTCCCTAAAGGGTTGGCTTTTCCTGGACCCCAAGCTTGCCATCTGATGTCATGGCTCTGGGAGTCCCATCCTTCCTGGCGATCCTGCACAAACCATTTATCCGTTTCCCCCGTCTTTCATGTTCTTCATCAAAAAGAGGCAGGAATTAGAAGTAAAGCCTCAGTTTAAGAAACATAAGCAAAAGAATCTGTTCTTTCACCTGTCTGGCTATCCTGGGCCTCATAGGCAGTGTGTCCAAACCTTCTTTTTTTTAATCTGTAGTTTAAAACATTATTCAGAAAATGCACTAAAGTCAATTGAGGTTCATGCATTAAACATGACGTGTAGATTAATGCTGAATTACAGACATGAAAGTAAATCTATTAAAACCATTTCCAGTGGCACAAGCTTGGCATTTATTGGGACTCCTTGCAATGCAGGCGATGAAAGTTGCAAGGCTTCTGCACTTTTGCGTTGCGTAGGGCTTTGGTTCCTGCCCGAGAAGAGAGACCCAATGGTACAAAGCTTGGGAAATCTTGCTTCCATGGAGACCATACCAAGATCTCAGACACTCCTCATTCAAATGGCGACAGATCTGCCTTCCCAAAGGAGAGCAACTTTTCTATCAAGGGAACCAGAACAAGGCATGGCTTGTACGTTTCTAGGTAGGATCTACTCTTGTAGCTCAAAATATTGGACTGCACCGGCTGAAGGTATCTTGACTGTTGACTGATTGGGGGATCTTCAGCTTCTCAGCTTCATCCCTTTTAATGGTCACATTAGCTCCTTTTCCCTGGTGGCATTCCAGCTTTGGACTTCTGCATCCTAATCCTGAAGGATCCTTCGTCTGTTGCCCACACAAATACCCTTCCAGGAGCAGAAGGAAACACTTATTTTAATTCTTGTTAATCTGTTTTGTTTGGATGCTCCTGTTTTCCAATTTTTCCGTCAAACTTATTATAATGCATATCATATTCTGCTGCTTTCAATATTTATTACAAACAATTGAATATAGCTGAAAAGCAAGATATAAATCTTGATCTAAATAAATAACCAGGCAAAATAAAACTTCCATGACAATACATAAAATAAATTATGCAAAATATACAAATGTTCTTGATTTGCATAATGCTCAGTTCTTGTAGCTGTTCTGTTCTGTTCTGTGAAGAACAAAGTCTGTCCATTGGACAAGATCGGAGATCGTTCGGGAAGGTCCTCATTAGCATTGTTCCTGAGTGTGACTTCCTGTCATGTAGCCTTTGCCAGATGATGATTATTATTATTAAAATGTATATGCCACCCGACTCTCAGCAGCCTCTGGGCAGCGCATTCCGGCCAGCGCATTAGACGCAACTACAATTGTGATGGATCTCAATGCTGCTCTTCTTCCTTCATCAGCTTTCTTCCATGTGGCCCAAGGCCTAAGACCACAAAGGAGGAAACTAGAAATGCCACATTTTAGACTTTGCACTACAGCCTGACAGCCAGTTTCTAAAAAGGAAGGCAGCACCCAGAATGGCAAGATAAACTTTTCAAAGCGGCAACATCGAATATTCCCTAAGGCTCAGAGTAGGCCTTATTTCAGAGAAAACAAAGCAGGTGAAGCAGGACAATTGTCCCCAAACAGCCCTTCAATGAAATGACCTTTAAGCAAACTTCCCGAGCCAATGGGCATAATTAATCTCAGTTTAGGTAGCATGTTCTTAAACATGTTTTTAGTTCAGAATCATACTGAAAGTTGTCACAATTTGCCCTTTGCTAATAGCTTAATAATATTAAGAGGCGCTATCTGAAGTCCTGACCAGTAGTAGGAAACCAGGGAAGATGGGCACTGGAGCCAAATGCCAGGAGATCTTTCAGAATTAAAAAAAAGAGGGGGGGGATTCTTTGGGCATCCACAATTTGCAAGTTGTCACTCTTAACACCACAGTTCCGATCAGATTTGACAGAGTCCCTTCTTTCTCTCCCTCTTCTTCAGCCCAGATTGTAAGCAGAATCTTGGAGTCCTTCAGATGATTCACCATTCAGGAAACTCGTCTCCAGGACATCCCCAAGTAGTTCACTGAGCTCCAGGTTCCTTAGCGGACCTCTTCATCTGGCCTAGAGGAGCATCATGCTGAAACTGAAAATATAATAGCACCAGCACTTGGACTTATATACTGCTTCACAGTCCTCTCTGGGGGGTTACAGAGTCAGCCTGTTGCCCTCAACAATCTGGGTCCTCATTTTACCAACCTGGGAAGGATGGAAGGCTGAGTCTGCCTTGAGCTGGTGAGAATCAGACTGCCGGCGGTGGGCAGAGTGAGCCTGCAATCCTGCATTGAGCCACCACAGCTCAGTCAAAGCTTAAGCTATGGCTTAGATTCCCACCTTCTGCTTCACTGGACCGAATTTACTCAATAATTATGCCATAAACTGGATGAATCCAAACAATGAACTAAACGAAGGCCAACAAGCCACATTATGGCTTAGGACGATGAACCGCATGTTTGGGTGTGATCATGGAACTGTTAATGCCCATCCAAGTGAGAGTTCCAGAACTGGCTGTGGAGAGGAAGCCCTCAGTGAGCCAAACTGGGAGGCCGAGGATGGTTCTGGGTGGCTCTTCATGCTTGGCTGCTGGGCAGGAAGAGACTAGGATTGGCAGGCAGGTCTCTTGGCCCAGGAACCACCCACCTCTTTCAGCTTAGTAAGCAGAGATGTCCAACTCAACAACTTACTCATTTGGATGCCATAAACCAAAATTAAAAACCCCAAGGGTGGGGGAGGGTGGGATAAAATAAACATTCTGAGAGTATAAAAGGACAGACTTTCTGTAATACTGTAAATTGCAACTGGAGCACATCTTTCTCTGCTGTGCTTAAGAAATTTACCTGCATTTGAGAATGAGCATCAACAGGACACTTCCCTGGTTTGTTGTGTCTACCTTCCTCCATCCCTTTTGCAAAAATCCTGGCTCTGTTGGTGGAGCTTTAACCTAGTTTATGTTTCAAACCTTTCCAGCATTTATTTTCCCAGTATAAATATTGGTCTGGATGGATGTGTTGACGTCTGTCCTTAAGCACTGTCAATTTATGATAACGGCACTTCAGCTGGATTGATTTTTAAACACCAATGTGGACAGGAGAAGCCCAGACTGGTAGCATTTCCAGAATTTTTCTCTCCAGCATTTTATTTTTCATCCGTAATGGACACAGGCACACGGTTGTTGCCCTGGAATGTTTGCCGTCTTCTGCGCTCGGTGGCTGCAGGGCCTGCCAAGACAGGAAAAGAATGATTAGTTATAAAACGGAGCACTGTTCACGCTGTGCGTTAGGCAAGCAGCCCCTGAGCTGGTGGGATTCACGATAAAATATTACCTTAATAATGTACTCGGGGAAACCAACATGTAAATGGGAACAGCTGCTTCTGCGATGACCAGATTACAAATGGCTGCAACTGGCATCATTAATATTGCATTGGGACAATAATATCTTGATTTGCCGAAAGAGCTACAGCCGGGCGTTATTCCCCCAAAGGGGAATCGGCCTGTCTGTGCTCCTCTTTGAGGGAAGTTGCTCACGTGGCTGCTTTATTTCTCCCCTCCCACGTTCAGTGGCAAAGGGAAATGAAACCTCCCCAACAGCAGAGCCTGCAAGTGTCCTGGGGTCAGGCTCAGTGGGGGAGGAAGGCACGACCAGGCGCTTCCTCCCTCTGAGACCAGAGACCATCGTCACTGGCTGGACCCAACAGGCCTGAGTTGCACTGGAAGACGCTGGGAGGACTGCAACCCTGGCCGGTGAAAGGGTGGCCTTCCGCGGTGGACTAGGCCTGGCCGAGGAGGTGACCGTCAGCCTTAAAGTCCCTGGGAGTGAAGACAAAAGGTGAGAAGGATGCTAAGGGGTGAAGAAGACATTAAGGCCAGCTGAAACCATGGGGACTCTATGGAGCGGTAGGTCAACCTTCAAGTCTGCTGCTTTGAAGAGGTGGAGAGAAAGACAAAGGATTTAAATCCTGGCTCTTGTGCAGAGAGAGTGAGAAAGAAATATCATATGGTGCTGCTACTACTAGTAGTAGTAATAATAGTAGTAGTAGTGTTTCACTTTTATTACAGTCACCCTCCTCCGATGGATTCTGGGGAGAATACAAAACCAAAAAGTCATAATATAAAACCAACAGGCAGACCAGACTAAAATGCTCTTAAAAACAACACCAATCAAAGCAAACAGCCCCTCTACACTACTGTAAAACTTTATCCCCAAGGCTGATGCGTGATAACACCACACAAAATCCTTGGGCTCTACAGGAGGCTGAGAGGCTGATCGCTCCCAACGTTTGTACCTACAAGGAAAACGGCTTAGCTCACAAGGCTGGGTCCTTCAAGCTTTGTCAGTCTGTGGGAAGAGGGCTCTGGGTGAAGCCTGGTGGGTCCTGCCCGCACGGGCTGCTCTCCTCCCATGCCATCCCATCGCCTCTCCCCTTGGACCTTGTGGAAGAGCTCACTGAAGCCAGGAGGCTGCTGGTGTTTCCCTGCTCCGAGAAGAGGTGGGAAAAGGCATCCACGGACCCCGCTTGCTCTTCCTCTCGGCTCCCCAGCCTGCCTTGGAGACGCCCAATGAGCACCTCCGAGCACGTTTAGAGGCGTCACGAAGAGCTCCTCCAAAATGACAACAGCTGCTAAACTGTCATTTTTAATGAGAGAGAAAAGGGAAAGTATTAGCGTATGGGGACTAATTATTTTCCTCTGTTCGGTTAATTTAACTTATTTAAAATGTAACAATCAACTCTCTGAGTTACGCTTGACTCCCGGTGACCTTAAAGGCACTCGGTTTGGTTTTCTTGGGAAGAATACGGAAGAGCTTTGGCCCCGTCTTCTTTGGGAAATGGGATTTTTCCCCATCTTGGCCTGCAGTTCGATTCTCTGGAAGTTGTCCATCCAAGGGCTGGAAGAAGCAGACCCTATTTAGCCTCCCAGGCCAGGAATGGTCACCCAAGATTAACCTGTGGAGATACATTAAGCATTACAATTATTAAATTATATTTTCATCCTGCTTCTCCTCTCTCTCTCTCTCTCTCTCTTTCTCTCTCTCTCTCTCTCTCTCTTTTTGCATGCCACTCAGTAGTCAAGGACAGCCCTGAGTCCATCTACAGCTGGTCTAGCCTGCCTGGAAACAGCTCTCCAAGATTAAAGACAGGACCCTCTTCTGACCCTGCATAAATACAGCAACTGCTCAATATTGACCACCCCAAAAGGACAGAACAGTAAACCAGTTCAAATATAATAAATGTATTTAGTTCAAGTAAACTAAACATCAACCTGAAAAGACAGCCATCTTCTAGAGGGTCAAACTTTGGCCCATCAAGCCCAGGTAGTGGACATTTGGGTGGAAGCTGCTGCCCAGCACTTTGGGCAGTGCTTTTTCTAGCCCCATGCACAACTGGAAATGCTGCCAGAAATGATGGGTCCCGGCCCAAGGACCTTCTGCAGGCCCAGCAGGGACTCAGAGCCATTTTCTGTGGACAGAAATGGGCTGGGTTGTTTTTTGTTTGTTTGTTTGTTCCCCAACAGATGCTGGTTTAATTCTTGCCTGCTTGATGAAAGGTCTTGACTTTCAGAAATCTGGATCGACATATTAAAGGGGAAAAAACCCCAAAGCTGATCCTTTTTCTGTTCCCAAAACACTTTTCCCTTCCTGCAGCACTTCCAGCATGGGCAAAATGGATCCACCCACAGGGTTGGCCATCAGACGCCCCGGGCCCTTCCCGAGAACCTGGGATGTTGTCATAGATCAGGGCCATACAGGAGCGGAACCAAACCGTGCGGCCTTTTGCAATTGACAGATGGCAATTTTGTCAATGCACAGATTTTCTACGTGCCGTCCAAGAATTTTTGGGACGGCACCCAGTGTGCCCATATTGTTATTATCATTACTTCTCTAAGGGCTCTCGGCTACCTGCCCTGCCCAGCCTTTGAGATCGTGGAACGCCTCGCAAGCCTTTCTCCCAGCCAGGAATGTGACGTGCAGGGAGGGGGCGGAGGGCAGAGGCAGCGAAACTCCTTGCTGCTTTGTTTATTTGCTTTTGTATTTTCCCTTAATGAACAGTGGTATTCATTATCAATGGTGTTTGTTCCTCTGAGCGATACACGCCAGGAATTTGGTCTCCAGCCTGCTGTTTTCCTGGGTTCCACCAATGCTTTGTAATTGAAGCCCATAAATGCCTCGGAGAGGATTGCCATGGAAAATAACTCCTGGCTGTAAATCTTCATCATAAAAACCAGCAGACCTTTTCTTTTCTATTTGGACACAGCAGCCCTGGAGAAAACAGCCGAGAGAAGGCCTGACTTTTAGCACCGCTCCAGCCCAGTCCAAAATGCAGAGGACTGAGGGCTGGGGAGGTGACCCAAGGAGGGGGAGGAGATGCTGCTGCTGCTGCTGCTGCTGCTGCTGCTGCTGCTGCTGCTGCTGCTGGACACAGAGAGCTGCCCAAGGACCCTCCTCTGGACCAAAAGCCCACCTGTGGCCATCCATTTATTCTACAGTTCCAGCTTGAGGAAGCGTCTCTTGAGCTGAGCATCGGTTTTTAGGAGCTGGAGGGATACAGTTTGGTGAGAAAGATCAGAGGCTGTGGCTGCTCCAGTCTTTCAACCCACTTTGTTTGAGCTCCAGTCTGGGTCTCAAACCAACTGTGCTCCTCTTCTGGCTCTCAGCTCCAGGCACTCAGGATACAGGAGGATGGTTGGTTCTCCTGTGTCCAGGGCTCCACATCTGGCATCCAAGAGCCATGGTGGTGCAGTGGTTAGAGGCTACTTCTGCTGACTGCTGGCTGCCAGAGGTTTGGCAGTTCGATCTTGACCAGCTCAAGGTTGACTCAGCCTTCCATCCTTCTGGGGTGGGTAAAATGAGGACCCAGATTGTTGCGGGCAAGAGGCTGGCTCTATAAACTGCTCAGAGAGGACTGTGAAGCACTGTAAGTGCTATTGCTATCCAGGAAAGGGTAGCTGAGCCCTCGCCTTCCTCTCCACGGGGAGAGGGGAGACGGGAAGAAGAGAACTGGGTGCACGGTGAATTTGAAGCATCCTCCCTTGCAAGTGACTTTGTGGACTTGAGTTGGGTCTGGAGGATGCAGGGACTGGAGGCGGAAGTTCTTCCCCCTCCCCCGCCCATTGGAAATCCTCCATGGAGGGATGAGGGTTTACAGTACAAGCCACTCTGCCTCTCAGTGCCACTTCCAGCTCTTGAATACAGCCTGAAAACCTGAGCCTGGTTTCACTTGAACCACTACACAGAGAGGGAGAGGGAGACTTAACCTGCCATGCCTGCAGTCCTCCATTCCTATGCTAGCTCAGCCCACTGCTTGGTATTATATTGCTCAGTGACTCTAAGCATGGAGGGTCCCCCTCGCTCAAGGGGGTCTGGAGCAAACAGGCAGGAGGAGAACGGCTCTTAGGTTGACCCCTGCCCACCGAGTCCTTCAACTGGGCCCCCTCAGGCATGTGGGGTGTCTTCCACGACTCCCAGCAGCCTTTGCTAGAGTCCCTCTCTCTCTTCTTCTTTCCTGACTGACAGTTTGTCCTACTAAAATATGTAGATGTCGGAAGGGCAGAAAGCGGAAAATGTCCACCAAGGCAGGTGGAAGGAAGCTCCTGATCAAAGAAGTCCCTCCCGCCTGAAATGACAGCCTGCCAGACATCCAAGGTGCCTCTTCTGATTACATGTAACATGGCGCAGAACTAACGTTATCGTGATGATCCCAGAGCACTGGGGTGGGGTGGGGGATGGAGGGGAGATTGTCAAGTCCTGGGTGGGAATGAATGATGACTTGACAATGGGCATCTTATCACCTACACAGGTGCAGTTCCTCAAATTCCCATAGAAGATTACAGGGGTCTAAGAATGTAATGGCAAAAGCAGTCAATAATTCAAGGGTTATTGATTGAAGCCAGCTCTATTCTTCTTTTTTAATTTATATTTTATCCAATTTTTTTCTCCATGTGTTTTATTTTTTTATTCATCTGAAGACTTGAGAGTTTTCTGACCTGACAAAGGCAGCTGCTGGAGAAGATTGGATCCTATTCAACTTATTTTTTTTTCCTCTTTTCTTTAAATTGCCAGAGTAATTTATATAGTGGTTATGAAAGTACAGGAGGGAAGGTGACAGAAAGAAAAAGAGAAAAGTTGAGGGGAGAAGAGAAGTTCTATAAAGTGGTTGTAGCTGATGCCTCTCGCCCTGCGTCCTTCAAGCACCCCAGCAGTTCCTGGGACCGGAACAGGGTTTTGGGGATGCCTGTTCTGCCCAAAGTCATCAGAGTCAGCAGGGGCATTCTGGAGGATTGGTGTCCTGGACTGGACATCCTGTTCGGAGTACATTTTTTCTCCTGAAGGGCTTCTTCTTCCCACATCCTTCAAAACAGGAATCATTCTGAGCAGCTGTCCCTCACCGCTTAAATATATTGAGGAAGATTCAGAAAGCTGCAGCAAAACTCTTTGGAGCAACCCCAAATCAGGAGCTATGGAGATTCTCAGTCATCCAGGTCATGGTTGTCCCAAAGGGGCTTTTTCAAAAGTCAACTAGACTTTCTTTTTCCTGGAAGACATTTTGCTTCTCATCCAAGAAGCGTCTTCGGTGACAAATCTTGGATGAGAAGCAAAACATCTTGAAGGAAAAACAAAGTCCAGCTACGTTTTGAAAGAGCATCTTTGGGATGCCCAAGTCAGGGTGTTTTGAAGCTTGGGCATCACTGCAGGGTCCGACTGAGTTTCCACTCCAACTGGAGAAGGCTCTTCTCAAAAGGATCCAGGCAAGCAGGTTGACGAATCCGGACAAGAGACTCTCAACTCTCCTTCAAAATAATTAAAGCTGTAAAGATCGAGAGGGGAAAAAATTGGATGCAGATTTTAACAGATGGTAAATATTGGTGTTTTACAGGAAAGACAGGTTCCGCTGAATAAGAAACAGTCCCAATATTTAATCTCAGTAGAAACCAAATGCCTGCTTAAATCAGTTTCTTTTTCTTTACGTATCTAGTAACCCCGTGCTCTTCTATGGCAGAAATGGTCGGTTTAATACTCTTCCAGGGATTAACCCTGAGGTTTCTCATGCCCCTCGGCCCTTCGTCATCACTCAGAAGCCAGGTTGCCATGGAAGCACTCTTTAGAGAGCCAGGGTAGGCAGAAGGGCTCGCCTGAGCATCGTCTCCAGGGCCAGGTGGGCTTGCAGCCTCAGCATGCATGGAGTGGTCCTCTGCCTCTTCCTTGCCTTTGGAGCCCTACAGACTCCTCCGAGAAGCAAGACTAGAAGAGGAGCTCCTGTTTTCCCAAAGCCCTGATGGACAATTAGAAGACTTCTAAAAACGTGGTCCTGTTCTATTCCTGTTCTGGGCCCACACAACCTAGAATCGCCAAGGTTGAAAAGCACTGCTCTAGAACCTAGGAGAAGGCCTCTCTGCACTGCCTGGGAGCCCGAGTGTGTCAAAGCCAATTAAAATTAGGACAAAATGTGTCGAAGTGTGCCAAGGTAGCGAGCGTGTCAAAGCCAACCATGGGCCTTTTCTGCTGTGGCTCCCACACAGTGGAATCTTCTCTCCCTGTGATGAAGTTGGCCTCACCCCTCCTGGGCTTCCAAATGTCCCTCAAGACCTGGCGAGGCCTGGGGGCCCCCAGGGATGGACAAATTAGTCAGTTGGCTCTGTTATTAATGACAACCCTTCCTCTGCTATTTCACTAATTCCCCTCTATTTGTAATGTTTTTGGAAATTAATATTGATAATAGTTTTAGGTACCTATTAATTGTTCTACCACCCAAAATTGCCTCTTTTGTGAGATGGGCAGCAGTAAAAATTCGACAAAGAAATAAAAGCAAGTGTTGTAATAGAAAAAAGGCTAAATTTAATGTAATTGGGACCCGGTTCCCCCATCCCAGAGGCATTACTGACTCCTTACTGACTTTCGGGCTGCAACTGGGGCCACCGTCTGCCTGCCACTTGCTGGAGCAGCTCTCTTGGCCCAACGCTCCCCCCGTTTCTCCTGCCGTCTCCAGCCAAGAACGCAAAACCCGCCTCCAGGTGCCAGCCTTTTTTCCTCCTGCATCTATTCTGGTTACTGATTCTCAAGTTTTATTTCACAAAATCCTGGCTCTCTGAGTTGTGCATTGGGGGAGGTGGTGGCCAGCCAGCGTGGAGTAGCCTTCCTTGTGCCCAGCCTCTGCCAGCTGGCACCTTCCCCGATCGACTCGCCGCTCCAATCCGATGGGCGATGAGGTTGGCGGCAGGTTGAGCCAAGCCTTTGCTTGCCTCCGAGACTGGCTGCGTTGTTGGAATTCCTGCCGAACACTTTTCCTTCTTGTTCCTTTTGTGGCGTTTAATTAAATATCTGTTTGTCTGGAGTCAAACACTGACAGCTCTGAAACCTCCAAAGATTTATCAATAAACACAATGAGATAATTGCTCCAATGCTCATCTGACCTTTCCACAGCGCACAGAAAAATGGAAGAGGACCCTTCTCTCCAGCTTTCCTCTTTCTGCTGAAGCTTCTTAGCTCTGATTGATGCCTCCTCATTAAGTATATTAAAAGATGGTGAAATACCACTGGGCACTTCGACGGCTTTTAAGAGGCAGCGGTCTCTCTCCCTCTCTGGATACCTGCAATGGCGGAAGAGAGATGAGGTCAAGGTTTAATGACCTGGTGAGGATTAAAGAGAGAAGCCAAACTCCTTCGTCTGTTTTCCTCTGCGTGACTTTGGAACAGGGAGACCAGGGGTGTTAGCTTTTCCACCGATTGATTTTACCGCCACTCCCGTGTGTTTCTCTGCTCTGCAAAAGGGCTTCAATCAAGACCTGTGTAAAGGCCATTTTGCTGCCCAGGCCTGGATTTCACCGTTAGACAAACAACCGGCCAGAGGTCAAGAGCTTCGGTTAAATATCTGGCCCACCGTGTCCCAGAGATCCACGGCCTGTAACACCTGTTCGATCAATAAACTTACAACCAGCATGGACAGAAGGTTAAAAAGTTGTTCCATACCAGTGTTATTCAACCTTAGCCACTTTAAGAGGTGTGGACCTCAACTCCCAGAATTCCCCAGCCAGCCAACCAAAGGGTCCATTGGCTATTATTTCAGCATCCTATGCAAGCAGAGAATAGGGTCTGTCACAGAGAAGCCTTGAGGGATGGACTTTAACATCAATAGCAATAGCACTTTAGATTTATATACCACTTATCAGTGCTTTTTACAGCCCTCTCTAAGCGGTTCAAAGAGTC